>CM050166.1:425937224-426389724 GCA_027410445.1 Discoglossus pictus | reverse complement strand
CCTTTTTTAAACCAAGGGTAGAGAATCTACTCACAGATCGTTCCTGTTTTCAAAATGTTTAAACTCTGAATGTTTAATTCACGCCCTATTTTGAGACTGCTTGGTCTTGGCTAGAAGTGTTACCATAGCAACGGAACTCACCCGAAGAACGTTAAAGGTATATGGAAGGTATCTTGTTTTTAGTAATAAAATGAACCACTTAAATGCTTGTTTGCAGATCTAAACATTCATAAATATGTGTTTAAAACTATGTTCTTACTTACTAAAAACCTTCCAAGTAGTCCCAACAATGGTACTCCCCCTGCAGCGCACACAGTGTGACTGTAGTACTAGATGCACTAACCAATCACAGACTGTCTCTCAGCAGCATTTCAAAACATGCTGTGGGCGGAGCTTTGTAGTGACTATATGGATGGTTTCAGTGAGTAAAACAGAGCTTTTAAGCACTTGTTAATAAAATGATATTTAGATATGCAACAGACACTTAGGTAGTTTATTTTAATATTAAAAACAGGGAACCTTCCATTTTCCTTTAAATACTAGATTTATTTTGCATATTTTTTTCTATAACCCCTTTTGTGTCCACTGAGTCTGATGCTACCTATTCGTGTCTATGCAACTGCCTCTTGTGATATGAGAAACAGTGATTTATGTACCAAATAGTGATTTTGTTGGATGTTTTTGATCCACATTTGGGGCCGGGGCCATACGTTCCTCACAGCTGGTTTAAATCATCCTCCAACCTCCGAGGCCCATTGTCTTCTGGTTTATTCCTCCTTTAGGTTTATTCTGGTTCAGCTCCTGTCAGTCTCTCCACTGGCTACCCATAGCCTTTAGAATACAATTTCAAATCATGACCCTAACATATAAAGCCCCTTATATCTCTGCTCTCATCTCAAAATACTACCTTAACTGCCATCTTCGCTCTGCTCATGATCATGGCTGGATTACCCATTAGGCCACCTATGCAGCCGCCTAGGGGCGCTTCCCGTGTAGGGCGCCCATTTTTTAGCTTAGAAAAATATAAATAATATGGCCCACCATCAACTGCCTGTAATAAAAAAGTAATTGCTCGGCGTGTGCATGAGTAACTATGTTGTTTAAATGGCTGTTATGGGAACATGACTGTGACTTGCTCACACAGGAAGAGAGCCATATACCTGCACAGAAAAGAGAAAAAGGTTGCATGCATACCTTGCGCACGCACTAGCAGGGGCACCTTCACTTCACTGCCCAGGTGCTCCAAAAAGGTAGATCCGGCACTGCTAATGACCTTCTTCCTTCCTCCTCTCTTATCACCTCCTCTCACTCACACCTTTAGAACTTTTCTTGTGTTGACCATATTCTTTGAAACGCTTTGCCTCGCTCCACTATACTATCCTCCTGCCTCCAAACCTCATTAAAACCTCATCTGTTTAAAGAAGCTCATCACCTCCAGCCTTAATATGCATACTTTACAGCATAATATCACACACAAACGACAGTACAACACATAGATATTTCCACTTGCTTGAGCTTATTGCCTTCACACTGTCACATTTTATCTATCACCCTCCTGTATCACAACCAAACCCTTTAGACTGTAAGGGCCTCATTCTATTATCGTCCGCAGCCATTGCGGGGCCGCAAGGGCGCCTTGCTATCTCTTGCGGCCGCTCGCGCCGGAGGAAAGCCTTTGATCTAAAACGGCCGCAAGGAAATCGGCCGCAAGAAAAGCCCGGTTGCTATTCTATTGCTCCGGGAACCCTGTCTGCAAGGCTAAAAGCGAGCCGCAGCTTACTTGCAGCAAACAGGTCCCGCTAGCACCAATTAAGCACGAAATATAGCCCAAATAAAGCCATCCTGCACTTTGAGAAGACTATAAAGTGATTTTAGGTGTTAGCAAAAATAGCACAACATTCCCCTATACTTAAATCCGTAAAATATATTTTTTTTAATATATGTCAAATATACATGTAAAAAGTCCAGAGTGCTTGGAGCACCTCAGACACGCCCACGCTGCGGCCGGAAAATAAACAGTTAATTTAAACTCGGATTTGGGCTGATGTGCAAGCTTGAGAGGGGGTTACTATTAATCCTCATGTCCCCCAATATGATCACTAGCATTTACAGAGCTGTACAGTGCTGTCTTGAATTTATTTTTGACTTTAAAAATTTTGGAGCTTACGGCCGGTTCCAAGATATGCGGCTGGCCGTAAGAGGAGATCCTTGCGGGGCCGTATTGTAACTGAGCTGGAACACGAATCCAATATCTCCGCTGGTATACGGTAAAATACCCAAGAGGCACTACAGTTTCACCATCCCCGACCTCCCATATTGGACGACACACAATTTGGGAGTCAAATGAATACTGACTTTATTTACCTTTACAGAAATATATATACATCTCTTTGGCCACAGGTAATACACATGCCCATATGTGGCCGCACAATACACATAAAGAGAACAATGGGTGGGTCACACCTCCCTGGCAACTTTGATACAATCAGACATTGATTCAATTACACTTCTTTGTTCTTATCTGAGAATGAAAACACTGTATACAATAGACTTCCTTTATCTTATGCGGAGTCGCTGTAACAGGATTATCTCCCATGCCAAATAGCTGCAAATGTCTGGGACAATATTCTGCAGAGCATCAACCAACATAGTAGGATCATATTTTAACCATAATAATCATAAAACAGGGTAAAACTGCAATTCACATTTACTCACATTTCACATATCCCCAGATAGCTGAGATCTGAGCGCACAAAACTACCGAATAGCGCGCAGATCCTCTTCACACAGTTCAATTGCCATGTAGCTAAAGTCTTTCCCATAGTCTTTCATCATATGAAGGGGCTCCATGGCATAGTTATCTGGGGTATCACCGCTCCCACAGGGCAAGTACCGAATGCCCCCCCTGTATTTAAAGGGCCAGATTGAGTGACATACACTCTGGTATGGCCGAATACTGGTTTTAAAGGGCAATATGTCCCAGGGCCATAGTCGCAGGGCAGGAGGCTGGCAAACAGTCCTCTCCAAGCCAAAGTGGCGAAGGGCACTTCGTCACACATCTCTCCTTTGGGGGGAAGTCTAACCAGGCACCTGGATATTTCGCTGGGGTGATGGTGCAACACGCTGAGGGGACTTGAGGGGCAGAGGCCAATGGCACTCTGCCCTGATGCCAGCTCTTCTGCTGGTATAACCTGCAGGACCTCCTGCTCTGTACAAGGGACAAAGGGAGGGCAGAGGCCGACTGCACTCTGCCCCGCTGTCAGCTCTTCTGTTGGGGTACTTGGGACATATTCCGGCTCAGTAGCCAGGGAAACGTGGGGGTCAGTGGGGGTTAACATTTCCTCTGTTAACCCTGGGGCCACATTAGAAGTTAGCTGGGGAGGGGAATTTGTACTTACCCCCTCCTCCGGTTGTCCCAGTGACGGTAGTTGGGGATCTGAACAAGCTGTGGGCGCAGAGACCACGGTCCCATCTGCGCCGTCTGGGAGATTGGTGTCTCCCCTTGTCAGGGTAAACTGTCGCTGGGGGGGAAGGACGACACCTTCTGCCACCTGTGTTTCACACTGCCGCTTGGGGGGGAAGGACGACACCTTTGGCCCCCTGGGGTACCCACTGCCGCTGTGGAGGAAGGTCGACACCTTCTGCTCCCTGGGGTACACACTGCCGCTGGGGGGGAAGGACGACACCTTCTGCCCCCTGGGGTTCACACTGCCGCTGAGGGGGAAGGACGACACCTTCTGCCCCCTGGGGTTCACACTGCCGCTGGGGGGAAAGGACGACACCTTCTGCCCCCTGGGGTTCACACTGCCACTGGGGAGGAAGGACGGCCCCTTCTGCTCCCTGGGGTACACACTGCCGCTGGGGGGGAAGGACGACACCTTCAGCTCCCTGGGGTACACACTGCCGCTGGGGAGGAAGGACGACACCTTCGGCTCCCTGGGGAACACACTGCCGCTGGGGAGGAAGGACGACACCTTCGGCTCCCTGGGGTACACACTGCCGCTGGGGGGGAAGGACGACACGTTCGGCCCCCTGGGGTACACGCTGCTTCTGGGGAGGAAGGACGACACCTTCAGCTCCCTGGGGTACACACCGTCGTTGGGGAGGAAGGACGACACCTTCAGCTCCCTGGGGTACACACTGCCGCTGGGGGGGAAGGACAACACCTTCGGCCCCCTGGGGTACACACTGCAGCTGGGGGGGGGGGGATTAGTTGGAGTATTCCACGTGAAGCGGTTTCTGTTTCTGGGACAGTCTCTCTGCATGTGGCCCTGCTGGTTACACGTGTGGCACCTGATGTACCGTGGAGGGGTTTGGTAGTTCCCACCACCCGGACGCAGTGCTGGGGGGGGGGGTTAATAGTGGGAGGTGGGTTAGCAGCTCCCAAGATGGACCGCTCCCGTGCCCGCTGCTTTTCCATTATTGA
This sequence comes from Discoglossus pictus, assembly GCA_027410445.1. Classification (NCBI taxonomy): domain Eukaryota; kingdom Metazoa; phylum Chordata; class Amphibia; order Anura; family Alytidae; genus Discoglossus; species Discoglossus pictus. The sequence continues at coordinate 426,385,298 of CM050166.1, read as the reverse complement.
TTGGTGGACATCTGTCATTAACCATTCCAAGGTTTTCATGGGAAGCGTACCTGGGAAAAAGGCCAGTCTGCTTTGGAGTTCTCTTTGAAACTCAGTCTGTGGGGTAATAAGAGGTACTGTAACCATGTGTTCCTTTCTGCCTGTATCCCTGTAGTCCGCGGCCGCCTCCTCCTCCTCATGATGGAACGCTGTCTGAAAACTAGCCGGTTCCATCCTGCTGTAGCCAGGGGCGCTGTACGGATACTAGCGTTGCCCTCAATTTGTACTCCACGGAATGGTGTCTCCTGTATCTGTCCTTCTGACCGTGGGAACAATTCCGACACTTGCCACCAAATGTAACGGAGCTGGAACACGAATCCAATATCTCTGCGACCTCCCATATTGGACGACACACAATTTGGGAGTCAAATGAATACTGACTTTATTTACCTTTACAGAAATATATATACATCTCTTTGGCCACAGGTAATACACATGCCCATATTTGGCCGCACAATACACATAAAGAGAACAATAGGTGGGTCACACCTCCCTGGCAACTTTGATACAATCAGACATTGATTCAATTACACTTCTTTGTTCTTATCTGAGAATGAAAACACTGTATACAATAGACTTCCTTTATCTTATGCGGAGTCGCTGTAACAGGATTATCTCCCATGCCAAATAGCTGCAAATGTCTGGGACAATATTCTGCAGAGCATCAACCAACATAGTAGGATCATATTTTAACCATAATAATCATAAAACAGGGTAAAACAGTGATGGGTTCCGCTACACGTATAATAGAATTGCGAGGTAACAGAACCCCTGCAAGGAATCGCAGCCTTACGGACGATTTACGGCCGATAATAGAATGAGGCCCTAAGTTTGTGAGTTTTCAGTCTTGTGTTGGTGCTTTAGGAAAAACTACATGTATGTTATATTATAAGCTAAGTGACAGGGCCCTCTCTTATTTTCCAATGTGTTAAAATTGTTTTGATTTGTACTTATCCCCTGTTTAGCTCTACAGAATATTTTGGCGCATTACAAATTAAGGATAACAATAATAATAATTTCTAAAAGATATCAATTATAATCTTTGAAGAACTATGCTTGATAAAAAGTATCACATTTTAGAATGTAAATAAAATACAGCCTCCTAATTTGTTAGTTTTATATTCAATAATGCTGCTATAGAATCTACTAATATAATGCAAAGTGATCTATTTCCTGAGGTGGAGAGACTCTGAATGCAGAAAGAATGGCCTATCTGCACAGTGGGAATGTGACATCTACAGAATGCAAGTGCTTTTATTAAGGCTTATAGAAGCTCATTAGTTCACAAGGACAAGCCCTGTTCAGATAGAAGCAGTCTAATAAAGAAAATTGAAGCTTGCAGTAAAGAATATTTGCATTTTGTTTCACTTTCTAAAACTATGGGAGCAAAATATAAACTAAGTGCAGTTCCTCCCAGAAGAGGGCGCTGCAGAGCACTGGTAACAGGATATAAACTTTCTTAAAGTGCCACGGCACAATGAAAAGAAAATATGTTTGAAAAATGTAGCTCTGTCAAAGAGCATAATAAAACATAAACATTTTAATGACTCTGCAGGATCCCGGAGGGAGCCATGACACCTTGGTGGAAGTGGTGTGTTTGTAAGAGGGTTGCTTACATTTCTGGAGAGATATGAACGATGCAAGGTGTTTGCATCTGGGCCAGTGAGGTGTAAGGGGTGTGGTGTCAATTTCAAACTTGTACTATAATCAAAGACTCTAAACTTCTACCTGTTCTTTGCTGCACTACCGCTCCCTCCACTGATAACTACAAACACACACACATCATCCAGTTCTCAGACAAACACAAAATGGATTCCTGTACTCATAAAGTGTCTTCAAAACTTCAGATTTTCTCAATAAAAATATATGTCCAGCTGTTGTTAGTTTGATATGTACTTTATAAACAAGTGTTTGTTTGTTTTTTAGACTGTAGTGATCCTTTAAAAGATCTCTGAAGTAACCACATGTGTTCTGCACCATCAGCTAGAGTGTGGAAAATCATATAGAAATGTTATCTTTAGATTATAAATTGATATAGAATTTACTTGAAAATTGTCAGTTTAGTTACTGTTTGTATAGACATTTACAGCCTTATTAAATTGCGATTTGGCCAATTGAATAGGGCTCTATATAAGCACATAGAATATTTTTTTACAGAAGTTTTTAGTTAGTGAAGACCTTGCTTTTGGATAGAAGTTCACTAACTAAAAACTTCTGTAAAAAAAATATGCTATGTGCTGATATAGAGCCCTATTCAATTGGCCGAATTGCAATTTAATAAGGCTGTTAATCCGCCCTACAAGAATCTGCATAGATAATAACGCTGCAGCCTGGAGGTGTTACACATTATATTCTAGACATACAGGGAGCCCACGGATCAGGGTGGGGGTCTATTCCTTGTAAAAAAAACATGAGTTATGTTCCATACCCCTCTCAAAACTGAAATTAGTAATATAATATTATATTTAAAGCTCTGAATTATATGCTATGGCCCTTATTCAATTGCTATTTTGGACAATTGAATAGGGGTCTAAATAAGCACATAACATATTTTTTTAAGTAAGTTTTTGCTTAGTAAGCATCTATCTAAAAGCAAGGTTTTCACTAACTAAAAACTTCTTTAAAAATATATGCTATGTGCTTATTTAGAGCCCTATTCAATTGGCCAAATCGCAATTGAATGAGGCCCTTTGAGTTTAAAATGACATTATATTAATATAAATCAATTAAATGTAATATAGGCATTCCCGGATTTGTAGGTAACTCGGATTCCTTATGAATATTATTATTATTATTATTATTATTAATAATGAAAATACTATAATGGCTCGTATGTGGTAATAATAAAGTGTAATACTGTAATAATAACAATAATAGCACCACTGTACTGTAATAAGTTACAGAACCTATTGTGCTCTTACTTTTAGTTCAAACAAACAAAACATAAAAACAAACTCATAAAAAATATATTTATGTAAAATAAATGGGTACATATCATAAATGGATACAATAGCAAGATATAACTAATATGAAACATCTAAGATGACATTGCAACCAAATTCACACCACCTCTAGAGAGAGACAGTCACTGTAAGGAGCGATTCCTCAATACAAAAGAATATATAAGACTTTATAATATTCCAAAGAAATCAAAGAATAGGAGTCAAGATCCACATGGGAAGTCTAGAAAATAAATAACAATATATATAAAGTTATTCAGAACATGCAAATATATAAAACTATATGGAACTTGACTTTTCCATAGTAGGGCAGACATTAGGGTATTTGTGAGGTGTGGTGGCTAAAGTGCAAATAAACATGGTAGGTGGGACACCTGGAAGCATCTGGTCCAGGAGAGGATCCAGGGTCACTTGGTGACAATTCTGCTTCCTCCCAGTGGGGCTAATAGTCCAAAAACTGAAATAAACAGGAGTCACACCAGGAAGTTACAGGTTTCCACCCACCACATGGAACTCATTTTATTTATTTCATTTTACGTAAAGGGACTCCAAATATCCAGTTATTTTAGGTTATTCTTAAAGAGCATAAACAATGGCTATACATTTTATTGGAAATTGATTTGTGATGCATTTCGTGCAAATGAGAGATTTCCTAATGCTAAGTAGATGTTTTGCGACACTAATTGTCGTGCCCCCCAAGGTTGTCATTCAGTTAAACCTCCTCATCCACCATTATCAAGTAGTCTGAGTTTCAAACTATCATATTGACTTGCACATTATCTTCAAAAACAATGCTGTATTTCTCAGGGTTTATTTAGTGTACCTAGTAGACCCGCTGCCCTCAGCCTACTCACAAGACACACTGCCCCAACTAAACTGCCACACCGCCCCCAGCCCACACTCATTAGAAACAATACCCCAACACTCTCACCGACTAGTCACACTGAACCAGCCCACTACCATCACTCTCTCCTAATAACATTCCTATTTACTGGCCATATTGTCCGCAGTCCAGGCAAAAACTACCCCCTCACCCTTCATAGCTGCCTGGGTCCCACAAATGGGTTACAAATGACCTGACGTACATATGACCCCTACTTAAGAACGGACTCTCAAGGCTTTTTATAAGAGTTATTTTTTATGTTCTGTTTGAATTAAAAGAAAGATCACAATAGTAACTTATCATTACAGTATTATTATTACAGTATTACATTATATTATTATTTTTTACCACACATGAGTCATTATAGTATTGTTATTATTATTATTATTATTATTACTCTTCATCGGGGATCCTACTTACATACATATCCGACTTAAGAGCGTTCTCAGGAACGGATCTCGTCCTAAACCTGGGGACCACCTGTATTATTTATTTGAATGTACACAGGAGGTCACAGCGTTACAAATTACCCAAATTACACATGGCCCCTACTTAAGAACGGGCTCTCAAGGCTATTTGTATGAAGTTTTTTTTTTCATTATAAGAAAAAGCAAAATAATTTCTGTAACTTATTATTACAGGACAGGGGTATTATTATTATTACTACACTGTATTATTATTACCACCACATATGAACCATTATATTATTGTTATTATTATTATTATACACCAGGCATCTGACTCACATACATATACATACCAGTATAGTGTTATACATTAATAATTTAGATTTTACTACAATACATTTCAAGTGATATTTATTGTATGGCATATGATTCTCAAATCACAATTTATAAAAAATATATTTTATGTTTTTGTTTTCAGAAAATAGCAGTATTTGGTTATGATTTACTAAATAAATTACTAAATAAATTGCTAGGCCTTTTTTCATTTTTATTCTCCAAATTTTACCAGTAATACAAGTTATGAAATATATTCACTTAATTAAATAACATAGAAATTGGAGAGATTTCACTTCCGAGAATATTGTACTTTGTGATGGTTAATTCATACGCCATATAGTGTTTTTTTTAAATGTTTGTATATTTTAAACAATTTGTAGATTTCTTCAGTCATAAAGTCATAATATTACAATAAGTTTTGCAATTAAAAAAACATTTCTTTAACAACACATAATAATCTGCTATATTAATACAAAATACATATTGTCGTCTCTGTTACTAAACTGCAAATCTGAACTTTGTCTGTGATGATGTCTGATTTGTAATAGTTTTCTAATTCAGTGAGCTTTATATATACCTATAAACGGGGCTGGAAATTACAACTGGGAACCATAAAATGTTATTAATTATTTTTGCTAAATCTATGAAAGGCTTCCTTCCAGCCCATCAGAAACTCTGGTTCCTATAACATGCTCCTGGCATCTAAATGCTAGATATTTTTTATATACAGTAAAATTCCCGTTAGCCGGCACCCACGGGACTCCCTATTGCCGGATAACTGTAGTTGCAGGTTAATCAGGAGTCTAAACGACCCTTAAACCCCCCCAAACTGCCTTTAACAAGGCATTAGCACCTAAATTGGACCATTTAGGTCCAGAAAAAAATAATTAGAAAAAAGATAGCATTTTTTTTGCAGTCTCGAACTCCGGATAGTGCCGGTTTAGCTGGAGTTTTTTTAAAATCGGCAATTGATGCCGGTGCTGGTTGCTTGAGAGTCCCGGTTAGTTGGATGCCAGATAACTACTGTATATAGTCAATGTTTTATTGTTGGTTATTATAGCACAATAAGGCTTACACTGACAAATGCTCAGTTTACAACTCAAAAAATTATTTCTAACGAGTATATTGTATTTTTGATGCTAGAAACGTGATCTGAATAAATGTACAAATTTACTACCACATATACAAATAGGCCCTCATTCAATTACAATTTGGCCAATTGAATAGGGCTCTAAATAAGCACATAACATATATTTTTTAAAGAAGTTTTTAGTTAGTGAGCATCTATCCAAAAGCAAGGTTTTCACTAACTAAAAACTTCTTTAAAAAAAATATTCTATGTGCTTATTTAGAGCCCTATTCAATTGACCGAATCACAATTGAATGAGGCCCATAGTGTTTATGTTCTGTCTAGGCTTAGACAACACACATTATATGCATTCAGGATAATATAGAGTATTAAATATGATCTGTTAAATAATATCAGAAGCTATTTATTGCTGGAAAGTACTATTTTTAAAAATTCAACAATTTTATTTGGAGCCACTGTAAATCTTCATCACCAAATACCAACATGCATAAAAGAAAGAATATTTCATTGCATTTAAACAGATCACAAGTGACATATCTCCTGCGGCAGATCTAGGACAGTATATGTGAATGCTCATTGCCACCCGCTGAGACTGGAGAGAAATGGTACTTACTATGCCAGAGAGACGAGCTCTGTGATCTCTGCACATGAAATATCCTACAGGCTATATAAACGAGGGCACGTCCTGGCTCATTTCCATCTCACACACCCCTGTTATTGTCTAGTTTGCAGATATAGACCTTGCCTTCCTCCACACAGGGCACACAGGGCACTTCCTATCCCCTCCATGCCAGCTGCCCTAACAGTCATAATATTTAAGCCGTTTATCAGGAGGTGCAATTCATGTAAAAAATGAGATGTTGGAGAGATAGAAGGCCGAAGGCGCTCCTTGCCAGCAACTGCGACCCTCGCAAAATTTACAAAGGTCGCAGTTGCTGGCAAGGAGCGCCGAAGGCTTTACGTCTTAACGCAAACAAAATACGAGACACGTTACAACCCATTACGACCTCGCAAAAAACGGCCGCAACATGCGCACATCAAAACATGAAAAATACAACAAATACACACAACAAATACATAAAAAGCTTACTTACAGCAAGAGGGAGCATCCAGGACCTCGAAAACTAAAGTTACACCTCAATTTAACTCAAATTAAAAGAGTTTAGACACTCAAAAATTCTCTAAGCGAAAGAAAAAATGGCAGCCGAAAAAACCCGAAAACGAGGCTACAGCAGTCTGAAGACGCAAAACACCACCAAACACCTACGTATTTGCCGAAAAACACCTACGAGATTAGATAACAAAGACGCAACCCGTGCGACCCCAAAAACATTACGAACACAACAAATACAAACAACAAACACATAAAAAGGTTACTCCCAGTAAGGGGGAGCACTGAGGACCTCTGCAAGTGAAGTTACACCTCAATTTAAGTCCAAATTTCGGAGTTTAGAGACCCGAAAATCACCTAAGCAAGAGAAAAAATGGCCGCCGAACAAAATGAAAACGAGGCTAAAGGTCCCTAAACACGCAAAACACTACCATAAACACGCAAAACACCACCAAACAGCTACGGATATTCCGAAAAAGCCCACCAAACAGCTACGGATATTCCGAAAAAGCCCGCCAAACAGCTACGGATATTACGAAGAACTCGCACGACATAGAAAACTAATATTACGAAAAACTTGCGCGCCATAGAAAACGAACAACGCTACATCAGCCACATTATATACACCAAACACCCTTAGCTCACTTACAATTTCATTGCCGGCAATTCGCTAGTGATAGAAATAATAATAGGCAAGCCGGGCAATCACTTGTGTCAGCAGGGTTTAAGGGGCAAAAGATTCAAAATAAGTGCACTTAAAATTTATTTGTTATATATATTTGTTAAATATTCAATAAGTTTATAATTTCACACGCACAATAGATACAATACAGTGTTAATCTGACTAATTGTATTAACACACGTCAAAGAAAGCCCCCCATGCACAACTTCAAACAAATACTCCTTCACAAGGTTCACACAATACTACGCTCTTTTCACCTGAATTGCCAACCAGCCATGCAGTACATCTAAGGCAGAATAAGCCAAATATTGTTATAAAATTCACCAAGGTACAAATGTTTTTATGCAAATGAAGTCAAGGCCTGGAATACCTTATTTTTACTGTTACCCATACACACATAATATAATTCAGAACGTGCCAAGAAGAAAGTTTACATATTGAAGGTAAAGAAAGACATCAGATGTCCATGTCCAGCTCTTAATTACCAACATGTATATTACATGGCCTCCTTTAACTGCTTTCTAATACGAGAATGTGTTAATATTTGGGGCTGATAGTTTTTCTTTATACAAAAGTTTAATTCAATCCATACTAAATAAAATACTTAAGGCCATATTCTATTAGCTACTTGCAAATGCCTTGAACTCATAAATTTGGCTTTGGGTGTTTTTTTTTAATACATGTTTATATGCATTCTATTGACTTAAGCATTCATTAGTGCCAATAAGTAATATTTGCCGAATATGTAGCAAAATTAAGAATGATTTTAAGTGTGTATAAATTTACAAATTGGGCAATAGAATAGAGACCTTAGCCGTTGTCACTGAGAGTGTCGGAATCTCCTTTTGGACCCTTGTTTGAATGCCCAATATCCCTTTCCAAAAGTATTCCAAAAATCACCCACTCTGTCAAGGCACTAATACTTAGATAATGTTAAGATATTTTAAAATATATTTTATTGTTACTTATTTTAAAATAAAGCGCTGATTAGTTTATTGTTATTCACATTCCCCATTTATTAATTGCTACTACTTATGTTGATTAAATTATCTTTTAGCGATACATAATTAATATTCTATTTTAGTATCATTGATTACTCTAATGATACATTTATTGAAATCATTACCAAGTGTTTTTGGCAAAAAACAAAAACATCAATATCAATAGATATAGTAGTATTTTTATTTTTAGATCATTCATTTAGAATGCCAAAAAAAATGAATGTAAAAGTTTGTTAGATTTCTTATTTTTCTCTGTATTATCGTATTTTATTGTATGCAAATCACATTTAATTCTCCCCAGTGAGCCAATAATTACTGCGCTGGCACAGGTTACATTAATATTATAATACATATTATACGGCACTGATTTTTTTTTTAATGAGGTTTTGGATGCCTGAGGAGTAGGTGATAAACGCATCTATTGAATATTTATACATCTGCAGCCTTATTAAATTGCGATTCTGTAAATTTAAAAGGGCTCTATATAAGCACAGAGCATATTTTTTTTACAGAAGTTTTTAGTTAGTGATCTTCTATCCAAAAGCAAGGTCTTCACTTACTAAAAACTTTGGTAAATAAAAATGCTCTGTGCTTAATAAGAGCCCTTTTAAATTTACCGAATGACAATTTAATAAGGCTGTATATCTACATCCCTTTTCTGGACCTCCACCATTTTCAATGAAGCTGTGAGCCATACCATGTAGCGTTACTCAAGATGGGCAGGTCATAGCAGAGAAGTCAGACAAATCGTGGTTCACTGGAGAAGGAACTGGCAACCTACTCCAGTATTTTTGCCAAGAAAACTTTATGGATAAGCACAACCAGAGATATAATGATAGATGTACCTGACGTGCTGTGGTCCATAGGGTCATGAAGAGTTGGACACAACTTAATGAATTAACAACAACATTTCTACAAAAGCAATATCTGCAGCATAAACACTGGTGCCTAAACTCAGTAGCAGTCAGATGAATTTCTGCCTTAACGTCTTGGTGTATTCTCCATTTTTTCTACATAGAGACACAGCAAATGTCCCATTTATGGTGGCAATACATTTTCATCTATATATTCTCTTATTTAAATCTGTTTAATCATTAAAACCTCACCCAATGCTGTCATAAACCTTCAAACTGTTGCTATAAAATGTGATTTGTACCCCTTATAGCTCAGTTACTACTTTTCCTTTACCCCATACATATATATACTGTGTATATATATATATATATATATATATATATATATATAGAGAGAGAGAGAGAGAGAGAGAGAGAGAGAGAGAGAGAGAGAGAGAGAGAGAGAGAGAGAGAGAGAGAGGTACAAGTGTAATAGGTTTATGGATATATACAGTATGTCAGACAATATCATTTATACACATATCACTGGTAATTTAAAGCAGGCTCCTGAGCTATCCTAGGCCTCAGCCTTGTTGCTATAGACACCAATAGGTAAGCAATTAAAGGCATGAGCATACCTCATTATAATAGAAAAAAAGCTATTTTATTGCAGCTCAATAAAGGGATTTTCTGAGAGAATCATTATAATAGTTTGCCAGGTTTTGCTAAAAAAAATATTGGAGAGACATCAAAACAACATAAATACAAATTAAAGAATGTTGCTGAGTAGTATTGGATGAAAAATGGTGGCAGAAACATAAGAAACTAATGTAACTCTATAGACGCTAGGCAGACCTCACATAAAATAATATGTCCTGGCCGGCGCGTGCCTATGAATATCTGTAGCTTCCCTCTTTTGGATGGAAAAAGACTGAAAGTAGATCTTGAAGTTTCTGTCTCTATCGCAGGTTCTGGTCTGGAGTGTCTGGAGTGTGATAAGGGTCAGGAGATGCCTCCTCTGTAATGGCACAAGCTGAAACTAGTGAGAATGCACCCTGAGGGGCATTATGCCACTGGTAGGCTACTTCAGCAGTCCATCCTGAGATGTGCGTCCCTCATCTATGCCATTGGCCAGATGTACTAAGGTGAAAGGGAGATTTTCGTAATGTCATAATCTAATCTGTTGAATAACATTACATGGAACTGGATAGGTGCACCAGTCTCACCACATTAGTAGGCTTGGCCCAATGGGTGCTTCCAAGGGCAGTCATATCAAACATGATGATCATTATATTACAGCAAATTAACCAGCATAATGCTGCCACGTATGTAATATGCATACTGTTAATTCCTAATTGTATTTGCACTTAATCAAAGAAGATATATTGATGTAAATTCTTAAAGATAAATCAGCATAAACATGTTTATTAAATATATTACCCTGAAAACATAGGTAATTGAAATGATAACCTCTTGCCATAGGGAATTGTGGGTACCATTCGCAGTATCAGATTGGAGAGGTGTAAAACAACATCATGAACTAGAAGTATGAAACCGGACTATATTCACATTGGACTATAATCACAGTTCCTCACTTGTGATGTATTAACAGTGTCCATACCCAAGAGTGTATAGGTGCACCCTTCTAGCTTTATTAACCCATGTGCATCAGTGCCAGTAGAGCTTGAATGTAGCACAAATATACAGGCCCTCATTCAATTGCAATTTGACCATTTGAATAGGGCTCTAAATAAGCACATAACATATTTGTTTAAATAAGATTTTTTTCATTAGTAAGCATCTATCCAAAAGCAAGGTTTTCACTAACTAAAAGCTTCTTTAAAAAAAACATGCTATGTGCTTATTTAGAGTCCTATTCAATTGGCCAAACTGCAATTGAATGAAGACCACAGTATATAGGAGGGAGCAGTTGAACCAGAATATTGAAGAGTAATTATTGCATAGCAAGGCCCTCTTAATAACATGCACACTCCACACCAGTGACAAAAATTAACTAAGCTTCGCAGGGGCTGTGAAGTACTGCTCTGGGGCTGTGAACGTTGTTTTCTATAACGTTGCCGTAGAGAACCGCCATTGGTGAATATAAGCCATCAACAGCCTTATTAAATTATGATTCAGCCAATTGAATAGGGCTCTATATAAGCCCAGAGCATATTTTTTTACAGACGTTTTTAGTTAGTGAAGACCTTGCTTTTGGATAGAAGTTCACTAACTAAAAACTTCTGTAAAAAAAAAATGCTCTGTGCTTATTTAGAGCCCTATTCAATTGGCAGAATCACAATTGAATGAGGCCCCAAGTAGTTTCCATGTATAAGTACATACCTGACTCTCTGCTCTGCTAGGTACAAATCCTGGGAGATGAGCCGTGTGAGTCCAGTTAGGAGGGCAGTCTGTATTTAATGATACAGTGACCCAGGAGACGGTCAGCAGCATTAACCCTTCATCAACATGGATAATGTGGTCAACAGCAACACTAGGCACAATCTGTAGGACAAGTGCTGGAGTTGGGACTAGATACACAGCGCTCAGTGAGCAGGATGACAGCTCAGTCCTAAGGCTGGATGTCATACAATCAGTCACTCATTCAACTGGAACACAACAAGTAATGCCCTGAACACACAGGGAGCAGAGGAGCTCTCTGCAGCTGTGTCCGTTCCATATACTTATTGAATATTAAAGGACCACTGATTTCTCATATTAACATTGTGCACTAGTTTTGGTAATGGAAACATATTTTTGAAAGCTAAGAAACAATTTTGTGCTGGTGCCAGTGCCTGATTTGGCCTCTGATACAGCCTGTTTCGGATAAACATTTTAGTCATTTATTGGGAGCATTTTGCACTCCCTATTAATAAATGAGGGATTTTCCTTTTTTTTTTATTGCACATTTTTATTTGAGAACAACCAAATAATTAAGTTCTAATATAATGAGCGATTTGGTGAATTTAAATGATGGGAAGCAATAATCATTCCAAAAGAAACAATTGGCTCCATGCAATTGTCCAAATCGCAATCACTTGAACTTGAAAGGCAGCTCGTAAAGGTTACCGATATTTAGTTGGTTACATTTAGCTACTCCCATTCCAATTGCGAGTTACCTACCCAAATTTACAAGTAGCTCCAATTAATTCTAACCTTTCAAAAATATTACAGGTACCAGGTAGGACTTGAAAAGGCTCTTTGTAACACTAATTAAAGCTATAACTGCTATTAAGAACACAATATTGTACTTTAAAAGCATTGCAAAGCATAGGAATATATTATAATTAATTGCACAACAACCTCCAAGGAACAAATAGGCCAGAAAAAATATATATTTATGGTAATATTAAAAGTGTTGTTACAAGATACATAAGCAATTAAAGACACAGTGCATGACGAAATTGCAAGAAAAAAAAACATGGAACTGCCTTACACTCACAGAGGCTTAAATGTGGACTTGAAAATATAGATATATTAATTTACATATGTCAGTCACAATATTTATATTAGAACAATAACTAGTGGCAATATTACACCGCCACATGACATATATTAAGTACCAGGGGAACATACAGAACACTAATGTTGTCCAACCCATCAGGAAGGCCCACAAACACACATGGAGGCTGTGGAGAGGCACATGGAGCAATAGCAAACTGACCTCCTTCAGGGCCAATCTTGGCTACACCCATCCTGTAAAGTCCCACGCCATTGCTGTTGGGCATGTGGCAAGATGTATATCAAGTGTTCTTGTATTTGATTAACAAGTCTTTAGGGGAATGGTGATACTCAACAGTGCTACAATTTCTACTTTTCATGAGTATTAACTCACAAACCTCACCAAGAATGTTCTTCAAGCATGATATCCCAAATGGTGAGAATAACACCTAAAATAATGATGATTAATACACGTGATCACTTTGAAACCACACCTGTGCCACTGTAATGGGCTGGTATGTTCCCATAACAATATATTGGACAGTAAATAGGAATCATTATTTTAGAAGATGGCACACAGATTTTAGGTGTTAGGTGCACTAGTATGTGAAATTATGTTAAAAATCATGATAAAAGCATGATATAAACATCACTTTTAACACTGAAAGCCTAAACTCTTGGCCATAACAACTCCACATCCCAATTAACTGAAGATTAGAGATATGCAAACATATGATTACAGTACTCAAATGCATTAAGGGATGGTTGTACAGGAAGATGATCCATCTAGAGCAGGGGTGGGCCATTAATTTGCCAAAGGGGCCACATGAGAAAATGGGACTGTTGTGGAGGGCCACCCTCCAGTGCCATATATGTACACACACACATACATATATATATATATATATATATATATATATATATATATAAAAGAGACACGGAACTTAGAAAAAATAAAATAAACGAAATGCAAAACTTTACAAGATTAGCGGCCGAACCAAAAAAAACCAATACACACTAAATACACCCAAAAAAACTCCAAAAACATCACAGACAGCATGGGGCAACAGCTGGCGAGCCTTGCGTAGCGAGGCGAGCCGTTAAACTCGGAGCACTTAGGCAATGAGCACCAGAGGAGCTCGCCGTTAAACTCGGAGCACTTAGCGGGACTTAGAAAAAGAAAAATAGGAGACGCGGGACTCAAAAAACAAAAAAAATCACAGACAGCATGGGGCAACAGCCAGGATGTCTGTGAGTGATGTGGAACGCAAATTTAACTCGATTTAGACGATTTTTGCCACACGAAAATCGCCTAAGAGAGGAAAAAAATCGCCGCCGCAAAAAATGAAAACAAGGCTACACGACCGCGCAAAGCACTGCAAACCGCGTAGCACTTTATACATCACGACCTGCAACATACACTATTAGAAAAGCCGGAAATTGCTCACGAGACGCTACCACATCAATAACATTACGAGAATACAATGATGCTTTACACAATAAACCAACGGCTTTACCTCGCGCATGCAGCCTATTTACAATGCACAGTTCAAACATTCATAACACTTTATAAGCAGGGCACTAACACTCACAATGTATGTTCTATGCAGACGCAAAATACAAACAGATTGTTAGCTCTGCAGCCTATTGCAAAGCGAGCTCGTAAGAACTGCATCCCTCGTGAAGCAAGGGATGCAGTTTGGTCGGCAAATCGCATTTGCGGAAGGTGGAGGCTTTACAGCGCATGAGTTGCAAACAACACAAAGCCACACAACTCTAAACTTGCAGCACTTAGTCCTCTCCTCCTCTCCCTCCCCGGTGTCTCGCAAAACACTGCACTAACCCCCTGAACCGCGCAAACAAAAAAAATACTAAAAACACACACAAAAAAATGAAAAAATGAAAAAAAACACACTAACCCACAGCACGGGGGGACAGCCAGAACATCTGGAAGTGAGGTTAAATGCGAATTTAACCCCAAATTCCACCTTTTTGGCACTCGAAAAGCGGCAAAGCGAGGAAAAAATTAAAACGAGGCTCCACGACCCTGGACCACCCAGCCATGTACAACTTACCCTAAGAAGAGATCCGAGATAAGGTCGGAAACCCGCATTAACCCCACAGGGTCCGAGATAAGCTCGGTAACCCACATTAACCCCACATTAACCCGCTGCAATGAAAATTCTAATTTCCCGCCTTACGGGACCTTAAAGGACCGTAAAGGTCCTTAAAGGACCCGTAATAAAAAAAATGAACCCTATCACTCATGGGGCTCTATACAGAGCGCCATCAACCCCTAAAAAATCCTGTCAGTCATGAGGGTCAATCCAGACCCCCATAAACCCTTAATTAACCCAGTCACTCATGGGAGTCAATACAGACCCCCATAAGCCCTTCATTAACCCTGTCACTCATGGGGGTCAAAACAGACTCCCATAACCCCTAATTAACCCTGTCACTCATGGGGGTTAATACAGACACCCATAAGCACTTAATTAACCCGGTCACTCATGGGGGTCAATACAGGCCACCATAAACCCATAATTAACCCTGTTACTCATGGGGGTCAATACAGACCCCCATAATACATTAATTAACTCTGTCACTCATGAGGGTCAATACAGACCCCCATAAACGCTCAGTATTACAGCCAATGAGAAGGCGCAGATGCCTTCAGCCAATCACCCCGTGGGGATGTATCCCATTGTGATTGGTTGATGGCAATAAAGCCTTCTGATTGGTTTAAAAAAAGATTGGCAGGTGCATTATCCACTCAGAGTGGGATTTTGGGGTGTATCCCTTTCTGATTGGCTCACACATTGGCGCCTTCTGATTAGCTGAATTTGATGGACAGCGTTTTCAGCCAATCACCAGCCGCCATTGACAATTTTCTTTTGGAAAACTCTGTAGGAGGCTCATTAGCGTCGGGGAGGTCCACGAGTGCGGATCTCCGTTAGTTGTTCCAGGGCCCAGTCAGGGCAGAAGAGGAGGTGGCAGGGGTCATCGCGGGGAGGTAAGTACAATGTATATTATGTTTATTAATTTATTTTTATGTTAATGTTTTATGTAATGTTTTTTTTTTAACAGGGGACATGCTGGAAAGGTGAGTAGAATATTTAGAATATTTAGAATGTTTATTTATTTTCTGTAAATGTGTTGTACTAATTTTTTTTAGCATTTATTGTATGTTAGATAGGGGTATGTATTTTAGATAGTTAGGATTTATTGTATATTAGATAGATTGGGGGATGTATTTTAGATAGATAGTATTGATTGTATGTTAGATGGGGTATTGTATTGTTTTTTTATTTGTATTGTATTGTATTATATGTATTCTATATGTATTTTCTTTTCAGGTGTGTGTTATTTTTTTTACATTTTATGTAATGTAGATTTTTTACTTTTTGTGACTTGTGACTTATTTTTTTTACATTTTATGTAATGTAGATTTTTTAATTTTTGTGACTTACATTTTTTTATTTTCTGTAATTAGAGTGGTGGGGGGTTGATTAGGGGTTAGGTAGGTAGTTTAGGTAGGTAGTGTAGGTGCTAATAGGTTAAGGTAGAGGGGTTTAGTGCAGTGTTGTGTTTGTACTCAGTGTCATGAGGGTACTGGAGAACCCTCATAGCACTTACCGGGTAATGTTAGGCTTCTAACTGTCCCATGAGGGTCTTTAAATACCCTTATGGGACTAATGGGGTTAAATAGAGGCTTATGAGGGTCTTTATAAACCCCCATAAGAGACCGTGTTAAAATGGTGTTGTGCTTACACTTTGTGTCATGAGGGTCCTGGATGACCCTCATGGCACTAATAGTGTTATTACATGCGTTCGTTAGTGTGTTATAGGGGTCTATATAGTTGAGGCACACAGTACACTCACATTGTGTGACAAACAGCATTTCAACACTTTTTTTATTGCCCCTTAATTTTTGATGGGCAATTTGCTAGTTATAAATAAAGTATATTCATTTATTGCAGAAATAATTAATTATTACTTAATTAATTAATTAAATTGGCACTAATCGCATGCCTCTCAATGAACGCCAATCGCGCTCATTGCGAGGCATGCGATGAGCAGTACAACATGGTTTCAATTATGTCTACAAACAGCATTCCCATGGCTTAAAATTTTACTGACCATAATTTTTTGACGGGCAAGTCGCTAGTATATATATATATATATATATATATATATATATACAATAAACTCAGCGTTATCCAGCACCCACGGATTGCTTGAGAGTCACTGTTTTATGAAGCCTAATTAATCCTAAACCACCTACAAAACCCTTAAACTATATATTAAACAGCTACTTCTAACTATTCTAAGTCATTTAAAGCTAAAAAAACGACATAAAAAATGTTGACATTTAAAAAAAAAAAAAAATATTTGGATTCCAGTTGTGCCGGATAATGGCCATTAAGTGAGAGTTTTTGTCAATCAGGGAATGGAGGAAGGTGCCAGTTGCTTCAGAGTCCCGGTTTGTTGAGTGCCGGATAATAAGGATCTTACTGTATATATATATATATATATATATATATATATATATATATATATAAAAACTACATTTTCTTTTCAACACCCCAGGCCCCCTCAGCAGCACCATACAACCCTCCAACCTCCTCAGCAGCAATAGTCATCCCATCCCAGGCTCCCTCAGCAGCACCATTCACGCCTCCAACCCCCTTAGCAGCAATATTCACCCATTAGGCCCCCTCAGCAGCACCATTCACCCCTCCATCCCCCTCAGCAGCAATATTTACCCCCCTGCACCCCTCAGCAGCAATATTCACCCCCAGCCCCCGTCAGCAGCACCAATCACTCCCAAACCCCAGGTCCCCTCAGCAGCACCATTCACCCCCAACACCCCCTCCCGTTTTTCCCGTTATCACCCATAACTCACCTACCAGCACACACTATTTTTCCCTTAGAAAGTATTATGAAGGATACAAATTGGAGGGAAGTGAAGTGGAAGGAAGTCTGTGGTATGCAGTTATATGATAATGAGGTGGGAGGAAGCCTGTGTTATGCAGTGTTATGATAGTGATAACGGGGAAGCCTGTGTTATGCAATGATATGATGGTAAGGAGGAAGCTAGCCTGTGTTATGCAGTGATGTGATAGTGAGGAGGGAGGAAGCCTGTGTTATGGAGGGATATGATAATGAGGTGGGAGAAAGCCTGTGCTATGCAGTGAAATGATAACAAGGTAAGAGGAAGCCTGTGTTATACAGTTTTATGACCAGTGTATGTGTCTGCTTTGCATGTATGTTACTTATTTATAGTTATATATATATAATAATAAGGTAACATTAGAACATGTCTACCAGCATAAACCCTTATGTAGCATCTCTTGCTCCCTTCTTTCCCTCTTATCCCTTCTGTCTCCCTCCCTGTAGCCTGTCTCCTCCTCCCTTTCTCTCTCCCTCTCTACTTCTCCCGCTGTCTAGACCTTTCTCCCACCTTTTTGCTTTCCCTTCCATATTTCTCTCTCTCCCTCCCTCCATTCTCTTTTCTTATCGCTCCCTCCCTCTCTGTTCTCTACCTTGCCCTTCCTCCCTAACATCTCCTCAATCCTCTTTTTTTTTCTCTTGCTCCCTCACGTTTTCTTTCTGCTTTACATATTCTCCCTCTTTTCTCTCACATTCACTCTTAACCCCCTTTCTCTCTTCCTTGTCTATTTCTGTTCTTCCATTGTCTTTCACTCTCCCCTCCTCTCTTTATTCCTTATCTGTCTATTTTATTCTGTTTTGTCTTGCCTC
Source organism: Discoglossus pictus (assembly GCA_027410445.1). NCBI lineage: Eukaryota > Metazoa > Chordata > Amphibia > Anura > Alytidae > Discoglossus > Discoglossus pictus. Next base: position 426,366,752 of record CM050166.1, on the reverse strand, counting down.
TTCCCTTAAAAATAAAAACATTAATTTGATGACAGATACATAAAAAGGCCTATCTAGCTTGCCCATTCTATCAACCCATAAGTTTGGCTTATTAAGTCCTTAGGTGGCCTTATGCTTATACCAGACATGCTTCACTTCCTTAACTGTTCTGACTCTACCACTTCCACTGGAAGGCTATTCCAGTTATCTATTACACTTTCTGTAAGACATTACTTTCTTTTCTTTTTCTATCTCCATTTCCACCTTTCTCTCTCTACTATCAATTTCTCACGCTCTCTCTTCCTTATGTTATCTCTGCTGTCTGCAGATTCTCAGAACATTATCTTTCCCTTTCTGTTGTGCTAGTTTATTTTTTTTTAAAAAGGATTTGGAGAAGAGCGCAAAAAGCAAGATCTTCACTAAATAAAAACTTCTGCAAAAAATATGATCTGTGCTTATATAGAGTCCTATTCAATTGGCCAAATCACAATTGAATGAGGCCCATAGATCTTAATGCCAGAAGTTATCTACTTAATACTAAACAAGTCAATTATCTCATATAATACATATCTTTTTTTAAATTAAAGCTCACAAAGGTGTAAATAATCTGTCATAATACATACATTAAAAATAGTTCCTACATATGTTTTATGACAAATAATTGACTTGTTTTAGTATTAAGTAGATAATCAGTTTTTATCTTTTCTAACAATATTTAAGTATGTCTTAAAATAACACAAACTTAATTCACCATATATGTTTTCAACTTTGTTTTCCTTTTTTGGCCTTTCCTCCAAGTTCCTCTAGCTGATTTAGAGCCTCATTCAATTCAGAGGCATAAGTTATGGAGATATAGGATGTAAGTCTGCGGGCCCGCAAGTTCCGGCCCAATAGCATTTGCAAACTTGAATATGGTCGATGACGCAAGGCCGTATCTCCCGGTTACAAACAGCCAATGGAATGTGGGTCCGATTGTGACTCGTAGTTCAAGCCCATAGGATTTGGAAATCCAACCTCCATTTTTCATTGAATTATGAGTTACGATTGGACCCGCATTCCAGATATAATGCAATATTGATAAAACCGTAAATATGATATTCTATTACATGTGAGTTCTATAATATGTATTAACACATTACATAGTTACATAGTAATTAGGGTTGAAAAAAAGACTTTCAGTCTATTGATTGTCGGGATCGATATAACACGGAAATTAAACATGAAATAAAGTATTTTTTTGGCCCGATTTACGAGCTTGAGAATGTTGTGCTATTAATTCTAAGACCTAACATCACTTTCCCTTTTAATAAAAGTACAGTAGTGTGTGTATATTTGCATTTAGTAGTGCTCCGGACATGTCATTAAGCCCTTTGTGAGACCTCCTTGGTACCAGTAACTTGTGGTTCGACTTTTACCATTTGCGGCTTGACGGAGTGGTTAGCGAGGGGGAATCGGAGCAATTGAATATCGATTTGCGATTTTAGCGTTTGGAAGTCTTGCTGCTGTGAAAGATCAAAGGCTTGGAGGGGCAATAACTTCCAATTTGAACCATCGCAGTGAACTGCAGGCTGGAGCCCGTAACTCGATCGGAGCCCGCAAAAAGACGCCAATTGAATAGCAAAATAACTTGCGAGTTACATTTCCGAAGCCCGGATCTCCCAAAAGCTCAATTGAATGAGGCTCTTACTCTTTAGAGATGTCTTTTAAAATCTTCAGGACAGCAGCTTATCTTTCATCCACACCTATCCCATTAGAAATGATGGAGAATCATTTCTGCTTTTTGGCTCTTACCCCATGGTCCTATATTATTAATGAGATAACTGTCCAGGCTTGTCATTTCACACTTTTTTTAATACTTGTTTTTGATTTTGTAACAAATCTTTATATAAAGTTCTGTGTCAAATATATTTGACATATTGGACCGTGATGTACGGACATTTTTTATGAAACATCTCCTCTGCTTCAGTAGAGAAATCATTTTTTAAAGTTTACAATTCAACAACTATAAAGTTGTCTAGTAGAGGATTAACTCCTCAGAAAAACTGAACTCGGGATTAATAAAAAAACACCAAAATTATTTAAATAATACTCCTAGGTACTAGGTACTGATATTCGCATAAAACAAGGTTGTCAGGATTTCCTGATAATGTATTGGTATAAAGTCACATTTTCTGACTGATGTAATTAAAAACAACAGAATTAAACAACACAGCCACTTAACATGCTGCAAGTAATTCATTAAGCTCATGTTTTCTAAACCACATTTTAATTAATTTTAGGATTAATCAAAAATTATTTGAATAATATGCCTAGGTGCTAGGAACTGATATTCACAGAATCAAACAGGGTTATGATAAAATACAGTCATCAACCTTAAAGAAACAAAATGCACCTATTAAGAATAATGTGCCGAAAAATGAGTTGAAATATAACTTTTATTTTGATTAATTTAAAAACCAGTGCAATAAAGAACAAATGGTCAAGAAAAACCATACAGGTTTTAAACAGACGCTGATTTGAATATAGACAGCCATTGGTCAATACTGATATAAGTTGCAGATACCTTTTTATATCAAATAATAGTGTATTTGTTTTCCCCTCTGTTGGAATTATTGAGGTCTTGTAGAGTATCTTAAATAAAAGTTAATTTAAATCTTGGCCACCGGGTGTCAGTGTTTCTTGGTTAAATACTTAAAGTGATAATTATTAATAAACTAGAATATTGCCCGTCAAAAAATGACGGCAATGAAATTGTAAGTGAGCTAATGCTGTTTGGTGTATGGTAATCAAATAAATAATACATTAATACATTAATATACTTTACCTATTTTGAAGTAATATATGCAGCAAGCATTCTGTTGAAGAACTGACAATCTGTTTTGATGTTGCTGGAACATTAGTGCTGTGGAGCTGCTGTGTAAGCGTGATGAATGTGTGCAGTGTAATAGTGTGCGTGCGCGAGACCAAACCGTTAGCGTAGCTGTGTATTTCCGCATTGTTCTAAAATGGAGGCTAATGTGTGGTATGCGGCTGTGGCTGATTTAGCGTCCTTCGTTTTGGATGTCGTACGACTTTTTCGGAATATCCGTAGCTGATTGGTGGTGTTTTGCGTGTTTATCGTGGTGTTTTGCGTGTTTAGGGTGCTTTAGCCTCGTTTTCGATTCGTTCGGCGGCCATCGCTTAGGTGATTTTCGGGTGTCTAAACTCCGAAAATGTGTACTTAAATGGAGGTGTAACTTCACCCAGAGGTCCTGGGTGCACCACCTTGCTGTGGTTAACCTTTTTATGTGTTTGTTGTGTGTATTTATTGTGTTTCTAATGTTTTTGGGGTCGCATCCTTGTTTTCGAATCTCGTACATCTTTTTCGGCAAATCCGTAGGTGTTTGGTGGTGTTTTGCGTCTTTAGACTGCTGTAGCTTCGTTTCATTTTTCTCAGTGGCCATTTTTTCTCTCGCTTAGAGAATTTTTTAGTGTCTAAACTCTTTTATTTTAAGTTAAATTGAGGTGTAACTTAAGTTTTCGAGGTCCTGAGTGCCCCCTCTTCCTGTAGGTAAGCTTTTTATGTATTTGTTGTGTGTATTTATTGTGTTTTTCATGTTTTGATGTGCGCGTGTTTCGGCTGATTTTTGAGAGGTCGTAATGGGTCGTAATGAGTCGTAACGTGTCTCGTGATTTCCTTTCGTAACTACGTAAATGTTGCGAGGTCCGCAGTTGCTGGCAAGGAGCGCATGCTCACAACTATATATATGTGATAAAAGGAAAAGAAGCCATGTCATGCAGGGAGTTAAGAGGTTACACCATATATTGTTTAAGTATATTTTAGATAATACATTCTAATAACATATATTGAGTATTATTTGAAATAAAATTTCAAAAGTGCAGCGCAAGTAAATAATTGATTAAATATATGTCATGCAATATTATATCAATTCTTTATTTGGGAAAAAAATTATTCCACTAACTTAGGGGCACACTTCTTTTGTGTTTGAAATTATTATCATGGTATAAATAAAGAGGAGCACAGCTTTAACCTTAGTTTAATGTAGAAACAAAGAGCCTGATTAAATTGCAAGCCCGCATCTCACAGGATACAAGCCGTATATCTGCTGGCGTGCTGTGGCCTCTCGTTTGTCTTTGATTGCTATTCAATCGAAGGAGCCCGCAAGTTAGAGACCAAAAGCCGAAACCGTAAACCATGCACTGGTCTGTAGCAGTTCAGGGCCGGATCATGATCAATTCAGCAAGACAGCAACCGCCCATTTAAAAACAACCAATTAAACATGAGACTGTCATTATTACTGCAGTAAAACATGGAGGTTACATGTCAATCCGTTCGGTTCAGGGGTCTTATATGCAATCAGACTCGCAAAATCGCAAAATATAGAATTATACAAATTAATGCCAATACTGTTCTAGTCCATGTGGGTGGCCTGATATGTATTAACTCATATATTCTCGAGATCGATATAACCCTGAAATGACACATAAAAATATATTTTATTTACTGACGATTTGCGAGCTTGAGACTGTTGTGCAATTAATTCTAAGGTCTTTCATTCCCTGTTATTTGCAGGGCAGTATTGATTTTTTATTTGCATTTACAGTGCTGTGGACAGGGTTTAAACCCCCTTGTAGGTCCTCTATAGCACTTGTAGGATTTTCGCCTACATTTAGTATTAAATTAGGTTTAATTTGGTTATATCGATCTTGGGATTTTTTGAAATATTTTTTATAAAGAAGACAAGGTTAATTCCATAACACAAGTGTTTCAAAAATAAAACATTAGTAACATAACCAGAACACTTAATAAATGACAACACATACATATAACCTTCTAAACCTAACTTTGACATTTTTGTTATTTCTGTTTTAAGTTAAGCTGAAAACATATTACACGCATATGTACGTGTTAAAGTACAACCGTAAAGGCTGATAGCTTATAAGAGCACACAGAGAATAAAGAAGAAGAAAGAGGGTAAGAGAGGGGCAAAACTAGGAGTTCAGTGTTATGTTTGTTCTTAAAGGGGGCATCTTAAATTATTATCCTACTCTACATATTTACCACCCAATCTTAAGAATCCAAGTGTCCCAAAAAGTGCCAAGTGCCCATTTCCTATATGATTGGTCCAAGTTGGAGATAACGTTCATGTTATATATAATTTTAAGTTTAATCAAAACTGCACTATATTCTGCTACTGCCGATTTCCATTTTTTGGCTAACGTAATCCTCACTGCTAAAAACACTTGGTGTGATAAGAGTTGAGCCGCTTTACTGAGACCCTCAATGGGGAGGCCTAAGAGAGCTTATTCTGGCTTTTGGGGAATCCTGGTTAGGTCCATTAAGTAATTATAAATAATGGAGATATTCCGTTTGCCATTAGGGTTGTTAAAACAGCATTTTTCGAATGGAGTGACCTTAGCAGAGGAGTTAAGTTTTATTACCCCAGATATATTAATACTGTATGTATCTGGGATAAGTTAAGCCATTCCTTTAATGGCAAATGATGTAGGTCTCTAAATGTTGTAGGGGACCATTAGGGGACCATTGTCGATTTTCCTTTAACAGATCAGCAGCAATCGTAAACTGATTATCTATCCCCCATTTAAACTGTGGAAATCTATTTATTGATTCTGACTTCTGAAATAACCACAGTGGGGTAAGCCAAGAACCTGCTTCTACAGGTGATTCTCTTGTTCGTCTGAGTCAGAACTGCCAAAGACTGAATCATGCATTTGGGAAGGGAGGAATCACCCAATTTAGAATGTAGGGAAAGCCATAATACTTGTCCAATGTGAAGGCCACTTTCTTCAAATATATATTTCCATATCTCCACCCACACTAGTAGATATTCCTTACCAAACCAGCTATATAATATTAGAGTAAATCCGGCAGAGCCAACCCTCCAGAAGTTTGGGCAAGATATTGATTTTAATAGCGTGGATCCTCCCTAGCCACAAGATTTTGTAGTAGGACCACGTGTTAATGTCATTGAGTAGTTTTTGCAGGGAAATTTGCTGAATACGTTAGGCCAGATTGTATAGGGATATAAACCCCTAAGTATTTAATATGGTGTGGAACCCATTTGAAGGTGAAGTTCCCTGAATTGGAATTCTAAATACTTTGGTAAAGAAACATTTAACGATTCGCTCTTACTCGTATTAATTTTAAAGCCAGAAATGCAGCCAAAACGTCCAAGAGCATAAAATAGATTAGGGAGACTGGTCAGAGGCTCAGTAAGCCTCAAATAAGCTCAGTTTATCTTTTGTCTCCCTCACTCTAACTCCCTTTATATTCAAGTTTTCCTGATGGCTGTAGCTAAGGGTTCAATGCACAGTGCAAAAAAGAGGGGGGACAAAGGACAACCCTGGCGGGTCCCTCTTGTTATTTTAAAAGATTGTGATTTAAAACCCTGATATGCCACATATGCTTTCGGGGCCGAATACAGTGCTAAGATATCTATCACCAGCTTATCACTTAGGCCAAACATATGAAAAGTCTCAGCCATGTACACTCAGTCAATTCTATCAAAGGCCTTTTCTGCATTGAGAGAGAGAAGCATCAAAGGTGTATTGTGAGGCGATGCTACATCAAGCAAATTTAAAATACGTCTGGTGTTATCTGGCACCTCACGATCTTGAATAATCCCCACTTGGTCTGGGTGAATTAAGCTTGGCAGCATCTGAGAGAGCCTATTTGCTATAATGTTTGAGTAGAGTTTGGTATCGCAGTTAATCAGTGAGATGGGCCTGTAGCTCTTACATGGGTCCTTACCTTCCTTAGGTATTCCTATGACCTTAACTACCAAAAATTCTGCTCTTATAGGCTTACCGGACAGGAAATCATTCAAGAGCAGTTGGAGATGAGGTGCTAGTATATCTATAAATTGCTTATAATAGAAAATTGTGAACCCATCCGGGCCAGGGGCTTTATGTGATTTAGTCTCTCTTGTAGCTCTCTTAACTTCATCTAATGATATAGAGATGTCTAGCAAATCAGATTGCACTTTCTCAAGTTTCGGAAGACTAATGGAGGACAGAAAATTATCAATTTGGGTCATATAATCTATTGTGCCCGAGCTAACAGGTGCTAAATACCAATCAGCATAAAATTTTCAAATGCCTTTGTAATATCATTCGACTTATAGATGGTCTTGTCATTCTCCACCTTTAATTTGGGAATAAAAGAGTCTGCCCTTTGCTGGTTGAGCTTTTTGGCTTGCATTCTGTCTGGCTTCTTCGAATACGTGAAAAATTGAGACTGAGTCCTTTGCAGCACAGTTACCTTCCTAAGGAGAATCACCTGCAATTGTTGCTTAAGTGTATATATTTCTGCTTGGGTCCCAGGCGGTCTCCTAGAAGGGGGAATAGCTTGAAGGGCTGAGATTTTACAGTTTAATGTGTTTATTTGGGTTAGTTCCAATTTCTTGGAGATGGAGCCAATTTGAATACACTTGCCTCTCAAATCTGCTTTATGTGCCGCTACTCCATACTCCAGCGTGATCCACCTCACCCCCACTATTCAAATCAAAATATTCTACTATAGCGATATATTTTGTCCTTCGTGACTACATCATTGAGCCCCCCCTGAACATTATGAGATACTATGTATAAAGCCATTACTAACCACCTACACCGATCGCCCATCAGAAAATAGGGCTCTGATAGGTATATTATCCACAGAAGGCTGATGACCTAACTACTGCACTCCACTGGGAACTATTGGCTCGCACAACTCCACACAGGACAAGAGATAAGCAGAGCAGGGAAAGAGGGGGAAAAGAAGAGGGAGAAGAACCAGGAAGAAGTAGGAAAGACATGTAGAAAATATTAAACCAATGTACAATGTGCAAAAACAATCACGTACTTTTGCAGTGCAATATATCTAACAGTATGTAAATAGATAATTACTCAAATATATATGTATTTTTTAAGTATAATAAAAATACACAAAACAATGTTCAATTTGAACTAAATTGAGGAGAGCAAAGAGCTGTCCTCCTAAAACCTACGGTGAGGAACCAGGTATCTTTTCAATAAGATACACAGGTGTCTCGCCCAAAAATATATAAAATAATAAAATAAAAAAATAATAGAATTAGAAAAATATACAAAATGAAATCCCTATGGGGCACTTCTTAAAAAAGCAAAACATTAATACTTAAGTGACTATATCAATGCAGTTGAAGTCTAATAAGTGGAAAAATTCCATAATGAACCCGGAGGCAGAACTAAAACATTGCTACCATTTAGCTAAACTTGAACCAAAAACTATGCATTTTACGTGTAAGGTTACTTAGTCCTCTCTCTGACATATAGCAACATCCTGAAGCAATATCTACATTTGACAGTAACTGCTCTCGAATTCCCCACATACAAACGTATAGAAAGTTGTTACAGACGTAGGATCTCTGTTGCGGCCTGAAGCGTCGGTAAGGTCTAGTATCAGGGCGTTGGGCAATTCCCAACTGATCTGGTAACTGAATGTTCAAGGACGTAAGCAACGCCATGCCCTCCTCCATATCAAAATCTGGATATGTTCTCCCGTCCCTCAGAATGTTCAACTTAAAGGGAAATCCCCATGTATATCTCCATCCCTGGGCTAAATCGATCTCCAACAGAGGTTTGAATAGTCTCCTTTTATACAAGGTGGAAAGATCAGCATAAATGCTAGGTTGACCACCTGCAATCTCTGGAATGCCGGGTCTTGCTGCCTAGTGGAAATTTGCGATCACATCCCTAGGTCTTTCTCCAGAGGCAGGACGTCCCGCCAGCGCTCTATGAATGCGAGCTAGTCTGAAGGCGTCTTCTTCCAAGTTTGGTAGCAAAGTTTTGCAGAGATCCATCATATAGTTTGGGAGATCTGTGATTGTTTCTGATAAATTTCGTATTCTGACATTTTTTTTTTTTTCATAAAGTTTTTATTGACACATTCACAAGACAAGCACATGTGAAAACAAGGAGCGACACGCAGGTCCCCCACACTTTATGATTTTCATTGTATACATTTGTGCTAGCCCAAGATAAAATACATATGTCAATTCCGTGTGTCACCCTCCGCCTTTTTCCTTTTTCTATTATTAAGATAGTCTATGCATGCAACCTATAACAGGTTAGGTAAGTTACCCGTGCTTAAATGCTCTATCTATGTCTCGCATGTGCTAGATATCCTGCTATGGTTACTTATTTCAGAAATTAAAACAATTTTAACTAAGAAAAATATAACATGACTTAACACAAATTAACGTGTGCCTTTCAACATTACGTTTTACAGAAATTGCTTACTACCTTTCTTACCGTCCACGTCCGCAGCGACCTCAAACGAGGTACCATGGAGAGCCCTGTCCCGGACCCTACCTGCTATTATCTGCCTCCCCCTCTCGATCAGTGCACTACTGTCAGTGTATCTGGAATGAGTGTTCCGTCCCGCTCCAGTCACCCCATATTTCCTTATAAACAGCCACCGTATCGTTTAAAGTTGCCGTCATATGTTCAAATGTCATAATAAAGTTGATTTTGTTAATGACTGAGTGGATATCTAGTGTATTCTTCCGTCAATTTCCTGCCAGACTGCTTTTAGCCGCCAACATGATAAATTGAAGCCACTTATTTTGGTGAATACGTAAGTTTTGTACTGGAAGCCCTAGGAGACATGTTCCCATCTCGGGATGTATTTTTGTTTTAAGTGTATTAGAGGCCAGTTCGGCCACCTTGTGCCACAATGATTGAGCAATTGGGCAGTCCCACCAAATATGACGGAAGGAATCTCCTGTGATACAGCCTCTAAAACACTCAGGAGAGATATTAGGGTCCATTTTGTGTAGCCTGTCTGGCGTGTAATAGGTTCTAAATAAAACTTTGGCTGATGTTTCCATATGGCTAAAGTATCTGGAGCCTTTTGTCAGTTCCAGGCTAATTTTGGACCACCCACTCATGTCCCATTCTACTCCCATATCCTGTTCCCATTGCTTAACATGCTTGGGCTTGCTAGCCATGTCATTAGAGTTGGATATAGCGTACAGTTCCCCCAATATTCCCCTGGTTAGTGGGGCTTTATTACATATTAGTGTGAACCAAGTTGAACTTGGCGGGCCCCATTTACGGAGTTTAATGGTAACATTGTGGCGAATTTTGTTGTAGTTGAAGTATTCTCTGGGTGGGAGATTGTACGTTTCCATAAAACTCCCAGTATTAAGTACTGCACCCTCTCTAACCCAGCTTCCAAACCTATCTAACTTCCGTGAGATCCACCAATCTTTGGGGAACGTACCCATCTCCTCAAGGGTGCTTGGGGAAGGGAGTGTAGTGGTTAGCAAAGAGATATTGGGGCTTAGCTGTCTACTGATGTTAGCTCTTTCCCATTCCCTCAGAGACAGGGCTATCATCGGGTTGTTTCAAGCCAGCTTTAAGGGCAACGGGGAAGAAGGGTCCCATATAAGAGTATCCCATTTTAATGGTGCAATTTGGTGGTTTTCTACAAAGACCCAAAGTGGCTGGTGCTCTGCCGAATGCGCCTGGGGCAAGAAAGAAATCTGGGCTGCCCTGAAGTATTTAAGGAGGTCGGGACAGCCCAAGCCTCCAGAGGATCTTCTCCTCATCATAATTGCTTTCCTTATTCTAGGGTGCTTGTAATTCCAAATAAATCTGAATATTGCATTTTGGAAGCTGGTCAAGTCTCTCGTATGTACCTGAATAGGCAGAGTCCTGAAAAAGTACAGGATCCTGGGGAGAATATTCATTTTTATTGCATTTATCCTCCCTGACCAAGAGAGATGATACTTATTCCATTTCAACAAGTCCTGATTCAGGGACTTGTATAGCGGAATATAGTTGGACTGATACAGGCCAGTGATCTCCGGAGTAATTTTAATACCTAAAAAATTTATATATTTTTCTGGCCAATCAAAGGAGTACTGGGATTTAAGAGTATCTCTCAAGGCCTGCAGAGCCTGAGCCAAGATCGCTTCCGTCTTGTCTATGTTAATTTTGAGCCCCGAGATGAACCCAAAGGACTCCATCAGGAACATCAAGGCTGGTATTAAGTGAATTGGGTTTGTAAGTGTGCACAGGATGTCATCGGCAAAGAAGCAATATTTGAACTGATGTAGGCCTACATTTATCCCTGTTATTAAGGCGCTTTTCTTAATAGCCTGAGCCAATGGCTCAATGGCTAGCGCGAACAGGAGGGGGGAAAGGGGGCAGCCCTGTCTTGTGCCTCTTTTAATGTTGATGAGGGTTTGATCAGCCCCTGGAATGCTGATGTTTGCAGATGGATTATTGTAAAAAGACAAACATTCACAAAATTACCCACCAACCCAAACTTCGACAGTGTGGCGTGCAGGTATGGCCATTCTATGGAGTCAAAGGCTTTCTCCAGGTCTAGTCCTATTGTACATAAGGGGGTATTATCCTTTTTGGCTAAGTGAAATACGTTGAGAAGTCTTCTTATGTTATCCCCCGCCTGTCTATAGGGAATAAAGCCCACTTGGTCCTTATGTATCAGTCTTGGCAGAAACTTTGCTAATCTGGTGGCCAATATTTCCCCAAGGATTTTCACATCCCCATTCAAGAGAGAAATGGGTCTGAAGTTTTTAGCCAGTAAAGGATCTCTACCCGGTTTGGGGAGGAAGATAAGACTCGCCTGATTGAGTTCGGGGGCATGGTCTTCCCCTCCATAATATCCCTGAAAAGCTTTTGCAACTTTGGGGCAAGTGGATTATTGAATGTGGCATAGTAATTGTTTGTAAAGCCATCCGGGCCCGGAGCTTTACCTTTTTTCAAGGTTTTGATTGTTCTGCTTATCTCCTCTAGCGAGACTTCAGCATTTAACATATTTAAATCCTCCTCAGTGGCTGAAGGGAGGTCATAGGCGTTCAGGAATTCGTGAATTTTATAATTATTGGCCACCAATTTAGATGAGTAAATGTCCTGGTAATACTTTCTGAAGGTTTCTTTGATCTAATCCTGTTTCATAGTAATTTCCCCCCTCTTGTCCCTCAGGTGGTGAATGGTCGCAGAGTTATTCCTAAAATTTAGTCTCCTGGCCAGCATAGGAGAGGGCTTGTTAATTTGACAGTAAAATTTATGTCTCGTTTTTCTAATGGCCTTCTCGGTTCTTTCTGCCAGAATGGTGTCTAATTCTGATCTGGTTCGATTTATGACGTTTTGTGTTTCCCTGGTGAATTTACTCTGGTTTAACTTTTCCAACTTTTGTAATTTCTGGAAGAGTTTGTTTTCTTTGCTGAGTAGTTTCTTCCTATATGCCGCTGAGATTTTTATGATTATTCCTCTAATGTAAGCCTTATGGGCAACCCAGGACCATCCTATTTCCGTCTCAGGAATATCGTTCAGAACGAAGAAGGTGTTAATTTCCTCATCTATTTGGGCCCGTATCTCTGAGCACATGATCAACTTGTCGTTCAGACGCCAAGCGTGGATGTGGGGATTATTTTGGCTTAAACTTAATTTACAAGATATCAACGCGTGGTCTGACCATGGGCAGGGTAAAATTTGGGCATCTGATGCGCTATTGAACAGTGAGGAGTTGATTAACAAGGCATCAATCCTGGAGTATGTGTTATGTGTAGGGGAAAAGAATGTGTATTGTCTTTCAGAAGGATGTAACCCCCTCCAGGCATCTATTAAGTCCAGTTCTTTAAGTAGGGCATGTATGACTTTAAGTTTTCTCGCATCCCTGGTGTACGTCCCTGACCTATCCAGGAATGGCTGAAGCGCCAGGTTTAGGTCCCCCCCTATGATAATTTTCCCTCTGTGCTCTTGCTTCAAGAGGTTCAAAAGTTTGATTAGCGTGTTGTGCGGATTTACCGTGGGGGCATATAAATTCACCAGGTTAACCTTAAGTTCAAGAACCATACCTGTAATTATAAGGAAGTTACCCTCCTTATCCTTTACCTGCTTCTCTAGCTTGAAGGGGAGGTTCTTGTGAAGGAGAATGGCCATACCTGCTTTCTTGGTTTGTTGTGAACAAGTATAAAAATTTGGGTAATCCTTGTGGAGGAATTTCGGGACTTTATCTGATGCAAAGTGAGTTTCTTGCAAAAAAATTATAGAGGGTTTGATTTTTTTTATAAAAGAGGAAGGCTTTACGCCTTTTAAACGGGGAATTGAAGCCTTTTACATTATGTGTTATTATATTATGTGGGTGATCCGTCATGGTTGTCTGTTCTCTAAGTGTGTAAAAGTCTCTAGAAAGTTACCCCACGCGGACCACTCTGCCTCGGCTCCCGTTTCCCATACCGGCCGGTCCGGGACATGACCACCACAACTCGCTCCAGACGCGGACGACTCCAGGCAATTCTCCAGGCACAAGCGGCATAACATGTAAAAAAACAAAAAACAGTATCAGTACAATTTAGTATCTCAGTAATAAACCTACAATGACAGTGAGTCCTCCCTTGACTACTACATATAGTCATTCCAATAGGATTAAGGTAAGGGAACCTACCCCCCCCCCCCCCTAATTATTCCTACAGGGAGAAAACTATCAATTAACATTAACCATAATAATATTAGCCATATCTTGGGCACTAAGCCCCTGGTTGTCATGAAACTTAGCTACCTAAGGTAGCCATCCTGAGTACTCAATAAAATATATGCAATACTAAGCGAGTTAGAGAACAATATGAAAACATTTTAGAAAAACAATTTAATCCATTACCCACTGCTGGCTAAAGAGGTTTTATAAGAGTCAAGAAACCCTACATGAGTTAACATCTCCTTAAGTTAAGCCTGGCCTCTAGCCCCTATATGCTCCCGCTAAACATATGCACAAACCAAGATACAATACTGAGGTAGAGTCTGTAGTGTGCTCAATGTCCCAGCGTGTGCGAAGAGTCTGGAGAATCGGGTTTTCCTCTCTCCAATCCCGAGGTAAAGTCCAGCCTCTGTGGACAGAATGGAAAAACTCATAGAGCAAGAGTGTGGACCTGGAAATTTTTTTAGGATAAAGGGTCCTCCGTCGCCCCCTGCTCCCGATGCTTGACGTCGCTCACATGGTTGGAACTGGACTTTGATCTTTGAGGCAGCGGGTTCTCTGAACCCCTCCTGGTCTGCCTCGAATCTGCCTGAAGGAAGGAGCTTTCCTCCTCTGAATCCTCAGGCACGAGTCTCAGTCTGGTTAAAAGGCTTTGGCTTTCCTCCAGTGATAGCACCCTGAAAGATTTTCCTTTATACGTGAATAAAAGGACGAATGGGAACCCCCATCTATACGGTATTTTATAATGGGAGAGTACTCTTAGTGTGGGTCTCATCTCCCTTCTCTTCTGCAAGGTAGAGGGTGAAAGGTCCATATAAACTTGGATCTTAGTGCTGTCTGGACCTACGATTTCCTTTCTGAATCTCGTTTTAGCTAGAATTAAATCCCTAGCTTTTTGCTGTGTAAATCTGATGATGATGTCTTTGGGTGTATTTTGGTCCCTAGATGACCCCATCGCTCTGTGAGCTCTTTCTATTGTCCAATCTGATTCATCAACCGATGGAAGGATCATGCTGATAAAGTCTCTAGAGTACTGCAAAACGTCCGTTATTTTATTGGGAGCCCCCCTTAATCTGATGTTATGTCTGCGGGATCTATTTTTCAGGTCCTCCACTTTGTCTTCCAGTATCTGGATCTTAGACGCGTTCTGCAAGATATCTTGCTTATCAAGTGCTTGGGCCTCCACAATTTGGTCTGTGCTTTCCTCCAGGCCCTGCAGCCTCTGGGTCAGGGACTTGATGTCTGACCGTAGATCATCTACTGCGTGCTTGATTTCAGATTGCATGATCTGCTTGATTTTGGACAGGGTGCCGTCCGTTATTTCCATTTGAACTGGTTGTGAGCTCTGCGCCACCGCCTGGGCCGGCGAGTCCGGATGTTCCGAATTAGGACTCGGACTTGGGTTGCGGCTTGCGTCAGGTGGTTTGTAGAACTCCTGGATTCCCTTTCCAGTCTGTTTTTTTTGTACTTTGCTAGTACTGCGACTTGCCATCTTTTAAGGAGTGTAGAGATTCAAGTTTAAGGACCTGGACCAGTCTGTTAGCTGGGTTAGAGGGTAATGGGTTGGTATAGTGCTAAAGTAGTTAATTACACATGGATGGCTTAGTGGCTGCCAGCCTCATGCATGCATGGGAGCCACGGTCAAGCTGCCCCCTGGGCATGTTGATCTTCTCTGGCCCAGTGTCCTCTGGGGCATGACGAACGCCTTGAGTAAGGGAGTTTGTCATTCCTTTAATGCCTCCGAGATCACCAATCCCTGCCCCAGTGCTGTATAATATGTGCTCCCAGGGTAAGGGCTCTTCATCCGAATTAAGGTTAGAGAAAAAAACTTCCTTGAACAGAAAATGCTTACAGATTAGTGCAGTTTGTGATTTGGATGCGCTATTCTTAGAGTGTCCACCGGGTGTTAGTGTTAGCACACTAGTGTCAGAGTCATGGAATCTTTCAACACCACATAGCAGGGCAATCCAGTCTTTTAGACAAACACGAGCTGCAGGCAAACTTTCTCAATCTGTTATTATTACATAGAAATCAAGTTGGGGCCTTTATGCCTTATAGTGAGACCCTTAGCCAGATTGTAATGTCCTCTAGGACCATAACTTCTCAAAATCTTTTAATGTCCCACTTGCATAAAAAAACAAAGTCTGTAATAAAATATGGGAGGGTTCTGTGTTGCATCAAGCCTCTCTTAGCAGTATCTGCTTTCTCTGTCCTTTGGAGTGTTTTTAACTGTACAGGTCCCTGAGCTTTTGGGAGCCAAGAGTATTAAAGCCTCCCTTTAATGCCTCTAGGTTTGCAGTGTTTTTAGTAGCAGCAAAGCTGTAATCTTTTCTGGGCCTCTCACACAGTCTCTTCTTGTTAGGGTGCAACTTGCAGCTTCTGGATCCCCAAACTTGATTTTTAAAACCAGCTGGGTCCTCCTGTGCACAATCCTGGTCATATATATCAATTTGGTGATAGATAAGTCACTTTATATATGGTCTTAAATGTTTTTTTCAGCAGAAACACACATCCTCTTTCATATATTATAGCATTGAGAGATAAGCTGCTGGGTGTTCTTCTCTTAAAAAGTAATACAGTTTATTGTGTACCATATCTTTAGATTATTACACAGACTAGATCTCCAGTAGTATAAGGCAAAGAATTGCATAGGTTTGAAACAGACAGGCAATATGAGTCATTACCAACCTTAAGTAGGCACGTTGTTTATCAGTGTTTCAGAGTCTCCTTTGTTCTGGTTCAGCTGCAAATCTCAGGAAAAAAGTTGCCAAACTTGATTTTTAAAGCCAGCTGGGTCCTCCTGTGTGCAAATTTGTTGATTTGGTGATAGAGAAGTTACTTTATATATAATTTTCATGCTTTTTAAAGCCTTATTGCTGGGAGCTATGTTGTTTTGCTTCCTCTCTGTTTGCTGCTAGCCACACCCTGTTCGGATTCTGACATTTTGACGGCGGGAACGATTTTCCAGATCTTCTTGCGCATATTGAAGTTGGCGTTGTTCATCTCTCAAAGCCGACACCTCATCCTCTAATTGGGTATGCGCCTCCAATGAGTTATCATATTTTGCTTCCAGCTTAGTCACCTTGTGTCAACAGCTTTTGTTTCTCCAGTGAGTTCTGCGGCCACTTTCTCGATTTCCCCTGTCATTTCCGTTCTAAATGAAGAAATCAGATCTTTTAAATCTTGTATATCCGCCTTTGTGCTGGGTGCTGTGGGCTCCATAGTATATGTTGGTAAATGTTCAGGTATCACAGGAGGTTGTCAGGGAGACTGGGCGCTTGTTTTTGTTGTACAAAAGTCCTGTATAGATTTAGTAGCCCTTCTTGTCGAGATACCAGCCATTCCTGTTTTATGGACTTTAAACATGACATTTAGCTGTATTCTTCACGTAAGTCACTTTGCTCTAGATTGTGCCACCATAACTGGGGCATGGGGTGCGCTTACATAGTGGGCATAATCTTATATTCATGCATCAAATAATAAAGCAGGCGATGTTGAGCAGCTTCTGCTTTCAATTAGACAATATCTGACTTTTTGTAAAAAGTATGTTTGTTTTAACAGTTTGAGACACGATAAGGCGCCATGCTATGCAGGTAAAAGTTCTGTATAAATAAATCTCAGACAGGTTTTGAGCTTGCCTTTGCTATTTCTTTTCAGGCTGCAAATGTTTTGTGGGTCCACAAGATGACGATTAAAGCGCCTCTTCCTTGCTAAAAGTCTGAGTTTGCAGATTTTGAATTTGTCCACAAGATGGCGCCACTTATGCAGGTTTCATAAAACTACAGCTGCAAGGTTATTATGGTTAATTCTCTGTTTATATCACTCTGGGCGTGCCACCCCTGGCTCTGCAGATGGTCCCCCTGCCAGTTCTTGCAGAAGCAAAAAAATAAATAAAAATGATTCACTCTAGGGGTTTTCCGACAGGTGTTTGTGTTATGGCAGGTCCAGTAATAATATGTCCACATAGGAATATAACACAGTGACTGATCTTTGAGTTTGCAAGTCTTGTTTTGCCAAAAGGATCTTAAACAATAGTTTAAGATCCTCTTAATAGCATTCAATCACCTGTCCTTTTTAGGGTCTGGAATTACTGCACCCCTTCTTGGACCCTTATACTATTTAGCTGTTGTGGGTTGTAGTGTGGGTTAAAAAAACACAACTACATCACACTTGCAAAATATCTGTGTTTGTTTTCACAGCCCAAGCATTGAATATTAGCAGAGTTCTTTATGGACTAGTTCAGCATTTAGCAACATCACTGTGGGTCTAGGAGGGAGTACAACTGTTTCACTACGTGTATTAAATGTTGTTTACTCAGCTCCTAGCCCTTGGATCTGTCTCCAGGATGGTCAAAGTACAAAATCTCAGGACACCTCATGCTTGTTGAGATGTTTTCTCAGTCTCAGTGATCAGGCAGTCATGTAGAGCTGAGAAATAACTTCTGTTCTCCCATGGCAGTGTGCCTTCTAGTCTAGAAAACAGTCTCCGAGATGGGAACCTGGGTCCTGATTTTCTGTGAAAATGCCCAGAAGTAGCAGGCTTCTATCACATATAATAGTTGTCAAACTACAAATCGTCGTCACGCTTTATGAGCTCGCAAAGTAAGCTCGCAAGAACTGCGTCCCTCGAATAACCGCATTTGCGGAAGGTGGAGGCGAAGCGAGAGGCTGCATTTGCGGAGGTGGAGGCGCAAAGGCGCCTCACACATGGTTACAAACACCCACACAAGCGGCACCATTACGACCTTGCAAAAATAAGACCTTAACGGCCAAACCGCGCGCACCTAAAAACAGTCAAAACACAATAAATACCCACAAAAAAATACATAAAAAGCTTACCCACAACGGGGGGGGGGGGGGGCTACCCAAGACCTCTGCAAGTGAAGTTGCACCTCCATTTAAGTCCAAATTCCCGAGTTCAGACACACGAAAGTCCCCTAAGCGAGAGAAAAAATGGCCTCTGAAAAAAACGAAAACGAGGCTCAAAGACCCAGGACTGCCCAGCCACGTACGAATTACCCAAGAAGGGATCTGAGATAAGCTTGGAAACCCGCATTAACCCCACGGGATCCGAGATAAGCTCGGAGACCCGCATTAACCCCACATTAACCATCGCAGAGGGGGTCCCGATCGCACGCGATCTGGGACCCCCGCTGCAATGAAAATGTAAAATTCCCGCGTTACGGGTCCTTAAAGGATCGTAAAGGTTCTTAAAGGACCCATTATAAAAATTAAAAAAAACACACTATCACGCATGGGGCTCTATACAGAGCCCTATCAACCATTAATTAACCCTGTCACTCATGGGGGTCAATATAGACCCCCATAAGCCCTTCATTAACCCTGTCACTCATGGGGGTCAATACAGACCCCATAAGCACTTAATTAACCCTTAATTAACCCCTCACTCATGGGGGTCAATACAGACCCCCATAAACCCCTAATTAATCCTGTCACTCATGGGGGTCAATACAGACCCTCATAAACCTCTATTTAACCCCATCAGTCCCATAAGGGTATATTAAGACCATTATGGGCCAGTTACAACCCAACATTAACCACATAAGTACCATGACGGTCCTCAAGGACCATCATGACACTAAGTATAAACACTACACTGCACTAGACCCCTCCAATAAAACATTAAATATCAACTAAACAGCCTCTACACTAACCTATTAACACCTACACTACCTACCTACACTGCCTACCTAACCCCTAATAACTCCCACCACTCTAATTACAGAAAATAAAAAAGCCTAGTCACAAAAAATAAAAAATCTACATTACAGAAAATAAAAAACCTAAGTCACAAAAAATAAAAAAGGAACATTACAGAAAATAAAAAAATACATTACCCCCCCCCCCCACTACAGAAAAAAAAATTACACACCTGAAAAGGAAATACATATAATACTGTACATACAATACAATACAAATACATACAATACAAATTAAATTAAATACAATACAATACACCCCTATCTATAATACTCCATGCAAAAAACAAAATATGATATATAAAGTATATAATTCTGTACTATACTTTCTATACAATTTTTTGTTTTCTCTTTTGTTATTGTCAGTTTGAATATAACATACTATGGGCCTTATTGAATTTCTTCATACCGGTCGTAAGTCTGCGGGCTTGAAACTGACAGCTACAGAGCGATTTAATCGACCACGACCTCAATTACATGGCTGAAAGCCAAATCCGTAAACCATGTAACTGTACGTAGCATTTCAGGGCACGATCATGATCAATTAAGCAAGCCTGTAAGTAACAATTTAGAAAAAGCCAATAGTAAATGAGACTGTCATCATGACATCAGTAAAACATGGTGTTTAAACGTCAATCAATTAGCGTTTAGAAGTCCGATATGCAATCAGACTCGCAATCCGGCAACGTACAAAAAATAAATAATTACCGACTATACTGTTCTAGTCCATGTGGGTGGCCTGATATGTATTAATTCCTTGATTACCAAGATTTATATAACACGGGTATTAAACGTAAAAAAAAAAAATTATTATTGCAGATTTGCGAGCTTAAGATTTTTGTGCAATTAATTATAATGTCTTTCATCTCTTTCCCCGTATTTTAATGTCCAGTATTGTGTTTTTACTGGCTTTTATAGTGTTAAGAACAGGTGTTTAACCGACCTGTGAGTCCTATCTAGTACTTGTAGAATTTTTTGCTACATTTGCCATTTACGAGTTTGAAGGCAATTTTGGGCTGGTGGAATTGTTGCAATTAAATCAAGATTTGCGATTTTAGCGATTGTAACCTTTGCAGGCTTGAAAGATCAAAGGCTTGGATGGGTCGGAGTTATAATTTTGACAACTGAAGGAATTATCAGCCTGTAGCTCGCAAATAGATTGCAGGTAGCCAGAGGAGGCCAAATACATTTCAGTAACTTTGGCGGGCTACATTACGGGCTTCAGTAATTGCGATTTTGACAATTTGATAGGGCCCAAAGTATAATATTGAAAAGAGAAGTACCGTATATACTCGAGTATAAGCCGACTTTTTCAGCAAATTTTTTATGCAGAAAAAGCCCCCCTCGGCTTATACTCGAGTGAACGTCCCACTTACCCTTCTCCGGTGCAGTTCTCCGGTCTCCGGCTCATCTGCAGTGCCTGCAGCCTCTGTGGGTGGTCCTATGATGTCCTATTGCCTCTTCTACCCACTCCTTCCCATCCTCCTTCCTCCTCCCACCCCCCTCCTTCCTCCCCCCATCCTCCTCCTTCCCCCCTCTCCAATAACATCCCTTTCTCCCCTCTTCTCTCTTACCAGCATCAGATCAGCTCCTGCTGCTGATACTTCCCCCACAGCATGTCTTATGCCATTCATCCATATATGCTAATGGCGTGATGTCACAGCGTCACGTCGTTAGCATATACCGGTGAATGGCATAAGACACGCTGCGGGGGAAGTATTAGCAGCAGGAGCTGATCTGATGCTGGTAAGAGAGAAGAGGGCAAGGAGGTGATCACCGGAACCGGTATATGCTAATGACGTGATGTCACACCCTCACTGCACCGGAGAACATCCTCCTCCTTCCCATCCTCCGTCCCATCCTCCTTTCTCCTCCTTCCTCCTCCTTCCTCCTCCTTCCCATCCTCCTCCCCATCCTCCTTCCTTCTCCTTCCCATCCTCCTTCCTCCTCCTTCCCATCCTCCTTCCTCCTCCCGTCCCACTCCTTCCTCCCCACCACCCTCCTCCTTCCCCCCACTGCAATAACATCCATTTATCCCCTCTTCAATCTTACCAGAATCAGCTCCTGCTGCTGATACTACCCCCACAGCCTGTCTTATGCCATTTAACGGAACCGGTATATTCTAATGACGCAACGTCACAGCGTCACGTCATTAGCATATACCAGTTCCGGTAAATGGCATAAGACACGCTGTGGGGGAAGTTCAGCAGCAGTGGCTGATGCTGGTAAGATTGAAGAGGGGAGAAAGGGATGTTATTGCAGAGGGAGAAAGGAGGGGGATGGGAGGAGGAAGGAGGATGGGAAGAAGGAGGAGTGGGATGGGAAGGAGGATGGGAAGGAGGATGGGAAGGAGAAGGAAGGAGGATGGGAAGGAGGATGGAAAGGAGGAGAATGAGGAGGATGGAGAGGATGGGAAGGGGGGGACAGGAGGATGATGGGGAACAGGAGGTGAGGGGGGAACAGAAGGATGATGGGGGAAAGGAGGATGATGGGGGAAAAGAGGATGATGGGGAAAGGAGGATGAGGGTCCTGTAGCCTAGTTTTTGTTTTTTTTGGCGACCATTTTTTTCTCTCGCTTAGGTGATTTTCGGGTGTCTAAACTCTGTAATTTGGACTTAAATGGAGGTGTAACTTCACTTGCAGAAGTCCTGGGTGCCCCCTCTTGCTGTGAGTAAGCTTTTTATGTGTTTGTTGTGTGTATTTATTGTGTTTTGAATGTTTTGAGGTTCGTGCGGGTCATCCGTTAAAGTCGTAATTTTGCGAGGTCGTAATATTTTTTTTAATAATTCCTGCGTCTCGTATTTGTGTGTCGTAAGTCCGTAAATGTTGCGAGGGCTCAACAACTTTTGTCAACCCGCAGTTATGACAACTATATATGTGATTTATTCCATATGCAACTTCTGTGAGAGTCACTATATCCTATTACAATTGGGTATATATTTTAGTTTTTTTTCAGCACTGACAACTAAACATGAATAATATGTATGTAATATTTTACCTAATCTTTTGTTTTAGTATAAATCATGAGGTGTATGGTGAATATAATTAAAGGGACATGGAACTCAATTCTTTTTGTTCATGCATTTTAACAAGCACACTTTAAACATTACCAAATTTGTGTTTTGTATGAAATAAATATTTAGTAAAACCTGTTTCATCTTCACTGAAACTAACATTCAAATAAAATATAGTAATAAAAAATAAGTTTTTTTTAAAATCAAAACATAATTATGTGTAAAAACAAAGGAAAAAAAGACAGGGTCCATCCAATGACCATGTTATAAGTGATCCCATATTATATCAGGTTTACAATCTATAATCTTAAAATGGATAACATAAACCAGCTGCATGTAGTTTTGAGCCAGTGCCTTTAATCTCCTCTTTCTGGCTGAAAATGTCTGAATCAACATATGTTAACATCAGGAACATAACAGGTGCGCTAAAGCATTGACAATTAAAGGGATAGGCACACCCCAAGCAACGCTCATCAACAGAACAGTACTGTGTGGGATTATGGATGTCACATCCATCGGGGGTATGCCATCTACACAATAACCTTGGATGCTATATGTCACAACCTACTATGATGATGGGATCTAGAGTATCCTAGTACTCTTATTGCCAGTAGGTTTAGACCAAAGTTTGGGTGACTCTAGAACTATGGACAGTCTTTTGTTGGTACAAAGGCATAAGTCCCAACTGCTATGGTAGTGTACCTGGGAGCACCTTGGTATGGAGTCAGAACAAGCTCCTCTACAAGCATATGTCTCTGGGTCAATAATACATGCTTAGTCACAGCCTGGCTGTGCCAGTCACAACATGGCCACCGGCTATTCAGGCCAAATCCAATATGGCCACTGGCTGATTCATGACAGACCTTCCTCAAGCGTGGCAGGGAACATCCAAGATTTTCACAGCTACGCTGATAGTCATGAATCTGCTGATTTGGCCAGGCCCTCTGCATGCTAGGCAAGTTCTTGTCTGTGCGCACACAGTCCCAAGGGGCAGAGTAAAAGCCTCCCCCGGCTCTTGGTCTGGTCCTTACTGTCCGGAGCAAATTGCTCTTCCCCTTCTGCTTGGGCAGCAGTAAGGCAGTCACTGGGGACACAGGGGGTTGCACCCATACCCCCTTCTGAGGCAAAATAGTATCTTGGGGAGTCCCACAAAACAACCCCTGTCTCAGGGCAACCCCTTTCCAGTCAGCCAGTCCACACAGCTGGGCTGGGGTTTCTAAAAAAGTCTCTGGACCTATAGGACCTCAAGGCGACAGTCTAGTACCACCCTCAGACAGCATATTACTGTTGGGAGGCCACCAACCCACCCACTGCCAAAAAGTACATACCGGGCTGTGCTGACCTCCAGCATCCATGATGATGCTCAGACCTGGATGCTCCTTTCCTGCTGCCTCCTGAACATCTGTAGCTTTGGACAGCTACTCCTGGTTGTCCTCTATTGCCCATGGTGGAGCAACTGTGCTCTGGCTCTCTGATGCAGGCTGGGGAATCTCGCATTTCCCGCCCAGCGGGTTCTTTGGGGCCCTCAGCTGACCCTCTTCTTTTATGGCCTTGGGTTGAGCAACATTATCCCAGTCCTCCATTTTGAACTGGGTCTTTGGAGGGGTGTCTGTTCCAGTGGGCTCCTGGACACTGGTTATCCAGGGTATCTCCCCACTTGGTACACCCTCTATCATGGTGCCACTTATCACCCATGGCTCTTTCTCCCAGGCAGGCACGCTTGCTGCTCCTGTCTGGCTATTGGTGCCCCTGGCACTCTCTGGCTGTGTGAGATCCGGTTCCCTGTAGCTAGGGACCATCGTTGTTCCCTCCCCACAGTCCATTACATAGCCCTCCTGGGCTCTGTGCTTCACTAGCACCTTTTGTAGCAACTCTCCTGGGGTGTCAGGGTACAGATTTTGGTTATCTGTTGTAGGCTGGGGAATCTTATCCTTCCCACCCAACCTGACCTCTACGGCCTTCTCCCCAGAATGCATTACATAGCCCTCCCCACAGTCTCTTGGGTGGCTATCCTGAGCCCCTGGCTCCATTAGCAGTTCTGGACCATCCACATTGGCTAGAACTTTGGAGGGCAGACTTAATTCGTCTGGCCCTATCTGTTTAGCAGTTACTGGGGTTTCTGCCAGGATTTGTGCTGGAAGGTAGTCCCCAGGTGAGGCTCTATCCACATCTGGCACCTCAGGCGTAACCAGTTTGGAGAAACTGTGCTCAGATAGCCCTTCCTCTGGGACTAAGCCTCTTGGGGTATCAGGGGACAAACATTGCTTATCTGACCCCACCCAGGGCACATTCCCCTGGGTCTCTGGCTCCTGGAGCTGGTGATTTGGTCCCAAGCTGACGTTATCATCCCTGCTAGGCTCTGACACAGTTACTGCATTTTCTAGGGGAAAATATTCTCTATCTCTACAATTTTCTCCCCAGACCCCTTGAGCACCATTGCATCATCAACCCATTGTGTTGTATAGATCTGGTGAGCAGTCAGCCTGACTGGGTTCCTCCCATCTGGATAGGCAAAATGTGTCCCCGAATATTTCATCCCACAATTCAAAATATTCCTCTTCCAGCTGCAGTTCCTGCTCAACCAGGTGTGCCATCAAATTAGCCTCCATGGACCATGGTTCCAGTCCCAGATTATGACAGTGTTCCACAAACAGGTTATTGTGCCTCTTAAATGTCCCTATGCCCCCTTCAGGGTCACCATACACAATGTCTTGGAGGCCAGAATCTATCTCCAAGCGGAAATCAAACTCCTCTCCAAGGCCACCAAATATTCTGGCGTGAAAAATATGATATTGGTTCTCCAAGGCAACCTCTTTTCTTACTAGTACTTCCAGCCAGCCCATTAGCTCATCGTCCTGCCACAGATTCAGAATCGCCATCCATTTCTCTAGACGCAGTGTCTCTCTGTAGCCAAGTCTTTGTTGAGCTGGAGCTCTCTCTCCATTTCTCTCCTGCCAGATCCTCTGGCAATGCTGGTCTAGTAAGTTGGCCACCTCTTGTGCGGTCATCTTTCTGGGGTATAAGTGCCTCGCCCCTTCATACCGCCTTGCTGCCTCTGTTATGATGTCCGTCTGTTCCATTCCTGGTCCTTGTAGAGTCGTCCCACCACTGCCAGCCAATTGTCACAACCTACTATGATGATGGGATCTAGAGTATCCTAGTACTCTTATTCCCAGTAGGTTTAGACCTAAGTTTGGGTGACTCTAGACCTATGTGTCATGAATCAGCCAGTGGCCATACTGGGGTTGGACAAAGTGCATGGCTCCTGCTGTGGAAGAAAAGGTTTGGGGCCCACTTGTTATGGATATATTGTTATGTTGTGGTCTAGGGGATAAAGTATTATAAGTTTATCCCTTAGCATATTCCCATCCCTTCCATGTTTAGGCTCATTGTAATGAGTGTCATGTGAGGGAGCTGGTGGGATGTGTTGGTTGTATGTGTGTGAAACATCGTGTGTTGTATTTGTAAATATGAATGTATGTTATTATATTAGTATGTTATTATAATGTAGAGGGGAAGCCCATTGAATACAGCCAAAACATCCTTTGTTCCCAAAGGCCTGTTAATCCCATTAGCTAAGTGTCCACCAGAGAACCAACAATGGGAAGCTCACAGCTGGAGAGCAGACAGGCAGGCAGGCACCATAACCCCAGGGGGTCTACAGGGATTCCTACTCAGAGAATCAGGGCAAAGTCCAGAGGGCAGGAAGATGTTTCTCCCTTGAGAGCCAGAGACCAACTAAATTAGGTAGCCACACCTAGTGGGCGGGCCCAGGGGAGGGGTCTGGAAGTTCCCAGAGCTTACCTCTAGTCCATTGGCTAGAGGTAATCAAGTTACTCTGGAGATTACCCCATTGGCCAAGAGGAAGATAAGGGTTGGACAAAGGGGTAGCCACTCCCTGTACTGGTTTTGTGAGTTGTTTAAATACTTGTGTAAAAATAAAGAAGTTGTTCATAATTTTCATCAAGACTTTGTGTGCAGGTGTATTATTGACCCAGGGGCATATGCTGGTAGAGGAGATCGTTCTGACTCCCTTCCAGGTTCTTCCAGGCACACTACCAAAAGCTGGGACTTATGCCTTTGTACCGACAAAGACTGTCCATAGGTCTAGAGTCAGCCCAAACTTAGGTCTAAAACCTACAGGAGATAAGAGGACTAGGATCCTCTATACTCCATCATCATTGTAGGTTGTGACAATTGGCTGGCAGAGGTGGGACGACTCTACAGAAAGACCAAGAATGGAGCAGCAATATGAGGAAGATATTGCCAAAGAAGCAAAAAGACGGTTTAAAGAAGTCAGACACCTTTTTCCAGAAAAGTTAACAGCACAAGATGTGGGCTGCGTGCTTGACCAGATGTTCCAGAGAATATGGAAAGAGCGCATGTGGGTGAGCAAAATGGAGGCGACCACATATACAAGGCCGTGCCCTGGGCTGTCTGAGGCCCAGAAAGCAGAACTGGCTCAGAGTTGCCTAGAGGAGCTCTCTGAGTGGGATGTGTCAGAGGATCAGGAGGAGGAGGAAGGGGTAAACCCTGCTCCTGTACCACCTCCTGGGAATGGAGACTGTTTCCCCCTAAAAAATGCAGAGACTGTGTCAGAGCCTAGAAGGGATGGTAAAGTCAGCTTGGGACCAAATCACCAGCTCCAAGAGCCAGAGACCCAGGGGAATGTTCCCTGGGTGGGGTCAGATAACCCATGTTTGTCCCCTGATACCCCAAGAGACTTAATCCCAGAGGAAACGCTTGCAGAGCACAGTTTCTCCAAACGGGTACCGGATGTGGAAAAGGTCTCACCTGAGGACTACCTTCCAGCACAAATCCTGGCAGAAACCCCAGTAACTGCTCAACAGGTAGGGCCAGATGAACCAAGTCTGCCCTCAGAAGTTCTAGCCAATGTGTATGAGCCAGAACTGCTCATGGAGACAGTGGCACCAGGGCTAGGGATAGCCGTGCCTGCCTGGGAGAAAGAGCCATGGGTGCATTGCGGCACCCCAAAGGATTGTGTATGTAGTGAGGACTTGCCTGAGATGACCAGTGTCCAGGAGCCCAATACAAACTCTGGAGCAGACAAAGCTCAGAGGGCCCAGGAATCCACAAAGGATGAGGCCCAAGTTGCCAAGCAAAAGGCCATAGAAGAAGAGGGTCAGCTGAGGGCCCCAAAGCACAGCCTGGGTCGGAACAGCGTAGTTCTCCAGGCTGCAACACAGACAGACCCAGGGGAAGAAAACCAGGAGGGTCTGTCCAAAGATACAGATTTCCAGGTGCCAGAGCAAACAGAGCATCCAAGTCCGGACTCTATCAGGGACGCTGGAGTCAAGCGCAGACCGGTATGTACTTTACTGCAGTTATTGTGTTATTGGGCTCCCAACAATAATGATTTTGCTGAGAGAGGTACTGGACTGCCCCCTGGCAATCCCATAGGCCCAGGGACAGTTTTAGAGACCCCAGCCCAGCTGTGGGAACTGGCTGGAGGGAAATGGGTTGCTATGGGACAGGGGTTGTTTTATGGGGCTCCCAAAAATACGGTTTTGCCTCAGAAGAGTGTATGGGTGCAACCCACTGTGTCCCCAGAGACTTCCATGCTGCTGCCAAAAAGAGAGAGATGGGATTCTGGACTATTTGGGTGGGGGTTGCATGGGAAGAGCAATTTGCTCTATACAGTCGGAGCAAGGCCAAGGGCTGGGGGAGGTCTTTACTCTGCACCTTGGGACTGTGTGCGCACCTACATGAACTTGCCTAGCATGCAGCGGGCCTGGCCAAACACGCAGATTCATGACTATCAGCGTAGCTGGGAAAATCTTGGATGTTCCCTGCCCGCTTGGGGAAGGCTTGTCATGAATCAGCCAGTGGCCATACTGGGGTTGGACAAAGTGCATGGCTCCTGCTGTGGAAGAAAAGGTTTGGGGCCCACTTGTTATGGATATATTGTTATGTTGTGGTCTAGGGGATAAAGTATTATAAGTGTATCCCTTAGCATATTCCCATCCCTTCCATGTTTAGGCTCATTGTAATGAGTGTCATGTGAGGGAGCTGGTGGGATGTGTTGGTTGTATGTGTGTGAAACATTGTGTGTTGTATTTGTAAATATGAATGTATGTTATTATATTAGTATGTTATTATATTGTAGAGGGGAAGCCCATTGAATACAGCCAAAACCTCCTTTGTTCCCAAAGACCTGTTAATCCCATTAGCTAAGTGTCCACCAGAGAACCAACAATGGGAAGCTCACAGCTGGAGAGCAGACAGGCAGGCACCATAACCCCAGGGGGTCTACAGGGATTCCTACTCAGAGAATCAGGGCAAAGTCCAGAGGGCAGGAAGATGTTTCTCCCTTGAGAGCCAGAGACCAACTAAATTAGGTAGCCACACCTAGTGGGCGGCCCAGGGGAGGGGTCTGGAAGTTCCCAGAGCTTACCTCTAGTCCATTGGCTAGAGGTAATCAAGTAACTCTGGAGATTACCCCATTGGCCAAGAGGAAGATAAGGGTTGGACAAAGGGATAGCCACTCCCTGTACTGGTTTTGTGAGTTGTTTAAATACTTGTGTAAAAATAAAGAAGTTGTTCATAATTTTCATCAAGACTTTGTGTGCAGGTGTATTATTGACCCAGGGGCATATGCTGGTAGAGGAGATCGTTCTGACTCCCTTCCAGGTTCTTCCAGGCACACTACCAAAAGCTGGGACTTATGCCTTTGTACCGACAAAGACTGTCCATAGGTCTAGAGTCAGCCCAAACTTAGGTCTAAAACCTACAGGAGATAAGAGGACTAGGATCCTCTATACTCCATCATCATTGTAGGTTGTGACACTATGGACAGTCTTTGTTGGTACAAAGGCATAAGTCCCAGCTGCTTTGGTAGTGTACCTGGGAGCACCTTGGTAGGGAGTCAGAACGAGCTCCTCTACAAGCATATGCCTCTGGGTCAATAATACATGCTTAGTCACAACCTGGCCACCGGCTATTCAGGCCAAATCCAATATGGCCAATGGCTGATTCATGACACTTTACACTGGGGTATGAGAAATATCATCATTACAGCCTGAGGCCTTAAAGAGAGGAGTGGGTGACTCTCATTGTGGTAAAATGAGTGCCACTAATATATACGGGAGGTGAACCAAACAGGTATATCACTATATAACACAGCCCATGCACAGGATTGTCATAGGGAACATATAGTGACTCAGGGGCATTGGGATATGGGGAAAATCATGACAAGGGATATGGCATTAATATTATTAGCTGTTGAGAAAGGCCAGCAACAGCACGCAGAGCCTGTGGAGAGGAAGATGGAGCCCCAGGAACCTTACCTCCATCAAACAAAATATGTGGTGCACCTGCCATTTCTGTTGCTCATGTGACAATATGTATACCAATAATATGTTTTTTTATGTTATTAATAAAACTACATGTGATATGTATAAGACCACTTGGGCATAATGCTGATCTATGATGTTATAACTGAGTGGTATTACCTCCACAAAAAAAACAGTATTACTAGGGCTAAATATGTCAACAGTATGTCCCACCTAATGTATATTTTGTGTGCAGCAATATGTGATTATATATATTAACATCAGACATGTAAACAATATAAATATTAATTTAATATAAAACGAGTGTCATGGAAACAGGATTACAGTAATCTAATGCATAAAGGCATGTATTACCTTCAACCATTATTGATATATAACTAGATTATGATGTTATCCATATGTTATCAATCTCTACATGCAGATAATTAGTGAAACTATCAATTATACACATCCACCATAACGTAAAACAGGATGGATATACTGAAAGGTAATCTAAGAATATACATTTAATAGTTAAATAGCAAAAGGTGTAATAAATAAGTTAACTAACCTTCCAGGGAAAGTGCAAGAGTCAAACACAGATAAGTAATTAGGAATAAGTAGCATTAGACTATCCAAGCTTTGAGGTAGAAATCATTTACAAAGTGGATGCACCTTTTTGGTTCCCATCTATTGTCAAATCTATTTTTCAGTGTTTCTGGAAAGAAGCTTCCATCTTGGTATATTTGTCTTTGAATAAAAGTCATTCTGTATAGAAATATCTTCAGTCTCATCACAGCTATAAGTTTAAGAAGATCTCACTTACATGTTGAACTTGCCCCAGGGCAGACTCCTCAGATCCTCTGTGAGGTTATATCTGGTGCTTTAGGTTACAGTGTTTAAACAGCTCTTATGCCAGACCCCTTTGTCATGACACACTCGCTGATTATTTACCCTTACACTACTGACACAGGGAGAGGGGATGAAAATAAAAGCGGGAATATGATCAATTAAGTAAGTCTGTAACCTCCCATAACGAAAAAAATAGACAATGAGACCGCCATCATTACGTCAGTAAAACATGGAGGTTACATGTCAATCAATTAGGTTCGGGGGGTCGATATGTGATCAGACTCGCAAACCCTCTAAATACTAAATTATAAAAATGAATGCCAATACTGTTCTAGTCCATATGGGTGGCCTGATATGTATTAACTAATTGATTCCCAAGATCGATATAACCCTGAAACGACACATAAAAATAAATATCTTTTACTGCCGATTTGTGAGTTTGAGACTGTTGTGTAATTAATTCTAATGTCTATCATCGCTTTCCCCGTTATTTACAGTACAGTATTGGTTCTTTATTTGCATTTACAGCGCTGAGGACAGAGGTTACACCTCCCTTGCGGGTCCTCTCTAGCACTCATAGGATTTTTTCCTACATTTGCCGTTTACGGGTGTGATTACATTTGCGGGCTTGTGGAATTGTAGCAATTGAATAGCGATTTGCGGACGGGAAAGATCAAAGGCTTCAGGAGGCTGTCAGGTTTAACCATCGCAAAGTTTTCAAGCCAGTAAAACGTAAATGTCCGGAGCTCGCAAAAAGACGCCAACTGAATAGCAAATTAACTTACGGCCTCACTTACGGGCTCCGGTAACTTACGATTGCTCAATTGAATTGAAAAGTGAGCAAAAATATTTTAAACTCTATATTTTTTCTGTTTTTAGGGAAAATGTGGATTCAAATTTTTACTATTTTTAGTTCACTTTCAGAATTCATTTCACTTCTATTACTCTGTATCTCTTTGATATATTTTAGTACTGTCCAATCATTTATTTTCCCCCTCTTTAGGGTGGTCACTCTTTCATACTCTTCAGCTTGTACCCAAACCCTGTGACAAGAAAATCTATTTTGCAGTCTGACTGACAGCAAAAAACTGCAAACTTGAATGCAAACTTATATTATCGGAAAATGCAATATTTAATAACATTTAATTGAGAAGGAACTTGTTATAACCTATAGTTTAAATTGTTCAAGGAAATTATATTTATGGGACTACAGATTAGCTTTGAGTCATCTATTACGATGCTGGTGCGGCTTTACCCTTAGGATAAACCTGAATTTGAAACTTTTTACGTGCACTCTAAAGCTAAAAGGCTATATAAAAATTAAAATTGTATTACTGTTTAAAAAAAAAAAGAAAAATACAATGCTGAACAAGGTGTCCATTGCTATATAAATATCATTTCAGGTGCTAAAAAAAACATGTTTTCTTTTAAAAAAGTTCTGTGGACTATGTGCTCAGATAGATTATGCATTTCACCAAGAGACTTTGTCAAATGAGATAATCTGATATACATAAAACAGGATAATATTTTTTTTTTTATATATATATTACGGTTAGATTTTATTTAATCCATCTTCAACCCTTTTAGGATTTTTTTTGTTTTGTTTTGTGTTATAACAATGTAGTATCTAATATATTCTAACATGATCATTATAGTATCACTTTGTGTACAAATGTTCTGCAAGCGAAGATTCTCTCACGATGTAGTGTGCTGTCTCTTAGACTTAAATGACAGACAGTAGATCACATGCTTACATAGTGTATTTTGTATTCACCTAGTAATTCATGTTTATGTTTATTTTCAATATAATAGGTTAATGAACAGAGTCCACATGTCCCATGAGTTATGAAAATATTTATGGTTAACATTTTCCTTTAATACTCAAAATATCACATTTTGCTGAAACTCATTATAGTATACAAATAAATGAGATTATATACACTTAGTAATGTCTATGTAATGATATTGGAATCACAAGGTTTTGGAGACCAGCAGCCTAGGTCAGCAATAATCCAATTCAGCAACTTGTAGGTGAAACACGAACAAGCTTTATTGAAGGGAACAGGAACCACAATAATCTGGCAAGGTACATAGACAGGAAGTGCCTTATATAGGCCAAGGACCAGACACCTGACCAGACACAGCTGAAGAGACTAGTTACTGATACTATTGCTAGCAGAGTCAAGGTTTATCAGATCTCAAGGAAATTCACAAAGGCAGGCTGGCGCAGTGGTAGGGAAGAGGTTCAGCAGCCTAGTGACCAGGGTTCAAAACCCAGCAGAGTCAATTCCTCACAGTCTATTAATGTTGCCTTTAATATATTATAAAACATTAAGCTCTGGTATTTCGAAAATTAATTTACTCAGTTACATTTATTACCCACCAATGATGGGCATCTGAAGAACTATTTAAACTCTGCTCCACTCATCTGCACTGGCCTCCATAGAAGCATTAGCGAAACTCATGTCAGGCTGATCTGTGACCATGGAATAGGCAGACATCACATGCAAACCTCATCTACTATTATGTTTTATTTTTTCATTTTTATGGCAATTAGATAGTTAATGTGGTTTAGCTTTAATTCCTATTTAAATGGCGAGCACAGCACTGTTTGCAGAGTTGGGTATCCAGAATAATTTTTATACAGGTGGGAGGCACTTTCTGTTGTAAACTGCCTCTTGTATTATCAACTCAGTTTTCAATGACTAATAACCTATTATTTGTGGAATTAAATATATATAATAATCATTTGAAGACTCTAATTTCAAACAAGGAATTAGAATCTTGCTCATAATATTAACTTTTATATTGTTACAAAATCGTTAGACTACTAGAACTATTTGTTCACACCTACTAGTTTTATAACTGTATTCCTGTTTCCAATGTGAAACAATATATATCTCAATAATCCTTTGATCTTAATTATTTATAGAAATATTTAAAGCCAAAACCAACAAAAATTACATCTAAAATATTAAGGGCCTCATTAAATTGGCCCTTGTAGTTCCCTCAGTCCTCGCAAAATACATTTTTTTGCTGTTTGCGAGGACCGATTCCTCAATATGTCCCTCGCAGCCTCCTTTGAGAGATGGCACAGAAAAACGGCCAAGAATAGGCTCTGAGAGAGCTACGTAGTAACACGCAGCCATAAATCTATGAGGTGAACCTCGCACCTCCGAAGAATCCCTACGGGCACAAAAAAGTGCCAGCAAGGGATCCTAAAGCCTATACGTGCTGCCTGATGCTCCCCCCTGCTCCCTAAGCACATCCCTATGCTGCAGGGGTCTCTATACAGAGCCCCATGAGAACTTAAATTAACCCTATAACTCATGGGGATCAACACAGACACCCATAAGCCTTTAATTAACTCTGTCACTCATGTGGGTCAACACAGACCCCCATAAGCCCTTAATTAACCCTGTCACTCATGGGGCTCTATAAGTACAAACACTACA
Organism: Discoglossus pictus; assembly: GCA_027410445.1. Classification (NCBI taxonomy): domain Eukaryota; kingdom Metazoa; phylum Chordata; class Amphibia; order Anura; family Alytidae; genus Discoglossus; species Discoglossus pictus. The sequence continues at coordinate 426,332,949 of CM050166.1, read as the reverse complement.
CTACAATATTCTGCTCCCCAATAAACCACTAAATCTAAACTAACCCCCCTCTACCCTAACCTATTAACCCCTACCTACCTAACACTACCTACCTAACCCCCTTTTAAACCCCCCACCCTACTAATTACACAAAACAAAATATACCTATGTTACCAAAAAAAAAAAAAACATAAGGTAAATAAAATAAAAAACCTAAGGTACATAAAATAAAAAACCTAGGGTGGCTGCAGTCTGATTGACAGTGACAACAGCCAATCAGAAGGCGCAGATTCCCTTCAGCTAATCACCCCGTGGGGGTGTATCTCATTGTTATTGGCTGAAAGCAATAGTGCCTTCTGATTGGTTTAAAAAAGATTGACAGGTTTATCAGCCAATCAAAATATCACATATATAGTTGTGAGCGTACGAGTTGTTGCTAACGCTTGCGGGCTCGCATAGCAAGCCCGAGGCCCTCGCGAAGCGAGGGCTGCGGGCGAGGGCCTCAGTTGCTGGCATGGAGCGCCAAAGGCGCTCCTTGCCAGCAACTGCGACACTCTCAAAATTTACATTTTCAAACGCAAACAACCACACAACAACCGCGACCACGCAAACAACACGACACACCAACTACGACCCTCGCAAACTTTACCTCAGAACGCAAACAACATACGAGACACGTTAGCACACATTACGACCTCGCAACAATTGGACGCAACTCGCAAACATTACAAAATTCAAAACACAATAAATACACAAAGCACATACATAAATAGCTTACCTATAGCAAGAGGGAGCATCCAGGACCTCAAAAAAGTAACTTACCGTATTTTTCGCACCGGCAGATAAGACGCACCTAGTTTTTAGAGGAGGAAAACCAGAAAAAAAAAAATCTGAATCAAACACAAATACACTTTACACACAGATACACACCTACATTACACACAAATATATATATATATATATATATATATATATATATATATATATATATATATACACATACATACACACATTAATATACATATATATACATGTGGCCATATTTGAGTGTCCCAGCTCAACTTCCCAGAATGCAGTGTAATAACTGTTTTTCTCGGAACTCTGAGCTGGAAGCAGGTTTTTTAACTTGCTTTAGACATTCAAATGTGAACACAGATGTACTTTTTATTTACTGTACTACTGTACGGTGGAGGGCTTCTATCGCTCTTTTGCCCACCATATTATAAATGATTGTTGTGGTGAACTACCTACTCATAATTTCCACAACACAGGCTGAGATCCCGCTCCATGCTGATGATAGCCAGTAAGCTTGAAACAGCTGTACATGGATTGGATACTCAGCCTGTGTTTATTCCAACCTTGGCTTTGCATTAAAGCTGTGTAATACAGCATGCATAAGCTTAAAGGAAGCCATGTTTGATGATGGCTACGGAATGAAGAGCGAGGCATTTGTGGCCATATTTGAGTGTCCCAGCTCAACTTCCCAGAATGCAGTGTAATAACTGTTTTTCTCGGAACTCTGAGCTGGAAGCAGGTTTTTTAACTTGCTTTAGACATTCAAATGTGAACACAGATGTACTTTTTATTTACTGTACTACTGTACGGTGGAGGGCTTCTATCGCTCTTTTGCCCACCATATTATAAATGATTGTTGTGGTGAACTACCTACTCATAATTTCCACAACACAGGCTGAGATCCCGCTCCATGCTGATGATAGCCAGTAAGCTTGAAACAGCTGTACATGGATTGGATACTCAGCCTGTGTTTATTCCAACCTTGGCTTTGCATTAAAGCTGTGTAATACAGCATGCATAAGCTTAAAGGAAGCCATGTTTGATGATGGCTACGGAATGAAGAGCGAGGCATTTGTGGCCATATTTGAGTGTCCCAGCTCAACTTCCCAGAATGCAGTGTAATAACTGTTTTTCTCGGAACTCTGAGCTGGAAGCAGGTTTTTTAACTTGCTTTAGACATTCAAATGTGAACACAGATGTACTTTTTATTTACTATATATATATACACATACATACATATACATACACACATAAATATACATATATATATATATATATATATATATATATATATATATATATACACACACACACATAAATATACATACACATACATACATATACATACATACACAAACATACATGCACACACATACACACATACATACACACACATACATGCACACACATGCACACACATGCACATACATACATACACACACACATACACATACATATACTGCAGCATTTGGGAGCATTTGGGAGCCCTTGACCCTCCCTGACCCTCCTGATCCTCACCTTTCTTCTGATCTCTGCCATCTTGATTTCACCCCAGCGCTTCCTACCAGCACTCCTCGTGTACTGCAGCGTTGCGTGTGTGACGTCACTAGGATGCACAGGCCGACGCGATGCTGGTAGGAAGCGCTGGGGTGAGATCAAGAGGACAGAGAGGCAGTTTGAAAATGTATATTCGCCGTATAAGACGCACCAACTTTCCTCCCCCAGTTTTAGGGAAGAAAAAGTGCGTCTTATACGGCGAAAAATACGGTACATCTTCATTTAACTCAAAATAAAAGAGTTTAGACACTAAAAATTCGCTAAGCGAGAGAAAAAATGGCAGCCGAACAAAACGAAAACGAGGCTACAAACGCAAACAACATATGAGAGACGTTAGCACACATTACGACCTCGCAAAAATCGTCCGCAACCCGCAAACATGAAAAAATTAAAAACACAATAAATACACACAGCACATACATAAAAAGCTTACCTACAGCAAGAGGGAGCATCCAGGACCTCAAAAAAGCAACTTAAACCTTAATTTAACTCAAAATAAAAGAGTTTAGACACTAAAAAATTCTCTAAACGACAGAAAAAATGGCAGACGAACAAAATGAAAACGAGGCTACAGCACTCTAAACACGCAAAACACCACAAGAAACTTGCAAAACACCCCAAAAGACCTATGGATATTCCGCTAAGACGCATACCACACATTACCCGCCATTTTACGCCAATGCGGAAGTACACAACTACGCTAACGGTTTGGTCTCGCGCATTTATTAATGTATTATATATTTCATTATTACACACCAAACAGCATTAGCTACCTTACAATTTCATTGCTGTAATTTTTTGACGGGCAATTCGCTAGTATATATATACAATGCATTAGAGTATTTGTTCCAACTCCACATGGGTTGTGTGTTACCCTCAATGTTGTATAATGAAACAGACATAATAATAAAATATCATATGTTTTAATTACACATCCACTATAATAGTTTTGAGCTTATGAGTAACACCTTTGAGGTGCGTTTTGCTCAGGAATACTCACAAGCTACTACCTCTAAATATCTGAAAATCCTAAAACTGTGCATGCTCGCAATAGTAGCACATTGGCAGTTGCGGCTAATTTCAGGGAGAGAGAGAGAGGGAAGGAGAGAGACAGAGAGAGGGAGGGAAGCAGAGAGGGATGGAGAGAGAGGGAGAGATAGAGAGCGAGAGAGAGAGAGGGAGGCAGAGAGAGAGGGAGATAAAGGGAGAGAGAGGGAGAGAAGGCACAAAGGAGACAGAGGGCACAAAGAGAGAGAGAGAGCGCACTCACAAAGAGAGGGCGCACAGAGAAAGAGACAGTTCACAGAGAAAGAGAGAAAGTGCAGAGAGTGAAACAGAGCGGAGAGAAAAGGCACACAGAGAGAGAAAGGGCGCACAGAGAGGGCGCACATAAAGCTTCCTCAGCATTCAGATGAGATTATCTGGTGCTCCCATCCCTTTAAGAACTTGCCACATTTTGTTGTGATCCACACAGTCAAAGGGCCTTATTACATTTGAAAATTGCAACAGTTACAGATCGATTTAATTGAACAAGCCCCCCATTACATGGCCAAAAGCCAAATCCATAAACCATGTGACCGTACGTAGCATTTCATAACAATTTAGAAACAGCCAATTGTAAAAAAGACCATCATCATGGCATCAGTAAAACATGGCATTTAAATATCAAGCCCAATCGTCCGATACGCGATTGGGCTTGCAATCCAGCAATTTAAAAATCAATAAGAAATCCAAAAGAGGTTGGAAAAATTGATGAGTAAAAAAAAAACATACTCACATACTCCGAAACTAGTCATGATAATGAAAAGCAGAGTATTCTGATAATTTTCTCATTATTAGTTTATTTAGATAAAAATGATGTGCAAGAAAGTACTTTATTCCTATGTTCTGCGCAAAGGGTAAGTTCTGACCTTGTTTATAGCTAAAAAAACATATATTGGTATGACTAAGGGCTCTCTTAACTGAAAGTGCTAAGTCATGGGTCATGTAGACTTAACCATTTTTGATCATATATCTTACAAAAATGGAAAATACTGGCTCACAGCTTACATCCCAGCCAAACATCATACCTACTGAAAGAAGTGCTAATTATATATATATATATATATATATATATATATATATATATATATATATATATATTGTGACCGTTTGGCCCTTAGATGATATGACAAGCAAGTGGAGTATGGAGTTCTTGACAGGAGTGACGGAGTTAAAACTTCTGAAAAACTGCTAATTTGTGCAACTTCCCTTTAAAAGCCTGAAAGCAGACATGGAAAGGGGGTGTGGCTGGCTAGGCTCTGGGCAGGTTGTGTGCTGCCGTCAGAGCAAGCCACAGAGTGGAGCTGGAAGGTGATCCTGTGTGGAGTTACAGTGAAGTTTTGTGAACAATCCTGTAAGAGATCACCTCATTTACTGTGACTGGGAGTACTGGGACAACAGCAAGTCGTGTGAGCTGTTTGCAGTCGCAGGACGTGTGAGCTGGAAGAGTGAATACAGCCTCAGGACACCAAGTAAGTGAAGGGATTAGTGAGAATCCCCAGGCAGAGTTGCCTTAAAGGCCTAACGTGTGTGTAGCTGACAGAGGCCTCTCAGTGAAGGTGCCTGGACGTATTATGCCCCAGGGAAGAGGCTGCGTGTGAAGAGAGAAGTGTGAAGGGATTAGTGAGAATCCCCAGGCAGAGTTGCCTTAAAGGACTAGCGTGTGTGTAGCTGACAGAGGCCTCAGAAGGAATGTACGAAGACTTATTATGCCCCAGGGAAGAGGCTGAGTTTTGAAGAGTAACGTGACTACAAGTTGGTGTTGTTATATATTCAAGGGTCCCTGGGGTGAAGCATACGGGAGAAACGGGCGGGCCCTATGCTTCATCCACGAAGGTGTGAAGAGTACCGTGGAAGAGACTTCCAGATGTACTAGAGAGTAGGTGTAACCTGGCCACAAGGTGGCAATATAACTAAAGAGGAGATGATGTGTATCCTGGCCACAATGTGGCAATATACCTAAAGAGGAGATGATGTGTATCCTGGCCACAAGGTGGCAATATAACTAAAGAGGAGATGATGTGTATCCTGGCCACAAGGTGGCAATATAACTGAAAGAAGAGGTTCTTTGTATCCAGGCCACAAGGAGGCAATACAACCTTTTTAAGAGACTGGCTGTATCCTGGCCACTAGGTGGCCTATTGTGCGAAAGCTACTCCTTCCAGAAGAGACCGTGGGGGAGTGTTATTTTACCTGCAGGCCGAGTAGCGACCTCAGGGATAGACAGGGCGTTCCAGGTCATAGTAAGTTTGTTTACGTAGTATTTTGTTTTATTGCTGAGTATAAGCACTGTTTTCTTTTTATTGGCGCTGACAAATAAACAGCAGTCAATTAAGCCTCTGACAAGCCTACTGTGTTTTCCTCCCTAAAAACATAAAAGAGCAGGACGCAAACCCCGTCAGATGGGGGTGCCCTGTCACAATATATACTGTATATATATATATATATATATATATATATATATATATATATATATATACTAAAACTTTAAGGATATTTGTATTATTTCACCAACACTCCCCCTATGACAATGAAAATTGTCATCAAAAGGAAAGAATACAAATAAGACAGGGTATAATTTTAATATACATCTCACACATATAGCTAAACAATAAAAATAGAAACCTATTAGGAAGTAGAGGTAAGATCTTCAGACTGGCATTTAAAAAAAACTCAAGGTCTCTAAAAAATTCAGTCAGATGAGCTTGCTACTACTTTGAGATATTAGATCTTATCTCATGGAGTCCTTTGCACCTTTTACCTTAATACATTCCTAACAAGAACATTTCAAAAGAAAACATAATTATACATAGAAACAATAAAATACATAATAATAAAGCCATTTTAATAAACCAATATGATCCGTGGAATAATATAAAAATCTTTCAATAATGGAATCCATAGCACGAAGTTCACAGTCCAGATATTAAAGTCTGTTGAATGAAACCTTTAAAATTAATGATTATAAAGCAGAAGCACGAAAAAAATCAAACCTTGATGGTAAAACAATTGATCCATGAAAACAAGTGAGCACCTGTTTGACAAAATCCATATAACAAATAAAGAATCCAATGGAGTGGATGAAAACATCCACATATGCTGTTATATGTTACCAAGAGATAGTCAAGATAGCGGTGCCATAGATATGTAAAATAAGTCCAGATATGTAAAATAAAATACAATGGTTAATGCAGAGAAAATTGCCTTACTTAATTCTACAACCAATTACTAATAATTGGGCCATATAACCAATTTCCCTTTATACTTATTGTATTATGAGGCATTTGATGATAGATGTAATTAAATAACCAATAAAGTTTTCACTGTGTTTTCACTATGACTAATAACCCAGAGTGTATGCATGAATACCTTATTTCCTTAATTACTACTCCTTATCAGATGTTAGCACGTACTAGATCCAAGCAAGTTGATAGAATAATGGGCAAAATGTTAGAAGCCAAACAATAGTAAAAAGAAAGACAGGTATAGTAGAGAGCAGAAAAAAGGAAAATGACAACACAGTGAAAACACATGCTCAGACAAACTTCATACAGGGTTTGTGTAACACATCACACTTCGGTAGGTCCTTCTTTGTCCTTACGGTAAACGATAAACAGGTGGATCACTTTCTTCCAGATGGTGAGATTCTCTGGTCAAAGCAATAGGCCATCATGTGCAGATCGTCAAGCAGACAAGGAGTTCCTAGCTTTCTGACAGGTCTTTACATCTTTTTTTCTTTTCGGCAGATATATGTATTAGCGTATTGTAATGTCAGTGAGGAAGAGTTTTAATATGTCCTTCATGGGGATGGGCCTTGATTTTAGGCATGATTGTCGTATTCCTCTTCTTCCATGTCGTTAGGTAAGTGTGCAGTGTAGAATTGCAAAGTCTCATATAGGTATTCTTTCTGGGTGATGGTCGTGTCAGTTCATTTCTCTATCAGTCCCTTTGTGCAGGGAACCACAAAATGGCAAGCATGACACCGATTGAAGTCATCACAGAGAGGGCTATGCTTTTCCATCTTCTGAACCCCGACTGAAGCCACGTAGTGAATGGGTTTTCCATCTCTGAATTTTCTGCTAGTTCATTTGACAGGGCAGTCAATACCTCCAGGGCTTTGGTAACTGTCCCATCAGGTGCCGTACTATTAGGCATGAAGGTGCAGCAGGCAGTGTCAAACATTTTACAAACACCCCCTTCTTTTGCTAGAAGCATGTCAAGGGCCATGCTGTTTTGCCACATCATCAGACTTTTTTTTATCTAGTTTTTCAATCAAACCTTGTGACACATCTCTTGTATAGTTCACAAATCTTTGTTGGTTATAGTAGATGTCATTTATGCAGTCAACATTCTTATTTATTGTCACTCACCAGTTGAACATGGATTCAAATCCTGATGATTTCTGGCCTTGAACTTGTCTGGTAGTGCATGGGGTACTCCAATGGAGTTTATATAGACTCTGTCATCAAAGTTGCCACTTGGGGTGGATCTCTTAGATCGGGTCAAGGCCTTTGTGGATTTGTCCCTTAATCCATTTTTGTGCATTTTCCCAGATCAGGGTAGGTACTACTATAATGGCTGTGATACGGATCAAGGTTAATATGGATTTTCTCATCCCACACCATCTTGGACTTCTGAAGGGCTGCCAAAGTCTGGGTTTGGGCTTCATTTTGGTCAATCCCTTCCTGCTTTCCCAAGGCCCCATCTAATCTGTCTGAACACAGCAGTATCCTTATTAGTTTTACCTTTGTAGCCAGACTTTGTTTAGCAGATTGGTGCTGGGTTAATCATGTTAGCAGTTAGGTTCCCAGGAAGGTGACAACAGAGGGACCCTCTTGCAGTGGGTCAGATGTATCCAGGAGGTCTTTTCTGCAATTTTCACAGCTGTCGGGGGTAGCCAACAGAATTTGGTAAGGACCTTCCCACTTGGCGTATATCCATTTTTTTCTTTTGATGATTTTAACAGGTTTGCCTGGTTTTATCAGTGTAGGTAGTTCCTGGTGTTCCTGTATAAGGAGTCTCTTAGTCAGCAAACTCTGTATCTGTTGTTATCTGTTGTCATCAGTTGTCATCAGGATAGGTACTTGGTAGATATTTTCTCTCCTCATATATCAGGGCACGCTTGTTTTGTCCATCTCCAGAGGCACATACTCACTGTCATCTTCTTCTGGGGAATGCAAGTGTGACAAAAATACAAGATGTAACAGACAGGAAACTTCCATACATGTTTTAACTGGACATCCTCACATCATATACACCTATCCTAAAATTTCCCTAACTGTAACTGAAGGGGTGGTATAAACTAAAATTAATTAAGTGATAATGTAAATCATGCAAAGCTAATAACCCTATGAAACACTTGTAAAATATATAATGAACCATTATTTTCTACTCCTGCCAAAGCAGCAAAGATTATCATTAGGACAGTTTCAATACTACTAATTATTTATTTATAAGTGATAAGACATTACTTGATTTATCTTGTAACAGTTTGTATATTTAAAAGGAAATTGCAAATGTTATTACTGTCAATATACATTTACTAATAAATCTCTAAAAACTTTTCTTAACTCATAATGTAACCCACCTCTTATCATGTTTCTTTATTAGAGGCCTAGAAATACCTTGTAAAGATTTTCCCAACTCTCTACTTATTTGCACCATGGCCATCATGTGAGCTGAGGATGGGCCTGGAAGAATAGATGTCACAATATTATAGTATTTATCCAATATGGATAAACAAAACATAACACATACAATAATTTCACCTTTTTTAAACCTTAAAAATAATTAATTCTATTGAACAGGTAATTTTGCACCTAAATATTACTGTAAAATGTGTACAGTACTACTTGATCTCAGAGCCGATATAGTGTGTATTTCAAGAATGCTCTGACAGAAAGTAAAACAATTTAGTTTCTACCAAAAAAAAATCTGTACACGATCTTGAATTAGAACTAACAGTTCTGTAAACACTGGATCTTGGCCAGTATATCAGTATAATGAATACAGAGCATACAGCTTCAATGAATTTAATATAATTTGCACATTATATGCTCTTAAACAGTTTTTTAGTAGTAATAAAACCTTAAAAATCTTAATTTTTATTTATTTTAACACAGTTTTTTTTATCAATTACTGTATTTACTTGTAACAAATTTTCTCAAATATCAACCTTTTTAAAAAATATATTTAACACAATTATTATGAACCAGATTTAAATAAAACCTTAATTCTGATTCTCAAAAATGGCTGACGGAAAAAAAACACAAATATAAAAACACAAATAATAATCTGAAATTGATCAGATTTCAGATTATATATTCTCTATAAGCAATTTTATTACACTGTCAATCAGATATAATGGACAATATTTGCACAAAAATGCAATTATATAATTTGGACAGTATTTTCCTATATCAATTCCAATATTCAGCAGACACCATTCCAGGAGATCAACAGCAGATCTCTCTTTCAAACAACACAAATTCACATGACAATCAGAACATACATGATGTCCTCACACATAGACTGATCTCAATCTAGCTCGCATACTTCCAAACACCGTAAACATATGTTTAAACATACTCAACAATAACATAGAACCGAGGACCAATCTTCCTTTTCTTCAATTTCTCACACAGCACTTACTGCACATGGTACTGACACTCAGTACTCACAGAACTCACACTCAGTACTCACAGTACTCACAATCACATTCATGGGCCCAATTTCATTTGTAGTTTTTTGCCATCTGCCACTTTTTAACATCAGCGCCATGCGAATGTAGATAGCAAGTCTACACTCTATCTTTTCATCTAACAGCTCCGCCCTCAAAAACCCATCTAGACAACACACTTTTTAAAGGTAAAGTAAACCTATCACTTTTGTAGGTAAGTACACCTCTCACTTTTTCTGGGTTAAGCAAACCTCTCCACTTTTTGTAGATAAGTACACCTATATTCACCTTTCTAGGGAGGTACACCTATATTCTCCTTTATTTACCCTATCACCTTTCTAGGGAGGCACACCTTTTCTAATCTATATTCTCACCATTTCTAGGTAGGCACACCTATTCTCGCCAGTAAAGGAAGGCAACTGTTATTCCACCATTTAAGGAAGGCAACTCCTATGTTAAACTATATCTACTTTAATTAAAATCTACAACACTGCTTAAAACAATACCTCATCAGGTACAATATATCTTAATATATTCTAATGGAATCTCAAAAAATTCCACATATAGAGACACATTGAACATCTCCAAACTCTGGAGACACTGACATCTAACCACAGAGTTCTAAATGAGGTTTTCAGCCTGCTTCTCCCTTTCTCCACTTGGAAAACATTCTACAGAAAAAAAATATTCTTGCCGTCAAAACATAAACACAGATAAGATAAGACGCAACATAGAACATACAATTGTGAGCTCACAAAATTTACATGCACATAAATGTTCTTAAATCACTTTGTAAGAACCAAAAAAATAAAAATAAAATAAAAAATAAAAAACAACCAACTTTTAGCAAATATAGATATATTTGCCTTTAACTAATCCTAAACATAATTGTATCAGAAAGAATCAACATAAAACAAGATATATGTCCATCAAACCCTAAAAAAAAAATATATGACATAAAAACAAACTCTTATTAGGTGGGCAGGTATACAATTATATATGCACTGGCTATTGATCTACATGAATAACTCATTATAATACTTTATTTATCTTTCATGGAACATAATTTTTTTACTTCACGCTCTTGTACCTTTAAAAAAGTAGGCGGTGGAGACCTTTTGGGGAAAGGAGGGGCTTTGAGGTACTGGGAGAAGATAGCAAAAAAATGCTACACTGACAAAAACATCATTATATCATAAAACCTTCTCTTAATTAATTATAAAAGCATGACTAAATAACAAAAACACAGACAATTTCTTACTGTTAGTTCCCACAGAATATAAAAATAAACAGACTATATCTAATCAGAGCGTTAACCTATTACGGACCAATTTAAAGTGATCTGGGCAATTGCTCAAATACTTTGTTTTCATTAATTACCCCTTGCAATTCATTTCACAAACAATAATTAATTATCTCACATCAGACCAATTTCACCTACAATGTCTTTCTTTAATCACTTGCAAAATTCTGTCTAAGGAGCAAACCTCACACCTTTACCCCCTCTCCTTCTCCAAGCTCCGTTCTACCTTCACCTCTTATCACCTGAGAAAAAAACTTTCCACAAACATTCAATTACGTACTAAAATCACCTTAAAGAGAAACATCTCATCTCTCTGCATACAGACGCCATCTTAAATATTTACAGGGTATTTAAAAATAAAACTCACAAACACATATGTTTGCGGCTTATCGGAAATCTAACAGACATACAGTTTAATAAGCTATCTCTTTAACTAGAAACACACTACAGTTAATCATAGAAAAAATGTAGTTTCCCTTTACACTGCTAGGAGAAGATTCTTGCTAGGGGCGGCGGTGCGGAGGTGGGTGATTAGCGGGAGGAGGTTCAGCGATGTTCTGTGAAAGATCACATATAGTTTCAGGACTCGGTATTTCAGTTTGCTTAAAAAAAATGGGACTGCTCTTATTTCAACAGGATGCATCTAACATTGTTTTCCTTTAACAATCTAACAAGAAAACTACATAGCCAGCTTAGAAAACACAGCAATTACACTATACACAGAACAATAGTCCAATCCTCCTTTTCTCTCTTAATCGCGCTTAATATCACTAATTAGCATACTAAGTTAGCAACACAAATCATAATTGCTTTCAAAGTAGAAATAAGCCTGAGTGAGGTAATTTTGCTGCTCATGTCAATACATATCACCAATTACAATCTCTGGGCTTCCCTGGAAGGGATGCATAACAATCAATAAATTCTACAATTCTGTTTACAAGTGGATTTACCTTAAAGAGTAAAGGCTGAGAAACTGCAGAGTGCACTAATTGTGCCCAGGTGAGAGGGGTGTGGCTTGACTGTTAAACTTGTATAAAAGGTTTGTGAGCTGGTTTGGGGTCTGTTTACAAGTGGATTTACCTTAAAGAGTAAAGGCTGAGAAACTGCAGAGTGCACTAATTGTGCCCAGGTGAGAGGGGTGTGGCTTGACTGTTAAACTTGTATAAAAGGTTTGTGAGCTGGTTTGGGGCCTGTTTGCAAGTGGATTTACCTTAAAGAGTAAAGGCTGAGAAACTGCAGAGTGCACTAATTGTGCCCAGGTGAGAGGGGTGTGGCTTGACTGTTAAACTTGTATAAAAGGTTTGTGAGCTGGTTTGGGGTCTGTTTACAAGTGGATTTACCTTAAAAAGTAAAGGCTGAGAAACTGCAGAGTGCACTAATTGTGCCCAGGTGAGAGGGGTGTGGCTTGACTGTTAAACTTGTATAAAAGGTTTGTGAGCTGGTTTGGGGTCTGTTTACAAGTGGATTTACCTTAAAGAGTAAAGGCTGAGAAACTGCAGAGTGCACTAATTGTGCTCAGGTGAGAGGGGTGTGGCTTGACTGTTAAACTTGTATAAAAGGTTTGTGAGCTGGTTTGGGGTCTGTTTACAAGTGGATTTACCTTAAAGAGTAAAGGCTGAGAAACTGCAGAGTGCACTAATTGTGCCCAGGTGAGAGGGGTGTGGCTTGACTGTTAAACTTGTATAAAAGGTTTGTGAGCTGGTTTGGGGCCTGTTTGCAAGTGGATTTACCTTAAAGAGTAAAGGCTGAGAAACTGCAGAGTGCACTAATTGTGCCCAGGTGAGAGGGGTGTGGCTTGACTGTTAAACTTGTATAAAAGGTTTGTGAGCTGGTTTGGGGTCTGTTTACAAGTGGATTTACCTTAAAAAGTAAAGGCTGAGAAACTGCAGAGTGCACTAATTGTGCCCAGGTGAGAGGGGTGTGGCTTGACTGTTAAACTTGTATAAAAGGTTTGTGAGCTGGTTTGGGGTCTGTTTACAAGTGGATTTACCTTAAAAAGTAAAGGCTAATAAACTGCAGAGTGCACTAATTGTGCCCAAGTGAGAGGGGTGTGGCTTGACTGTTAAACTTGTATAAAAGGTTTGTGAGCTGGTTTGGGGCCTGTTTACAAGTGGATTTACCTTAAAAAGTAAAGGCTAATAAACTGCAGAGTGCACTAATTGTGCCCAGGTGAGAGGGGTGTGGCTTGACTGTTAAACTTGTATAAAAGGTTTGTGAGCTGGTTTGGGGCCTGTTTACAAGTGGATTTACCTTACAAGTAAAGGCTGATAAATTGCAGAGTGCACTAATTGTGCCCAGGCGAGAAGGCAGAAGTTAATAGAAACCGGAGAAGGGGAACTTGTGAGCTTGCGAACATTTTCAGTATCAAGTGCAATTCTAGTAAAAGCCTAGGAGTTTAAATAAAAGGAGGGCCTTCAAAGAAAAGGGAGGGCAGATTTATAGTGCAAAGGAGGAAAACTTTATATAAATATATTATATTATATTCTTTATTTTTCCCACTGAAATTTCGTAGACAATAATAATAATTATGAGTCAGTCCAGTGGCAACCTTATTCAGTGTACATCCTGTCAAATGTATGCACTACTGGAACATATGATCCAGGGTCCATACCTCTGTGACAGGTGTGAGCATGTTGCCTCTTTGGAAGCTCAAATTGAAGATCTGGAGAGGAGAATTGCAGCACTTAGTGATATTGCTCCACTGGAAAGGGAATTGGTGCTCACGGAGCACAGTTTAGCTGGGCCTAGTATGGAGGGAGGAGCTGGGGCTAGGGAGGATGGCCAGGGAGGTAGCTGGGTTACAGTTACAAGGGGAAGCAGGGGGAACAGGAGGAGGCAGGCCAGTTCTGAGTTGTCAAACACCAACAGATTTGCCAGATTGAGTGAAACTGTTGGCGATGTCCATTCAGGAATGGCAATGCCAGATAGAGCTGTTCCCTCTAACAGCCGGGCGAACAGCTCTACTGGAGAAGAGGGAGGGCAGAATAGGCAGAGCAACAGACATGTTTTGGTGGTAGGGGACTCTATTATTAGGAAGGTAGACAGGGTAATTTGTCACCCAGATCCCAGCAATCGAACAGTTTGCTGTCTACCGGGTGCTCGGGTTCGGCATGTTGTGGATCGGGTGGATAAATTATTGGGAGGGGCTGGTAATGAACCGGCGGTCTTGGTACACATTGGTACCAATGACAAAGTTAGTGGAAGATGGAGCGTCCTAAAGAATGATTTTAGAGAATTAGGGAATAAGCTTAAAGCAAGGACCTCCAAGGTAGTATTTTCTGAGATACTACCAGTGCCACGTGCTAGCCCAGGGAGGCAGAAGGAGCTTAGGGAGGTTAATGCGTGGCTAAAAAAGTGGTGCAGTGCAGAGGGTTTTGGGTTTTTAGAGCACTGGGCTGACTTCTCACTTGGGTACAATCTCTATAGCAGGGATGGATTGCACCTTAATGATGAGGGCGCTTTTGTGCTAGGGAATAGGATGGTAGAACGGCTGGGGGAGTTTTTAAACTTGTAGGTGGGGGGGAGGGACTATATAGAAGTATTGGGGTAAATAGGGTAGAGAGGGAAAGGGATGAATTATTTACCCATGGGGGAGGAGAAGGGGGGAGGGTTACAATAGAAAGTAGGGAGATATTAATAGGGGCCTCAAATACAGTGGCAGGCACTTCACATCAGCAGAGCCATAGCAACATAAAGTGTATGATTGCAAACGCAAGAAGTTTGCCTGGGAAAATGGATGAGCTAGAAATATTAGCAGTACAAGAAAAATGGGGCTTAATAGGCATTACGGAAACATGGTGGGATGAATCTCATGACTGGACTGTTAATCTGGATGGTTATAACCTATTTAGGAAAGATAGGGGCAATGGTAAAAGAGGAGGAGGGATCTGTCTTTATGTTAAGCCTGAATTTAAGCCTATAGTTAGAGAAGATATTTATGCTGGCACTAACGGCATCATTGAATCCTTGTGGGTTGAGCTAAATAGTGGAGGAGCTAATTCTAAATGCATATTGGTGGGAGTATGCTATAAACCCCCAAATATAGCTGAAAGTGAGGAAATACAATTATTGTTACAGATTGGAAATGCAGCTAAGCATGGGCAAGTTCTAATAATGGGAGACTTTAATTACCCTGATATAAACTGGATAAACGAGACCAGCAGCTCAGCTAAGGGGAGCAGGTTCTTGAGTACACTCAGGGATCATTATCTAGCCCAGGTAATACAAGAACCTACTAGAAATGGGGCCATCTTGGATTTAGTCATCACAAGTAATATTGATATAATATCAAATGTAAAAATAGGGGAACCCTTGGGGAACAGTGATCACAACACAGTCTCATTTGAGATTGAATACAAAAAACAGAGTTGTAAGGGGCCAACAAAAACTCTAAATTTTAAAAGGGCTAACTTTAATGGGCTACGGGCAGCAATACAACATATAGACTGGGACAAAGAACTTACAGGGAAGAATACTGAAAATAAATGGACAACATTCAAATCCTTACTAAATAAACATACTCATCAGCATGTACCATGTGGAAATAAAATAAATAGGAGTAAATCACATCCCATGTGGCTTAACAATGACTTAAAGATCATGATGAGGAAAAAGAAGTATGCATTTAAATTATACAAGAAGGAGGGAACAGAGGCATCTTTATGTGACTATAAGGAAATCAACAAGGCTTGCAAAAGGGCTATTAGACTGGCTAAAATAGAAAATGAGAAGTCAGTTGCAATGGAAAGTAAGACTAACCCTAAAATATTTTATAAATATATTAATGGGAAGAAGGCCAGGAAGGAATCGATAGGACCATTACAATGTGACACAGGCCATCTGATAATTAGTGACCAGGAAAAGGCAGATGAGCTAAATAGGTTCTTTTCTTCGGTTTACACAAGGGAGGTACCAGTGGTTGGGACACTGCAACATAATGGGGCTACACTACCTTCACTAAATAATTGGTTAACGCAGGAAGAAATACAAAAGAGGTTGGAGAAAATAAATGTTAATAAAGCCCCAGGTCCTGATGGAATACATCCAAGGGTACTGAGGGAGCTGGGTTCTGTAATAGCCAAACCATTATATCTAATCTTTAAAGACTCGCTCACTACAGGGTCTCTACCAGATGACTGGAGAAAAGCAGAGGTGATACCTATATTTAAGAAGGGATCTAGAGCAAATCCGGGGAATTATAGACCAGTGAGCCTCACTTCTGTAGTTGGGAAGCTTTTAGAAGGGTTAATAAGGGACAGAATACAAGAATATGTCTATTTGAACAGGATCATAGGTAGCAGTCAACATGGATTTATGAAGGAAAGGTCGTGTCAGACCAATCTAATTAGTTTTTATGAGGAGGTTAGTAGGAACTTGGATCAGGGCAACTCAGTGGATGTAGTCTTTTTAGATTTTTCAAAGGCATTTGATACAGTGCCACATGGAAGACTAGTGAGCAAACTAAGGGATACAGGAATTGCAGTAAATATCTGCTCATGGATCGAGAGCTGGCTAAAAGACAGGAAGCAAAGGGTTGTTGTAAATGGAACATACTCCGATTGGTCTAATGTGATAAGTGGGGTTCCTCAGGGCTCAGTATTGGGTCCTCTCCTTTTTAACATATTTATTAATGACATTGAAGTAGGACTCGAATGTAGTGTCTCCATTTTTGCTGATGACACTAAGTTGTGCAAGGTAATAAAATCAGATAATGATGTACTTTCCCTACAAAAGGATTTGCATAAATTAGAGAAATGGGCGGCTAAATGGCAGATGAGATTTAATACAAATAAATGTAAGGTTATGCATTTGGGAAGGAAAAATAGCCAAGCAATCTATAATCTTAATGGAGCAAATCTAGGGGTATCAGATATTGAAAGGGATTTGGGAGTACTAGTGGACAACCACCTAGGTAACAGCGCTCAAAGCCAAGCAGCGGCTGCAAAGGCAAATAAAATATTAGCATGTATTAGGAAGGGTATAGAAGCCAGGGAAGAAGATATAATTCTGCCACTATACAAATCTCTAGTACGCCCTCATTTGGAATATGGAGTACAATTTTGGGCACCACCTCACAAAAAAGACATCTTAGAGCTGGAAAAAGTACAGAGAAGGGCTACAAAACTAATAAGGGGAATGGAGGGGCTAAGTTATGAAGAAAGACTAGCAAAATTAAACTTATTTTCGCTAGAAAAAAGGCGTCTAAGAGGAGATATGATTACGTTATTTAAATACATCCAGGGTCCATATAAGGCTTTGTCAAGTGAGCTTTTTGTAGCAAGAGATTTTCAACTGACAAGAGGACATCCGTTGAGGTTAGAGGAAAAAAGATTTCACCTTAAACAAAGAAAAGGGTTCTTCACAGTTAGGGTGGTTAAACTGTGGAATTCTCTACCAAAGGAGGTGGTGACAGCGAATTCGATAGACAACTTCAAAAAGGGGTTAGATATATTTCTGAATAAAGAGGGCATTCAAGGCTATCCTAGATAACTAGCGAAGGAATATTGATCCAGGGAGAAATTTGATCGCCAGTTTCTGGGGTCAGGAAGGAATTTTGCTTTTTTTCCCCCTTATGAGACAATTGGCAGGGTTTCAATGGGGTTTTTTTTATGTTTGCCTTCCTCTGGATCAATTAACAATAATTAACAATTAACAATAATAATAAATAGTCCAAATTAAAAAGATCAATAGAGATCTAAAAAGGTTGAACTTGATGGACTAACTCTTTATTCATTCTCCAATACTATACTATTAATAATTTTTAATCAATAATTTAATTAATAACTAATCCGCATATTGCAGATCAGAGGAGATCTTAACAGGTTGAACTTGATGGACTGAAAGTCTTTTTTCAACCTTAATTACTATGTAACTATGTAACTATGTAACTATGTAACATAGATTTCATTTTTCATTTTTAATAGGCTCTGCAAACCTCTTAATTATTGTGACTAAGAATGGTTGCCAAGCATCTCCCCCATACAAAGTCCTGAAGCTCAAAGTTCTACCTACAGACATTTATGCGCAGTCCCACTTTCGGGCACCAAATGATTAGGAAAAAACCCATACTCACATTCTCAGTTGAAAACCTCTTGGAACAAAAAGCTCCCTTGACAAATTTCTATACTGACCCTGGATGTATTTATATAAGGTAATCATATCTCCTCTTAGACGCCTTTTTTCTGGACAAAATAAGTTTAATTTGGTTAGTCTTTCTTCATAACTTAGCCCATCCATTCCCCTTATTAGTTTTGTTGCCCTCCTCTGTACCTTTTCCAGCTCTAAAATGTCCTTTTTATGAAGTGGTGCCCAAAATTGTACTCCATATTCCAAATGAGGGCATACTAGAGATTTGTATAGTGGCATAATTATATTTACTTCCCTTGCTTCTATAACCTTCTTAATGCATGCTAATATTTTATTTGCCTTTGCAGCTGTTGCTTGGCTTTGAGCGCTGTTACCTAGGTGGTTGTCCACAAGCACTCCCAAATCCCTTTCAATATCTAATAAACCTAGATTTGCTCCATTAAGATTTTAAATTGCATGGCTATTTTTCCTTCCCAGATGCATAACTTTACATTTTTTCATATTAAATCTCATCTGCCATTTAGATGCCCATTCCACAATTTTATGTAAATCCCTTTGGAGGGAAAGCACATCATTATCTGATTTAATTACCTTGCACAACTTCGTGTCATCAGCGAAAATGGAGACACCACATTCCATTCCTACCTCGAAGTCATTAATAAATATGTTAAAAAGGAGAGGACCTAATACTGAACCCTGAGGAACCCCACTTACCACATTAGTCCATTCGGAGTATGTTCCATTTACAACAACCCTTTACTTCCTGTCTTTTAGCCAGCTCTCAATCCATGAGCAGATATTTACTGCAATTCCTGTATCTCTTAGTTTGCACAATAGTCTCCCATGTGGCACTGTATCAAAAGCCTTTGCAAAATCCAAAAAGACTACATGCACTGAGTTGCCAGGTTCCTACTAACCTCCTCATAGAAACTAATTAGATTTGTTTAACATGACCTATCCCTCATAAATCCATGTTGACTCCTACTTAAAATCATGTTCAAATAGATATATTCTTGTATATTATCCCTTATTAACCCTTCTAAAAGCTTCCCCAATACAGAAGTGAGGCTCCCTGGTCTATAATTCCCTGGATTTGCTCTTGCTCCCTTTTTAAATATAGGTATCACATCTGCTTTTCTCCAGTCATCTGGTAGAAACCCTGTGTTGAGTGAATCTTGAAAAATTAAATATAAGGTTTGGCTATTACCAAACCCAGTTCTCTCAGTGTCTTTATTAACATTTATTTTTCCAACCTCTTTTGGATTACGTCCTGTGTTAACCAATTATTTGGCAAAGGTAGTGTAGCCCCATTATGTTGCAGTGTCCCCAACCACTGGTACCTCCCTTGTGTATATCGAAGAAAATAACCTATTTAGCTCATCTGCCTTTTCCTGGTCACTAATTTTCAGATGTCCTGTGTCACATTGTAATGTTCCTATAGCTTCCTTCCTCACTTTCTTTCCATTAAAATGCTTAAAAAATATTTTAGAGTTAGTCTTACTCTCTTTTGCAATTAATTTTTCATTTTCTATTTTAGCCAGTCTAATAGCGCTTTTGCAAGCCTTGTTGGTTTCCTTGTAATCCAGTAAAGCAGTCTCTGTTCCCTCTTGTTTGTAGAATTGAAATGCCTGTTTTTTACTCTGTATCTTGATCTTTAAATCATTGTTAAGCCACATTGGATGGGATTTCCTCCTTTTACTTTTATTCCCACATGTGATATGCTGATGTGTATGTATATTTAGTAAGGATTTAAATGTTGTCCATTTATGTTCAGTGTTTTTACCTATCAGTTCTCTGTCCCAGTCTATACTTTGTATTGCTGCCCTAAGACCGTTAAAATCTGCCCTTTTAAAATTAAGAGTTTTTGTTGGCCACTTAAATTTTTTATTTTTTTTATTCAATCTCAAATGAGACTGTGTTGTGATCACTGTTTCCCAAAGGTTGCCCTATTCCAAAATTTGATACTATATCAATATTATTTGTGATGACTAAATCTAAGATAGCTTAATTTCTAGTAGGCTCTTGTATAACCTGGGCCAGATAATGATCCCTAAGTGTACTAAAGAACCTGCTCCCCTTAGCTGAACTGCTGGTCCCATTTATCCAGTTTATTTCAGGGTAATTAAAATCTCCCATTATTAGAACTTGTCCATGCTTAGCTGCATTTCCAATCTGTAACAATAATTGTATTTCCTCACTTTCAGCTATATTTGCGGGTTTATGGCATACTCCTACTAATATTATTTTGAAATTTGCTGCTCCGCTATTTAACTCTATCCACAAACATTCAACTTTATCACTAGGTCCACCATAAATATCTTCTCTGACTAAAGGCTTAAATTCAGGCTTATCATACAGACAAATACCTCCTCCTCGTTTACCATTGCCTCTATCTTTCCTAAATAGGTTATAACCATCCAGATTAACAGTCCAGTCATGAGATTCATCCCACCACGTTTCGGTAATGCCTATTAAATCCCATTTTTCATTAATTGCTAATAATTCTAACTCTCCCATTTCTCCTGGCAAGCTTCTGGCATTAGCAAGTTTCATTATATGTGTTAATACATTGATTGCAGGGATCGATATAACACAGAAATTAAACATGCAGATTTGTGAGCTTGAGAATGGTGCGCTATTATATTTAATACCTAACATCACTTTCCCTTTACTTTAAAATACAGTAGTGTGTTTATATTTGCTTTTACAGTAGGACTTTAACCTCCTTATGGTTCCTCTCTAGTACCCATAGGCTTTTTGGCTCCATTTGTCGTTTACGGGTTTGAACGCCAGTGGATTTGTTGCAATTTAATAGCGATTGGCAAACGTAACATTTACGAGCTTGACATCAAAGGCTTAGCGACAACAGAGTTCCGATTTCGACAGATCGTTTGCAGGTAGCTGCAAGAGACCAATTTAATAGCTGTAAGTCTACGGGCTCCATTATGGGCTATGGGTTTTCACGTTGGGGGAAATGAATAGGGCTGTATGTCTATTTGAACAGGTTTCTATGAGGAGGTTAGTAGGAATTTGTATTAGGGCAACTCAGTGGATGTAGTCTTTTTGGATTTTGCAAAGGCTTTTGATACAGGACCACATGGAAGACTATTATGCAAACTAAAGGATACAGGAATTGCAGTAAATATCTGCTCATGGATTGAGAGCTGGCTAAAAGACAGGAAGCAAAGGGTTGTGGTAAATGGACCATGCTCAGTTTGAACTAATGTGGAAAGTGGGGTTCCTCAGGGGTCAGTATTAGGTCCTCTCCTTTTTAACATATTTATTAATGACTAAGAAGTAGGACTGGAAAGTAGTGTCTCCATTTTTGCTGATGTCATGAAGTTGTGCAAGGTAATTAAATCAGATAATGATGTACTTTCCCTTCAAAGGGATTTGCATAAATTAGAGGAATGGGCATCTAAATTACAGATGAGATTTTATATGAATAAATGCTAATTTATGAATTTGGGGAGGAAAAATAGCCATGCAATTTATAATCTTAACGGAGCAAATCTAGGGGTATCAGATATTTCTTTTTCTAACTTTTTCTAAATTCCAAATTTTTTATCTACTATTTATACCAAGCCTAACTTTAGAAGTTTGTTTCAATAACGAACCTATGTTCAAAACTAGTACCCCAAAAACGTGATTGTATCTTAAAATAAGTGACAAAAAAAGAAACAGAACCTTATGTAGTGAAATTATATTTCACTTATCTCTGTTCTCATTTTAAGTGGTGTTTCTTAAGTTATCTAACTACCTAGTATTGGAAATAATGTAATACAGGTGTAACATAATAGTGAGATGCTTCACTCAAGTGATACTCCTATCAGTCTAATAACTGTAATAGTTTCTCTCTGGTGGTGCATAAAATCATTTTCCTTTTTTTTCTCCCTTTTTCTTCTCTCTTCTTTTTTTTTGATTATGTGATTATATATGGTTCAGCTAATATCATTTTGGTTAAGTAGTTATATATGATTCAGCCAATATTACCCTAAATTGGTTATTAACTGTTCTAAAGCCAAGTAATACTAATCTACTATATATTCTGCCCTTTATCTTATGGTAATACTTCCTACATCCTTGTTATACTTTTTGCCACCTATTACTCATTTGCATATTGGGTTTGTTATACTCTTTCTTATCAATTACCAAGTTCATTCCTGTAACAACTCTACTCCTTCTTGGACATTATCCATTGATAATCCATTCTTTTAGCAAGGGTATAGGCTGATAGATCTTGAAAAATCTTAACATTCTCATAGGGGGGGTACCATTTTTTTTTTTAATCATAGGCGGCTCTAACTATTTCCTCCTTGAATGTAAGATATTGTGCCCTCAAAATAACGTTTCTGGGCAATGATTGATTCAAGGGGGATGTTATGCAGCGCATCAATTTTTGATTCTTCTCTTGGCCTTGAACTGACTCTGGAATACCTCTCAAGCGGAGGTTCTTTTTCCTGGACCGGTCTTCAATACTATATATTTTCTTAGTTAAGTCCTCTATTTTATCCTCTAGTGTTGAGGTATATTTCAGTAGAGCATTATTATCCATTGTTAACTTTTCACAAGTTTTTGCTGTGGCCTCTTATTTCTGATTTACTTCCTTAATAGCTAGAGAGTTATCTGCTATTTTCTTTGTCAGGTCAGCTATAAGATTTTCTTGAAAGCATTCTAGGAGTTCTTTCATTTTAAAACAAGCAAGTATTTCCTCTCCCTGTAAAGATATGTTGCTTTCATCTAGACCTTGTGGGGTCTTTTCTGGGGAAATAATAACCAAATGATCTGGAGTAGTTTCTCCTTGAGGCAGTGAAAGAAATTTTGAGATTTCACCTTTTTTATCTTTTGGTTTTGTTTAAGGAGCTATATTTTGTTCTATTCTCTTTCTTCACCTTATTCTTATTCATCTATTTTATCCTTCGATGTGATGGATCTGGGAATTAACATTTTCTATGTTCCCATCTTGCTTATTTATCCATTCTTTGTCCTCAGAGTTATGTGAAACCATGGATTTATTTCAGTATACAGATATGGCCTGTTTTGGAATATTTGGGGGACCAGTGTTTTGTGTCAGCCTTGTGAGGTCTAACTATGCCAGAAGATTAAGACCTCTCTGGTCTGACCCTGATGTCTTGGGTTCCCTCCTAACTTCACTAACCCTAAATTTCTCCCCATCTGTCCCTAACTCTTTTGTGCTTAGTTTAAGGGCACATCTAGCCTCTTACATCTATCCTCAGCTCACCTGAACTCTCCTCTCTCCTTGCCTCTCCCTATCTCTCTCCTTCACATTCCCCCCACCCCTTTCTTCTTCTTCTCCCTCTTCCTCGCCTCTGGGCTACCTCTATTTCAACAACTCTCCTCTCCACTCTTCCCTCCTTTTTACTCCTCCCTCTATTTCAGACAAACAAATAAACCACTCACACACATATACATGAACAGACACACTCTCAGAGACATAAACTATTACTGTCCATTAATTTGAATTAAAAAAAATAAAAGTTGTGAATACTTTGTGTTAAAAAATAAATGTATGTTGTATGTGTTTTATTACGTGTCTACTAAAAATGTATGTGCAAAGAAAATATGATAGGGTATCTATAATGTGGTATGTGTGGTGCTTATGTAGTATATGTAATATGGGTATATATGGTGGTCATAGGGAGTATTTAGAAAGGGGGTATTGATGGTGACTGTATTAGAGTAGGGTGAGCTTTGAAAAGACAGTAGATTGGTGAATTTCCATTCAAAAAATAAGTTTTTCTGATAATATCCATCATAGTTAATTATTTGTATAATAATAGATTATGATGCATGTGAAGTCAATGTATTCGCAATGCTAAACTTCTGCTTCCATTAGTGAATTGAAGTGACACTAGTGAATGGCGCATTCAATATAGTGCGTACTTCTCTGGCAGGTGTAGGTATGTGTCTGCATTGCTTTTAGAATTTTTGGATAAATAATACAGTATTAATATAGCCTAGAACAGATAAATACCACAGATAGTTTTACGTTAATATATTAATAAACAAATATAGTAACATTTCAATTACAATTTTCGATTTTACACAAAATTGACACAGAGAATCCATGTCTCTAGAAATAACAACGCATTAATTACTGAAGATAAAGTTCACATATTTTACAAATAATATGCAGTTTGAGACATGGGGCATTAACGAAAGAGCAAAGGCCCAAACTGGCTGTAATGCATTTGTGAGAATATTTTGTTTTTACATTTTTATTGCATGACAAATATGTGATCTAAAGTACAGCAATCTAATTTCAAATATTATTGTCCACAATAAAATACTGATTGTTCATCTGTATACAAGATGGCTCACTGACACAGGTGATTGACTATACAAAACTTTTGCAGATTCTGATTGGCTGTACAAAATAAAACCAGGATCCAAGTAGGTTTTAGTGTAAATCAATGTTTTTCTAATATGCAATTCATACTCTTTTAAATGCATGACAAACGATTTAAGACTTCACATATGTGTAAAGAAAACCAAATATTGTTCTGTTTATAACATTTTCTTTTATAATGATCTTGTTTTGCTACGAAAGTAATGATCTTAATCTCATAATAAACAATGTATATGTGTGAACATTGTAATAGCAAAACTTGAAATGAAAATATGTTTTTACAATCAACTTTCTTTCAGCATTTTATTCCTCTCTGGAACTCTAACATAGTATAGGTTCATTGCTTACAAAAAAAATAAAAAAGATCAAGCCAACTATTAGTTTCCACTTAATAACGCTGTCTATACTTAAACTGGATGTCATGAGTTGGTTGCATCGAGCCAAAACCCCATCGGTTTGGGTCAATATCTGGAATCTCCTCTTTCGGGTTCACAAGCTCAAACTCAAAATATGACAACATCAGAAAGACAAACTGTTTCAGTTCATTTACAGCAAAGAATCGACCAGGACAGATTGTGGTTCCAGCCCCCCAAGGCATGGTGTAATATTTCAGCTTCTTCCCATTCTTGGTGAATTCTGTCTTTTTGGTGCCATCTGGGTTGAGGAAACGATCATACTTGAACTTCTCAGGTTCTGGGTGAACTTCTGGATCCATCTGGACTGCTATGTAAGGGAAAAGGGCAACTCTGTCTCCCTTCCTAATGGCGTATTCTTTTCCACTTGCCATCTTGATATTCAGATCTTCTCTCACTGCTCTTATCAGGACAGGAGCAGCTGTCAACCTGAGGGTCTCTTCCACCGCACTATCCAGAACTGGTGTCTTAAGAAGCATATCTCTTGTAAGGTTAAGAAGTGGACCACCAGACTTTATTTCCTGTCCAGTTTCACGGATAATTTTTTGTACTTCTTCAGACACTGCTTGCATTGCTTGAGGATGCTTCATTAAGTACAGGAGAAGCCAGAAGCATGCTGGCCCAGTGTTACCTTGAGAAGCCCACAAGAGCAAAAACATGAACCTGTCCTGCATGTATTCTGGCATTCCATTCTCTGCTCTGTGCTGATATTGGTCAGAGATCCATCCACTGATATTCTCTTTCTGCATGGTCTTCTTTACAGACAACATGTTCCAGAACAGCCTCTTTAAACGTTCTGCTTCTATCTTGTCCTTTGGAGGAAGAACAGCATAGGCCAGCCTTGGGAACAAGCGGTCATATTTTCTGAACTCATGAAACAGCTCTTCAGAGTGTTCACGATCAAATTCCTTTGCCTTTTCTTTGCTTTCTTTCACATTAGCTGGTTCATTCCCAAATAATGCTAGATAACCAGCCCTGAAAACAATATCGTAGCTGTAGTTAAAGAGTCCATCCTGGTGCCATTTCTTCTCTCCCTTTCCAGCACCAATATCATGAAGCATTAGGTTTTGCAGGTTTTCCATCATAGCCTGGGTCATGACCACTAGACCATCACCCATTAGATGTTTGGTGCTTGATTTTTCAAGAAGTTTGTGATCATTTGTACCTGAATGGTATCCAAAAACCCTGGCCACTAATTCCTGGGCAAATTTCTCAAAATCAAGCTTTGTCCTGGCCTCCTTAACAATAGGTCCAAAAGACAGAGGGTCCATCACAAAGGTGAAATAGTAACCTGCAATCTGGATAGTGAAGATATCTCCATGCTTTTTCTGCATTTTCTGCAAAAAAGTTGCAGTGTTGTTCCTGAAATCAAGTGCATACCCAAGCCATGGGATGGTGCCTTTGTCCAGGGGTGGCTCATTTGGACGCCTCTTACGAAACATTCCTAGGAGGTACAAACCTCCAAGGACAGACACCAGCACAGCCAAAAGGATTGAAAGCAACAGCGCCATCTTGGATACTGTAAAGAAAGACAGACATTGTTAAAAACATAAGCAGTTATAATAAAACCCTACACAGAGAATATACAATTTTTTTAAGTAAGCTACAAATAATTGTTCTATTTACGGGATACATGACCACATCATCTCTATTATGCATTTAAAGAGCATGTCTAAAACTTGGCTTGACTACTCTCTACCACACTTATCCTAGCTCTCAGACATATTCAACCTTTTCCTAAACACTGGCAAGTTTCCATGATATTTAAGACATGCCATAATTACACCCATTCTTAAGAAACCTCATCTGACTCTTCTTCTTTTGGAGAAATGCTACAAATATCCTACATTTTTAACTTATATATATATATATATATATATATATATATATATATATATATATATATATATAAATATATATATATATATATCCAATTAGCACTCTTTCCAGTTAGTGTGATATTTGGCTGGCTGCGAACCAGTAATTCTCCATTGCAAGATATTTGGTATAAAATAGTTAAATACATCTGACCCATGATATAGCAATTTCATTTAGAGACTAGTACACACGTTTTTAGACAAAGTAAATATGTTTTCTCTTTCATATACAAGGCCATGTTTTAAGGTTGATCGTGATGTCAGATCTGAAAAATGTGTTGTGGGCATCTAGGGGCTTGTACTAACTGCATGATCTGAGTATGCAGATTACCTATTGGATATTATATGTAAACTAGCGTCTTGCCCATCAAAAATTATGGGGAAATACAATTTAAAGCTAGGGCAATGCTGTTTGCCACCCAATGTAAAGCCTTTTCTACTCTGAGGACCTTCGGCGCTCATTGCGAGCCTCTTCTCTCGTGTACTTTTGCTCCTCTGAGCACCTTCTGCACTCATCACAAAGATAAATATATATGAATACATTTTTTTTAAATCATAATTTATTAATTAGTTACTTAATAAATTAATATACTTTACCGATTTCTAATTAATATATCCAGCAATCAATAACCTGAAGAGCTAACAATCTTTTTTTATTTTCCTGCAGCATACAATGTACAGTTGGACTGTTGCTGCCCTGAGGAGAAAGTGTCATCAATGTCCCAACTGTGCATTAGAAATAGGCTGCGTGCATGAGGGCAAACCATTGGTTTAGATGTGTAAAGCGCCTTTTTAGATTTGTAATGTTATTATTTGCTAGTGCAAGTAAGTTAGTGCTGTAAAATGGCGTTGTTTGTCTATGTGATACGTATGTGCCTGGCGGCGTTTTGCGCGGTCCCCGGTTTCATTTTTTTCTGCCGCCATATGTTTTCTTGCTTAGCCGATTTTCAAGTGCCAAAACTTGGCAAATTCAACTTAAATTTGCATGCAACCTCACTCTCAGATGTGTGGTGTTGGTGGTAAATACCATATTGGTAGATGGGGGAAAAATATGGATTAGTTCATTGTTATGTAAACAAATAAAAAAGGCTGTGTCTATGATTTCTGGCAGTTGCAGCCTGGTAAGTGAATTAGTAGCAGCCATTTTATGTGTATTTGTTACTAATTCACATTTCTTTTTTAATAAAATCTAATAATGAGAAAGAAATAAAGAGGACTCGGTTTGTCTTGGTGTCATGCCTGAGTTTCGGAGTGAGAAGTGGTCTGTGAGTATGTTTTTTCCCCATCACTTCTGCTTCTAACTATCACACTATCTCTCTACTTCACCTGGCTTCAAAACTGCTTGTCTTCAATTGCCTTACCCAATTACTTCCTCCAACTCTCTTCTTGACATCTTACTATACAGTTTACGTCTTCAATAGTCCACAGAGACAGCTCTCACAAAAGTCAGTAAAGACTTGCTCACTGCCAAGTCAAAGGGTCACTTCTCTATTCTAATTCTCTGCGATCTCTCTGCTGCCATTGACACAGTTGACCACCCTTTTCTAATTCAAATTCTCCATTCTCTTGGTATCTGTGACACTGCTCTCTCATGGTTCAAATCATCCTTACATTATCAAACATTAAGTGTCTCCTTCTCTGGCAGCATTTCTTCCCCTCGTCCCCTGTACCCCAAGGTTCAGCTTCAGAGCCCCCACCTTTTCTCCATTTATACATCCTCACTTGGTACCCTAATAAAACTTTTTTGATTTCAGTATCACCTCTATGCATATAACATAGAGAGTTGGAACAAGTGTGGTAGAGAGGGCAGGAATAAGTGGGGATGGAATAGGATCCTGCTGATAGGTTGTAAAGAGGAAGGTTCATAGTAGACTGGAGACTTCATCCTCAGTTACAAGGTCATAGGAGCCCATAGTGGATATGGGAGTGGGGAAAGGTTAAAGTGGGGTGTTGTCAAGAGGAGGGAGTGTGTGAGCGATGTTGAGAGGAAAGCACCAGATCTATCTCCTCTCTTCTAGTACAAGTTTCCTCTCATGCATATCCTCCTTGATGTCTGCCCACCAACTCAAACTCAACATGTCCCAATCTTCCCACTCTCTACTACAGCTTCCTCTCCTCAAACATATATCGCTGTTGAGAATGCCATCACCACCTCCCAAGCCCATTGCCTTGGGGTTATACTGGACCCAGACATCTCTTTCATTCCTCACATACAATTAATAACAAAATATTGTCTTTTCCACCTAAAAAACATCTCCAAAATATGTCACTATCTTACACAAGACACAATTAAAATTCTAATACAGTACATTCTCTCATCATATCTGGCCTTGACTTCTGCAACTCGCTAGCCTCACTCATCTGTCTCCACTCCATAATGAACACCTCCGCTAGACTCATCTACCATACTGAACTCTCTGTAGCACCTCTCCGTCAGTCACTCCACTTCTCGTAGTCTCCAAAAATTAAAAATCTTGACCCTGACTTACAAAGCCCTCCACAACAAGCACCCTATCTATCTCTGCTCTTATCTAAAAATACACCCTCACCCGCACTCTTCGTTCTGCTAATGACTTTCTACTTTCATCCTCTCACCTCTTCTCACTACTACCTTTTCTCATGCTACTCCTATTAGACTATATACCTGCCTCAAAACCGTCAAAGCAACCCTAAAAATCTGTTAAAAGGAGTTTATCACCTTCAATCTTAATATGCACAAGGCATCTATTACCCTCCTGTACCATACTAAAACCATTTAGATTGTAAGTTTGCAGGTTTTCTATCTTTTCAGGTTCTGTAGGAAAAGCTCTATGTACATTTGATTTTAAGTTTAAAGACAGGGACCTCCATCATTTTGCAATGTGTTAAGATTGTTTTCGCCTCATACTTAACCCCTGTACGGTGCTGTGGAATATGTTGGCACGTTATAAATAAATGATTATAATAAGTATCACAGGGTCTGACATCAGCTATATGCAGTGTGCTGGCTATGTATTCCAGAA
The DNA here is from genome assembly GCA_027410445.1 of Discoglossus pictus. Taxonomy (NCBI): domain Eukaryota; kingdom Metazoa; phylum Chordata; class Amphibia; order Anura; family Alytidae; genus Discoglossus; species Discoglossus pictus. The sequence continues at coordinate 426,302,847 of CM050166.1, read as the reverse complement.
GCTGTTTACTTTTTAATACGTGTCAGTAGTCCAATAGCTATTAAAGTCCTATAGCCATAGTCAGTATTTTTATTAATAACTTTCTGCACCTTTGGCAAAATGCCTCAAAATATTAATAATGTGTGTGTCAGACATACAGGCATATTTATAAAAACAAATTAATTTGTTTTAATTTATTTGTAACAATTTTTGTAAACTGCAGTGTGGATATTATGAATATTTCCTAAACGCAGCATACAAACAGATTTGGCAGCAGATAAGACCTAAAAATTCCCATTTAGTATACCCATTCTTTCTATCACAATAGTGCAGGCGATGTGGGGCACAGGGAACCTCCCCTTTAGGGGGGTCCCTGGTGTCCTGCAATTAAAAACAATTTTTAATTAGTTTTTAAATAGTTTTAATTTTTTTCTGTAGTGTTTCAACTTTCTGTAGCGAAATTTAGTGTATATTTTAGCGTAAAGTTTATTTAGGATCTTTCCTGTTTATGCCCGCCAGCAGTGGCGTGCAGCGACCTCTAGGTGGTGCGATGGGTGCTCACCAAGACTTTCTTCAATTTGTTCTTAGGGTGAGTGTTCGATTTAGGGGTTACGGTCAGGGTAAGGTACTATGTAAAGCTTATCATCTTCCACTACACTAACCCTAAACCCTAAATCTAACCCTAACCCTAATTATAATCCTAAATAATTAAAGAAAGTCTTGGTAAGCCACCATAGCACCACCTACTGTCTGCTGCATGCCCCTACTGGGTGGGAACGAAACAGGATATTTCCTTTTTTTCATCTGTCAGTATAGTGTAGGAAGTTCGGAAGGCACAGGGCAAGGGGCTAAGGGAACATGTACTGCCTGGAGGTAATTTTGATGCCGCCCTCTGCTCCATGTGGGTTCCGCTCTATCACTGCATAACATCTCCACAAGTCACCACTATTCCCCATTATTCTCTTTCACATCCTCTCCCTCTTTTCTCATCTATCCCGCTCTCCGTTCTCCATGCCACAGTCAAATATATTTTACCGACATTCTTGTGGTTTCTTCCAATAAATATTTTGCCCCTTGTATTTCTGATTATGTCTCAGTGTATTTTATTACAGAGGGAAACACTAGCAGCACATCACACGTCACATTGTGCCATGCAGTGTGTGGATAACTAGTGTCATGCAGCCTGTTCAGGCACTCTACTGGTTAATAGTCTCTGGCATCTCCTGCGATTGGAGCAACCATGAGGTCAGACCATAGAGCAGATAAGTGGAGAAGACAGCAGGCTCCAGTATGAGGTCCTGAGCTTGCAGGTGGAGTCAGTGTGAAAGGAGGAGGACAGGTAGGGGGATGTTACTGTAAGCTATACTACAGTATTATACAATGTGTAAATGAATGGATGTGATGTATACAATTATATATAAATATACTATAATATAATGTGTAAATGTGTGTGACTAAGGGAACAAGGTGTTTGAGGGATTGTGTTTGTATGAATGGATAGGAGGTATATACCTATGCCCCTTTATTTCTCCCCATTATCTCTCCTCTCTCCCACTCCTTCTTTCTTTTGCTTCCTTTTTCTCATTCTCCCCTGTCACGACCCAGAGGTGAGGGGGACTGTGTTCACCCCCTACACTCCTGCTTACTGTTATAAGAGCAGCCCCCAATGGTCTGGGTTCTAGTAATCTCAGCCCTTATGACAGGAACCGGCTCAGGACCTCAGGAGACAAAAAGCAGGCTTGGCAAAATTATACATTTTTTTATCTCTAACTTTCTCTAAAATGACAGATACACTTTTTTTATGTATCAACCATCACAAATTTGAATAACTGACCATTTCTCCACATGACAATTACATATTACATCAATACATTCTAAATTAGTTAACTGTTCATGAACAAAACATGCAACATACAGATTCTAACAGCATAAGTCAAACACACAGGAAACCAACATAACATACAGTTGTGCTCAAAAGTTTGCATACCCTGGCAGAAATTGTGCAATTTTGGCATTTATTTTGAAAATATGACTGATCGTGCAACAAAATGCATTTTATTGAATGATAGTCATCATATGAAGTCATTTATTATCACATAGTTGTTTGGCTCCTTTTTAAATCATAATGATAACAGAAATCACCCAAATGGCCCTGATCAAAACTTTACATACCCTTGCATGTTTGGCCAAAATTATACATTTTTTTATCTCTAACTTTCTCTAAAATGACAGATACACTTTTTTTTATGTATCAACCATCACAAATTTGAATAACTGACCATTTCTCCACATGACAATTACATATTACATCAATACATTCTAAATTAGTTAACTGTTCATGAACAAAACATGCAACATACAGATTCTAACAGCATAAGTCAAACACACAGGAAACCAACATAACATACAGTTGTGCTCAAAAGTTTGCATACCCTGGCAGAAATTGTGCAATTTTGGCATTTATTTTGAAAATATGACTGATCGTGCAACAAAATGCATTTTATTAAAGGATAGTCATCATATGAAGTCATTTATTATCACATAGTTGTTTGGCTCCTTTTTAAATCATAATGATAACAGAAATCACCCAAATGGCCCTGATCAAAACTTTACATACCCTTGCATGTTTGGCCTTGTTACAGACACACAAGGTGACACACACAGGTTAAAATGGCAATTAAAGGTTAATTTCCCACACCTGAGGCTTTTTAAATTGCAATTAGTGTCTGTGTATAAATAGTCAATGAGTTTGTTAGCGCTCACATGGATGCACTGAGCAGGCTAGATGCTGAGCCATGGGGAGCAGAAAAGAACAATCAAAAGAGCTGCGTAACAAGGTAATGGAACTTCATAAAGATGGGAAAGGATATAAAAAGATATCCAAAGCTTTGAAAATGCCAGTCAGTACTGTTCAATCACTTATTAAGAAGTGAAAAATGTGGTGATCTCCTGATACCAAGCCAAAGCAAGGTAGACCAAGAAAGATTTCAGCCACAACTGACAGAAGAATTGTTCGGAATAAAAGAAAAACCCACAGGTAATCTCAGGAGAAATGCAGGGTACTCTGGAAAAAGACGGTGTGGTTGTTTCAAGGAGCACAATACGACAATACTTGTTGAATAAAAATGAGCTGCATGGTCGAGATGCCAGAAAGAAGCCTTTACTGCGCCAATGCCACAAAAAAAGCCTGGTTACAATAGCCCCGACAACACCTTGACACACCTCACAGCTTCTGGCACACTGTAATTTGGAGTGACGAGACCAAAATAAACTTTATGGTCACAACCATAAGCGCTATGTTTGGAGAGAGGTCAACAAGGCCTATAGTGAAAAGAATACCATCCCCACTGTGATGCATGGTGGTGGCTCACTGATGTTTGGGGGGTGTGAACTCTAAAGGCACAGGGAATCTTGTGATAATTGATGGCGAGATGAATGCAGCATCTTAAACAGTTCTGTAATAATTCAAAGGAAGGCAACTAAAATTAATATGTATGTCTTCAAGAGACCTTCTCTGCCAGTCCTCAGAAACAAGGAGAGATGAGGAGAACCTAGCACTACCATTAGTGCAGGTTATTAAGGGATTTTTCTGCAGTTAAAATGTATTCTATCCTACTCTCTAAGACCTATAAACTAGATGAAAATGTAGAACGTGGCATATAGTATCAATGTTATGAGTCTCAAAGGAGGTCTCCATGAGCATTGGAAGGCAACCAGTCAGTCAGTCAACAGATATAAGGTTGAGTACCACTGGATTAGAGAACAGAAAAGAGAAGGTCGATAATATAGGAACCTTCAAATATATCAAAGCATGCAGGTGTGAAGTATCTTACAGAAAAAGACGAATGGAAGAACAAGAGGTCATGGTTTGAAGAATGTAAGATGTAATGGTAATGCGTGAAAATACTTCTTAACAGAAATAATAATATACAGTATAAGTTAGATAACCTTCCAGGGAAAGTGGAAGAGTCTGACACAGATAAGTAATTTAAACATGCCAAGGTAGATATAATTTGCAAACAAAACCACCTTTTTGGTTCTTATGTACTTATAAAACCATGGGAGAATTACTGATTAGGCCAACTAGGCAGCTGCCTATGGGCGCTTCCCTGTGAACGGCACCTTATTTTTTTGTTTAAAAAATGTAATAGAAAAGGAACTACTGCAGTTCACAGACTAGAACTGTGATATGTGATATAGATATGTGTTTGTGTAACATATGATCGCTGCCCTTCCATAAAAACCTATAAATAATAGTTTTGTGCATTATTGTGGTCCACCATCAAATGCATTTAATTAACAAGTAACTGCTCGCTGTGTGTATGAGTTGTTGTTGTAAAAATGGCTGTTATGGGGAAATGTCATTAAAGGGTCACTTAATTCAGTACAGTTTGGACCAAATCAGAGTAAAGATCTCCTAAAAGCATTTTGAAATACTCTTTGAATTTTTTTAATATGTGCGTTTTTCACTAAGAAATCAAGGTTACCACATCTATCTGTGCAGAGGATCGGATGCTGGAGTCACCAAAACAAGTTAGTTACAGGTTAATTTTTGGGCACATTCCTGAGTGTGGAGAAAACCTGCTATAAATCAGGGTCCTTGCCTTCCTTGTCATTTGTTATTAATCATGAAACTGTCGGTAGCTGTTATTAGAGTAGTTAAAAGAACTAGATCATTTTAACATCCAATCTCTTTGTGAAGAGCCCTTACAGTGAGGTAAATGACCCAGAGGAGAGAGCGATATGCACACACAAAAAAGGCAAAAATAGGTGCATGCACACCTTACATACACACTCACAGGGGCTCCTCCAGTTCACTGCCTAGGGGCTCCAAAAAGGTAAATACTGGCTCTGGTCAAATCTATTTTTCTGTATTTCTATAAGAAGGGCTTCTCTATCTGGAAATAAAGCTTCCATCTTAGTACATCTGAGTAAAAGTGACTCTTTCTACAAATATCTACAGTCCCATCACAAGGCTTTTGCTATCACCTTAAGATTTCGCTTACATGTCGAACTTTCCCCACGGAAGACTCTGCAGCTCCTCTGATTCTCTGTGAGGTTATATCTGTTGCTTTATGTGTTTAAACAGCTACTTTTCCCGGCCCCTTTTGCTGTGCCCCATTCACCGGATATTCTGAATATTAACCCTTGCACTACTGACACAGGGACAGTTTATGAAGACGTGGGGATGAAAATAAAAGCTGCAGATATGTGTTAGTTGAATAAATTCTTACAATAACTGCGGTTTTAGGTAAAACAAAGATTGTAAAGATCATGGTTGTTCTTTAGATTTAGTGCTGCTTGTATGTTTAAGTGTTTAATTTGTTAAAATGCTCAAAATAAAATAAACTCTTTCCAGTCAGAACATAGAATAGAACAGCGATAACAAACAATAAAGTTGTATATGGCGCCCCTCCCAAAAAAATAAATCTTTATTTGTCTTGTTTTTTATGCTTTTATTTGCTTGCCTTTTAGGATATTGCATTTCAGTTCATCTGCCTGTTTTATTTTCCTCTCTTAATGTGTTAAAATCTGCTGCATTGTTTACATCTAAGATGGGCAACAATGCTGTGCAAATAGCAGATCCATTTCCACTATCTACAGTTCTGAAACAAAGCAGTGCTGACAGCCCCATTAAATAACAGCACAACAGATCATGGCACACAAGAGAATGAAACAGATAAAGACACTGAAAATGAAATGCCTCTAGAGGTGAGCAAATGAGCAATAACAAAGTGAGGACAATATTTTAAACTCTTTTTTGGGGGGTGGATTTAATTCACGTTCAGAATGAGAAGAGCGTCTATTAATAATAGGATATATTTTATATTAGTGCTGTCCAAGACTACAATCAAGCAATTATTTCCCCATCTTTAGGGGGGTCACTCCTTCATACTATTCAGATTGTACCCAAATCCTGTGACACTTGCATTGGTGGAACAAGTGGATGGAGGGCCCCGGTGCAAAATAATTTAGGCCCACTTGCAACTTTCTCTATCTACTCATAGGGGTCAATAAAAAAGCCAAATATATAGAGCTGGTCAAATCACACCTACTATAATCACCTTTCTAAGTAATTATCTACCATCCTCATCTTATACATATATACAGCCTTATTAAATTGTGATTTGGGCAATTGAATAGGGCTCTATATAAGCACAGAGCATATTTTTTTGCAGAAGTTATTAGTTAGTGAAGTCCTTGCTTTTGGATAGAAGCTCAGTAACTAAAAACTTCCGTAAAAAAATATGCTCTGTGCTTATATAGAGCCCTATTCAATTGGCCAAATCACAATTAAGGCTGTAAGATTCCTGGCAGTGGCAGAGGGCCTTTATGATGTTGTGGGTCCTGGTGCTTTGCACCTGGTGCACCAACAAAAGCTCTGTCACTGGACACTAGTGCATAAAACCTGTTACCTGACATGTCTTACACAAGCTCCTCTCTTTGCAGTCTGGCAGACAGATAAAAATGGTAAAAACCTCTAAATATAAATAAAGCTGTAGGAAAATGCAATATTTAATAACATTCAATTGAGACGGTACTTATTATTACCTGTAGTTTAAATTATAGTATATTTGGACACTTTGCTGTGTTACTTTAACTGCACCATCCACCTCCCCTCCACTCAGACACTCCCAAGCATCTTGTTTCCATAAGAATATTTTTCTTCATTCAACACTGATTATTTATTTCCAATCTGAAAGGTCCGACATTCCACATACATTCCTGCCTATTTATAGTGGCAATCAGCAGCAGTTCCTGTTTCCTGGATCCAAGGCTACTTGAACAGAAATACTGCCCTTCCTTCCACTCATCTAAGCGCAGGCTAACTGGTATCAACAACCTCTCTCCTCAATCATTTTGTTTGTTGTTGAGGGATATTTGCAGATGTAACTTTACATATTAAGATAATATTTTATAAGCACATACAGAAATTGTTTAAATATGCTTCTGCAATGGTAACATGCACTATTACCGCATGGTAGGTTTCTTCACTTAAAATAAACAAAGATATATTATGAATAAGTCAGAATTTGTTAAGATAAAATGACTTTCGTCAAGATAGGGAAGAGGAGTAATGAAGTTTCTAATACTGTAGCAAATTACCAAAGTGTGTCCTTGTAAACTAATAAGCTTCAAGAAAAACAGTGGTGCTCAATCAGAGAACGAACTAACCTCAATACAGTAAAATCCTGGTTATCGGGCACCTAACTAACCGGGACTCTCAAGCAACCGGCACCGGCATCAATTCCCCATTTAAAAAAAAACTCCCGGCACAACCGGCACTATTCGGCAGTTCGAGACTGCAAAATACCAAATACTAACTTTTTTTCTAAATGTTTTTTTTCTGGGCCTAAATAGCCCAGTTTAGGTTCTAATGCCTTTTTAAAGACATTTGGGGGGGATTAAGGGTCATTTAGACCCTTTTTTGGGGGGACTCCCGATTTACCGGAAACTACACTTATCCGGCAATAGGGAGTCCCCATAGGAGCCGGATAACGGGGAGTCTACTCTATTAAGCAAGTTCAACAGAAAATTAAAGGGACATGGATGTGTTGGCTTTCAATAGGAACATAATATACCTGTGTATCTAATTTCTTTTGTGTACTTTATTTTATTAAGAACTGCTTTGTTTCTGCTTCAGATAAAATAGATCCTTAATTGGTTTCTCCCCTCTGCAGCTCATGAAGACAGTATAGTTCTAAGTACAGGAGTTTCACTGTCTCATAGTAACCAACATGCTGCGTACAGAGGCATACAGAGGCTAATTTGAAACCGTGCACTTCACAGTCTGTGTATTCATGAGCTACATCTGGCAGACCCAAACAGGTACAAACTGAAGGATTTGAGGCAGAAAAAAAGCTTATAAGCTCTTCTTAATAAAATAAAATACATAAAAATAAATAGACACACAGGTATATTTTATACCTAGTAAAATCCAGGAACCTTCCATGTCTGTTTACGTTTTCCAAGGCAGTTGCGCATATATATATATATATATATATATATATATATATGTATATATATATATATATATATATATATATATGTATAAAAAATAATAATGCATGCATATTACAGGTAGTAAATTAAAACAGGATCAAGCCTAGCTTATTAAAAGGTCATTCGGCAAATACAAAACAAAAGTCCTTTAACAGCAAGTGAAGGAGAACACTAAGTACAGGTACACCCCAGTCCGGTGGCTCTAGATATCCGCACTTACTGGTTTTCCTCCACTGAAGTGTCACAGAGAGAGTTCCCGGCTCATCTGAGCCTTGAGCTGCTGGGCTTATTATGCAGATCAGGGCGGCCCCGGCTTACTGAGCTCTTTATTGGTCGAGCTTATCTCTAGTTTCAACTTATTAACCTAAGCCTAGCCTTATCTGCTCAGCACAATATACTTTGCTAAACCAGCTACTGCGGTGACTCTCATCAATACAACACACATAAAAAAATATTTTATATATTAAACAAATGTATGTGTAGATTCAGTCCAACTCCCCAAAATTATTAAAGGATCAGGCAGAGTAGGTTGTGTGATATAAAATGATGCTTAAATACACATTACGTTGTGGATAAAATTACTTTTTTAAGGGCCACTTTGGTTATATATTTAAAATGTACTCTTTTAGAGAACTGCACATCTAAATAGTCAAAATGTTTAAAACTGTAAAAGAAATTACAACTTACCATTTATAATAAAATAATACTAATAATAGTAATTTACATAGCACTTTTCTAATAGAAGGGACTCAAAGCTCCTAAGGGTAATTATGCTGCAGTGGAAGTTGCCATGTTAGAGAATGGAAGGCTCCAGTGTAAAAACTAAATTGGTGCCCTCCCCCCCAAGGGGGACTGTAATTGTTTTTTGCGCTTGGCCTCCCACCGGGGTACCAACTCATTTAGTGCCCCTCTTCATGATCCTTTCCCATAGCTACCTGCCTAAGACCCTTTCCCATAGCTGCATCCCAAATACCCCTTTTCATAGTTCCCCTTCCTAGGGCCCTTTCTCATAACAGCACCACTCCCCAAGACCCTTTCCCATAGCTTCACCCCCCAAGACCCCTTTCCATAATTCCCCTCCCTAAGATCCCTTGCTATAACAGAAACTCTCCCCAATACCTTTTCCCATAGCTGCATCCCCAAGACCCCTTTCCCATAACAGCAATACTCCCTAACACTCTTTGCCATAGCTGCACCCCACAAGATCCATTTCTATAGTTCCCCTCCCTAAGACCCCTTGCCCTAACAGTACCCCTCCCCAAGAAACATTCCCATAGCTGCAGCCCCCAATACTCCATTCCATAGCTGGGCCCCCTTCAGAGGAGGGACCTGGTGCACTGCACTACCTGCACCACTGGTAGTTCCACCCTTCTTCCACTGATCTGCTTACTAAAGTGGGAAGAGACCTTGAATGCATCTCAATAATGTGAATTTGGCTTCTAAAACTACCAGTGTGATAATTAACAATTAGTACAAATGGAAAGCTCACTAAGGAGACACTCTCATGGGAGAGACATTACAAGAAGCAATATAGAAAAAATACATATAAAAGTTTAAAATGTAAAAGCTATGTTTATTTTTTATACCTTCTAAAAAAAATGCATATTATTATCAAGTTTAGTCATAGAACTATATAAAAAAAATGGGATCCCAGTGGACCTTTAAAATGCAGCAGAAGTAGATCATGTGCTAAAGCCCATCAAAGATAACCCTTATTATCTATTTAAGGATTCATTTTTTAAATGTAAAATTACATTTTGTTCATGCACATTTATGCTTTTACACAATTTAAGCAGTTTATTTGTCTGGAGACTTATTTAAAAATAACAGTCCTATAAAGGTAATACAGTATTAGTTTGTGCCGCATCCCGCAAAAACAGGTTCCAATGCAGACAAAACCCACCATATACACTGGGAAGCAGGTACGTCCTCTAGTCATGGACAAAGAGTCATAAAGATAACATTAAAAGAGACAAAAGAGACATGAAAATATTTTTTATCTTTGTTGCATCAGAAAGATGGAATTTCATATTGTGCCAAATGTGTGTTTTCTTTTTCCAAATAAAGATCTTATTCGAAGTTTAATTGTTTTTGGCGTCATGCCCTTTGCCGGCCAATTAGATCGTCTGACAAAAGTGTATTACTTCATATTCCTTCATGTAATGTTTAATACGTGCTGATTTAAATGCTTGAACAAAACGTTTCATGTCCCTTTAAGTGAAATGTTCTAATATTGTATATGCACTGTAGCACGGCCTTTCCATAGACATATATTATGTGACAAATTAAAATAAGTTAAATAAGTTGTTGTTTTAGGTTGATGGATAGAATATTAAAATGTGCAGAGAGAGGAGAGAAATTAGGAGAATAGGAGCGAGGAGAGGAGAGAGAAGGGAGAGAGAGAGAAAGGGAGGGTAAGAGAATAAGAGAGGGAAAGTGTGAAGAAAATGGGGGAAATGGAGCGACAAATGTTAGGAGAGATAAAGGGGAGAGGATTGTAGGAGAAAATAAGGGACAAAGGAAGGGAGTGAGAAAAGAAAGTGGGAGGGGAGAATGGGGGTTAGAGAAGGAAGTTAGATAGAAAAGGAGGAGAGGGGGAGGAGGAAGGGAGGAGAAGAGGGATGAGTAAGTGAATAGAGAAGAGGGTGAGAGAGAAGATGAGAGTGAGCGAATGGGGAAAAGAATGGGGGAGGCAAACAGAAAAAAGGTGGAGAGAGAAGACTGGGGAAAAGGGAGCAAGAGGTAGAGGAGGATGAAAGGGGGAGAAAAAAATGGAAAAGAAGGCAAGAAGACAGAAAGGGAGGAAGATAGTAGGAAAGGAAAGGGAACAGAGGAGAGGCAGAGGAGAAAGGGAGGAAAGGAGAGGGGGCGAGATGGGAGAGTGATGGGGAATGGTGAAAATGATGGGGAGAGAAAAAAGGCAAAAGAGGATGAAAGAGAAAAGGGGAGGGCAAAGAAGCGAGGAAGAGTGGCCATGGAGCTACAGGGAAAAGTGAGGACGGGGGAGGACAGGGAGGGTCTGTGGGGGCCAGACAAGGCCATGAGAGGACTGAGGGGGCCAGATAAGGGAGTGTGCAGACCATAGGGTACATGGGTGGACCAGAAGGGGCTGAGGGTCCCCTGGAGGAGGGCCCTGGTGCAGCTGTCTACAGTACATGTATGTATAGAGTAGAGGTTCTCAATCTGTTTTTGGAGCAAGAAACACAGCATACTTTGCTTCCCTTTAATAAAAGCAGAAGTTTTTATTGGGTTCTAATCAAGTTCAAGGTCTTCTTACTCCATACTGTATATGTTGGGCATATAAAACTCATATATAAAATCAAACTATTTAGAAATATTATTTTATCTGCAATATCTTTACAAAAAAACTCTATCCAAAATGTCAAGGCGTACCTAGCAAAGGTCAAGGCCAGAGAGGCCAGGAGTGCGTTTCATCTCCAGTTCATGTGAGTAGAAAGAAAGGTCATTAATGTGTCTGATTGTAGAATAACTGTGTATGGAAAAAGGCCAATTAAAGGAACACAGTACTCTGGTTTAAAGAACCTAAATAAAATAACGGGCAAAATGGTTTAAAAAAAAAAATAAAAAAATAAAAAAAATCTGGGGTCATATGTCCCTCTTATTCGCTGTTTCTGGTTCAATTTAACATACTTGCTAAAATTTTACAGAAATCTCTATATATATATCTATTTCTCTGCTACTATCCTGACTAAATAAATAGGTAATGGGTACAGTTGAAGGTGCATCCATGTGGAACTGATAACACTGATATTCGTACTGCTGTAGCCCTGACCTATGGACTTGTCTTTATTACCCAGAGCATGTCCATAGAAAAACCTGGAGTGCAGAGCGTGTCTCCTAGTGAACTTCATGATAAGACGTCGGCACACTGCAAGTCTGGAAAGCTGCAGCTTCTTATCAAACTCAGCAATTCAAGAGCCCTATTAAATTTGAAGCCCGTAGCGGCATCCGCAAGCCCGCAAGGGCTCAGGCTTGAAATTCATCCTCGTTACAGAGCTATTAAATTAGAACATGGCGCGAGTTATGGGCTTTTCTGAACGTTGGATGCACGGTCATGAACATGGTTAATTAGTCAAACCCGTAGTTACGGGTTTAGATGGAGCCAATGGCAACAGAGATCGCCATCATTACGTCAATGAAAAACAGAGGTTTGAGTTCAAATCCACACGGGCTTCAATTACGAGTTGCGATCGGACCCACATTCCAGGAATAATGCAATATTGATAAATCAGTAAATATTATATTCTAGTCCATGCGAGTTCCATTATACGTATTAACACATTGATTGCCGAGATCGATATAACACGCAATTTAAACATTAAAAATATTATTTTATATTGCAGATTTGCGAGCTTCAGAATGTTATGCTATTTATTTCAATACCTAACATCACTTTCCTTTTTAATATAAGTACAGTAGTGTGTGTATATTGGCATTTACAGTGCTGATAGGACATTGCCCCTCTAGCGGGTCCTCTCTAGTACCCTTTGGCTTCTTGGCTCCATTTGCTGGTTATGGCCTTGAACGCCAGTGAATTTGTTGCAATTTAATAGCATGATTAGAAACGTAACAGTTGCGGGCTTAACAGATGAAAGGATTTGAAATATTCCCGCACTTACCCCGCAAGTCATTGATGGGTTGCTTTACTGGGCTAATTTAGTAGCGCCAAGGCTTGCGGCCTACGTAACTCATAAAAAATGGAGTATGTAGGGCGTGTATCTCTGGGTATGCCAAAGAATATACAAATGATATAAAACTAACCATCCAGCAAAAGGCAAATAGGTGAGAGGTGACTGGATAATACAAAGTCAGAAATTAACTCTTACACTCCCTTTACCCAGCCCAATCTACACAGTATATACAGTAAGAATACATGACAATTCCTGTCACTAGATGAGTCCTAATAACATAATCTAGCAAAAGTAACGGGATACCTATCCTATTTCACATCCCGTAACACCACAAACAAGTTGAAGATAGTATGTAGGTCTTATTCCATAAAAACAAACATCTTACTATTACTTGTAACTTACTAGTTTTCTTACTATTTCCTATAATACGCAACCAGTGAGCACAATACTTTGTTTTATGGTACAAAATTGTTCTCTAGGGCTTATTAAGTCATCCATAAATTATAAACTTAACTGAAAGGCATTTGGAAAGGTTATTAGAAAAGAGTGGCTTGACAGAGTGGCATTTGCCACAGCAGATTGACTAGCCAGCCCCATAAATTGATGGCAGAAAGGTAAATATTTAAGGGGGGTTAGTATTTGTGTCAGATAGGCTGGTACATGTCTGGCTAATGCCACATGTCGGTTAGTTTCCATGTTCAATTATGTAGATGCTGTTTTCTTATGGCTTGGCAGTGGTAGATTGCCCAGCTCTGAAGTGGTCCTGAATGCGTGTTCGGGGATTTGGGCATACTGTTGTGCCCCACATAAGATTTCTTCTGTAGTTCCTTGGTACTCTGTTGATCAATACATTACTGTGGGCTGTCGTTCACAATGTGTTGTGTATCTTAATAAATTAGGTGTAGGCCTCTGTGCCCAGGGTTGTTTTGTGGTTGTTGGCAGGTTCAAGTATGCTTGGGTAAAGTGATTTGTGTGGAAAGAGAATGGGATAACTTAATGTTAGATTGTAAGTTTGCAAGTTTTCAATTGTGTGTACGTGTCTTGGAAACAAGCACTATGTACATTTGATTATATGCTCAAAAACTCCATTCTTTAAGGTGTTAAGTTTGTTTTTTGCCATGTACTAAACCCCTGTACAGCGCTACGGAATATGTTAGCACAACATAAATAAAGATAATAATAATAATAATAATAATAATAATAATAATAATAATAATAATAATAATTAATGGTGTGAAAAAGAAATTGGACTGTGTTCTATTGAAGAATAATGTTATTTCCCACTCCAGAGAACCAAAGAGGCCACAAGGAAAGCCTTTAAGAGCAGCATGAGGCCACTAGGGCAACGTCAACAATGTTACTTCATACTTAGTAGTACAGTAACCTCAATGATAAACTGAACCTTACTTTCTTTTGTGCATTTAAAAGAGCTTGTTTCATTACATGATTGAAAAATAAATAATAATAATAATTTAAAAAAAAAGCCTAAAGCAATAGTTTTTGGTCTATCTTAGCCTGCTGTCCCTAGCGCCACAGAAGGATGGTAATGAAACCCAATGGATTCCCAAGGCTTCCAGCCAATGTATATACGGTAATTCCACACCTGTCTCAATTTAATCTAAATTGTATACACTATAGACAGCTCAATTATTCATACAAGTAATGTTGAAAACATGATCTTTTTTTAACATGATAGAAAAATGTTTGACTACATAGTTCATTTAATTCTCATTCCTTGCCTTTAAGTGGTGGGATTGCTCTGTGTTTGCTAACTAATATTAAATCTAGCTTTTTTTGCATTGTACCAAATCAGTATGTGATTATATGGGCTGAAGATGCAGGATTCATGGTAATGTCCTTGTTAGCATTCATTATAATGCTGTCTTAGAAGACCACTCTATCTAAGAGCCTCATTCAATTGAGCATTCGGGAGATCCGAGCTCTGGAAATGTAGCCCCCAAGTTATTTTGCTATTCAATTGGCATTTTTTTGTGGGCTCCGATCGAGTTATGGCCTCCAGCCTCCAATTCACTGCGATGGTTCACATTGCAAGTTAATGCCCCTCCGAGGCTTTGATCTTTCACGGCCACAAGAGCAAATCGCTATTCAATTGCTCCGATTCCCCCTCGCAAAGCAAGCCGTCAAGCCCGCAAATGGCAAAAGTAGAACCACAAGTTACTGGTACCAAGTCTTGCAAAGGCCATAATGACATGTCCGGAGCACTCGAAATGCACATATACACACTACTGTACTTTTATTAAAAGGGAAAGTGATGTTAGGTCTAAGAATGAATAGCACTACATTCTCAAGCTCGCAAATCGGGCCAATAAAATTCTTTATTTCGTGTTTAATTTCTGTGTTATATCAATCCCAGCAATGAATGTGTTAAAACATATAATGGAACTCGCATGTAATAGAATATCATATTTACGGCTTTATCAATATTGCATCATATCTGGAATGTGGGTCCGATCGTAACTAGTAATTCAAGCTCGTAGGACTTGGAAATCCAATCTCTATTTTTCATTGAAGTAATGATGACGATCTCTGTTTCCATTGGCTATTTCTAATCGGGAGTTACGGGCTTGCCTGATTGATCATGTTCAAGCTCTCAAATGCTACATACAGTAGCATGGTTTACGATGTGCGCTATCAAGCCGGGACTTGCGGGCTTGGCCAATTGAATAGCACCATAAGTTGCGGACGCTGTGGCCCTGCAGACTTACGGACAACATCCTGTGACTTGCGGGCTTGCAATTGAATGAGGCTCTATGAGTTTATCTGGGAGGTAACCTTTGATACTGAAACAAACTCAGTAAAGCGAATAACAACAGTGAACATACCCTGAGAATTAGACCGGGATCTGGCCTTTAAGGAATGGAGTTGGTCAAGGTTAGTCTATAGTCAGCAGAGCATTGCACTGGGAATTAAAGGCATATTTAAGTTTTTTTGATCAAATCTGAAATGATAAAGTCAAATCACAAGTAAAGAATACATCTTTTGTGGTATAAATTGGAATTGCCACAAACTGATATTTAAAACCATAAACGTTATTATAATTTCTTAAAAATCTTTATTTTAAAATATGGACATTTAAAAACTGAGATATTTTTTTCACTTAATCAAGTTTTTTATATAACTTTATATTTTTTATGTTATAAAAAAAAAATTCTATAGTCCACTATTTGGCGTGTTTTTCTATTATTACATTGTTTAATTTACCCAGTAGGTATTTAAAGTGCTTTGGTGCCAAGTGCAATGTATTTATTAAAGTGCTTGTGCCAGAATATCATTGTCCATAATTTATTACTAAGTGCTGTAGTGCCAAAAAAAGCAAAAATGATTAAAGTGACACACTGTGTTCTGATATATTTCTGGTAGTTTGCTGTTGTGGTAGTATCAATTAAATGTGACTTGTGACTTTGAGATAATTAATTAAATTAGTGACTGGAAATAGCTTGTGGATTTAAAAAAATATATATATCCACTATTAAATTAACATATATACCTCGTGGTTGCTATGAACACCCACTACTTTACCCTCAAACATTCTATAGGGACTGAAACCTAATAGCTTGTGCTAGAAATTATTTATTATTTACAGTATCCACTACTGTATGTCTCTATATACCTTATGGATGCTCTGATACAGCATCCACTACTTAATTTCAGTCTATTGAGATCTTAGTCTCAAAATACATTGTAGTACCTTGTACATTCGCCACTTAGGCACCGGCAATAAAAGAAGATTATCAATAAATTAAATAATGATTTAAGAATAATCCATAATTAATAGCTGATAAAGTCTAAAGTAACCGCTGGACTTAAGAGCAATAAAAATGTAAAAGAATAAAAATACTATGACTAATAATAAAATCTAATGAAAGAGTAACAATAAATTGTAAATCTTTCAATTTATTTTATTCTTCCACAAAATATAATCCAGTTTACTTATCATCACATGATGACATTAAAAACATTAAAAATAAGAAAATCATACACTATTTCTGTAAATTTGTAACAAATCTCTAGATCAATAATATAAAATAAGTCTAAAAAATCATTATATATTGTTTAAAAAAGATTAGTCAAAGATAATGGGTAAACAAAAGAATGTATTTACATTATATTAATATATTATGTCAAAAAATAATCTATTCATAACTTTGATGGAATACTGTATTCAATAAGTAATTTCTATTATGCATTTTTTTTCTTATACTATAAGTAAATAAGATATCGGAATCATGTTTACATAAAGTAATAAATGAATAGGAATGATGAATATCAAATAAGCTTGCAACCTCACTTATGGGCTTTTTGCCTCCCCCTTAGGGGGAAAGAGACACGGGGGAGGGCGTGGGGGGAAAGAGACACAGGGGAGGGAGATAAGGGGAAAAAAGGGCAGGGAGAGGGGGGCAAAGAGACACAGGAGAGAGAGGGGGGAAATAGATACTGGGGAGAGATAGGGGGAAAGCAACACAGGGGAGGGAGAGGGAGGCAAAGAGACACAGGGGAGGAAGAAAGGGGGGAAAGAGACACAGGGGAGGGAGAGGGGGAAGAGACACAGGGGTGAGATTGTTTGTCTGTAAAGCCTGTAAAGTAGAGGGGGGAAATGCCTGTGATCACAAGGCCTGTAAGTTAGAGGGGGGTACAGCCTCGCATTGTGTGGCGAATAACAGCTTTCCAAGGCTTTACATTTTTTTGCTGGGCAAGTCGCTAGTTTACAATAAAACCCTATGCTAATACGAGTTTATGGATCACTCACAAACCAGGGCAGTGCTGTAACTGCAAAAACATAAAGAAAATATTAAGGGTACCAAGAACCACTTGAAAATGCTTTTAAAGCCCTTGCTGAGTACCACAGCAGCAGTTAAAGTGACAGTATAGCAAACATGACTTAAAGGTATATAGAAGGTTCCTGGGTTTTAAATGTTCCCTAACAAGCAGCCACTGATTAGCAGAAAAATATGTATTTTATTGAAAAGTTCAGTGTACTTACAGAGGAAAACTCAACAGTGGCCAGTAGACTGGAAAATGTCAGTCTATATCCCAATCCCCAAAAAGAAAAGAAAAAAAGAGACAAAGAGGGCTACAAATATCAAACCATTGCACTCATTTCACATGCCAGCAAGGTAATACTTGAGACTCTACAATCTTGACTCCAATAATATATGGACCAAGAACTACCAGATGTCCAATTCGGGTTTCACAAAGACAGAAGCAGAAGAGATCAAATTGCCAATGTCCAATGGATAATAGAGATAGCCATAGAGTTATAGAAAACTGTTCACCTCTGCTTCATGGACTATTCTAAAGACGTTGACTGTGTGGATCAGTATGAGGACCAAGAGGGGCAGTGGCTGACAGATGTCCCTGGCATGCTGCAATACATTGGGTCACAGAGAGTCGTGTGAATGACTAAACAACAGAGGTTGTACCCAGTGTGATCCAGGTAACTAATGTTTGCTGTTTAACCTATCAAAAGAATACAATCAAAACAAGATAAAAAAAAACTTTTTGGCTCCGCCAAAGCAGTGATGAAAGTGTTCAGTGTAAGTACATAGCAATGTTATTTTGAAAATGTTTATAGAATTGGCAAATAAGGATTTCAAACATATATTAACTCTAGCTGAACTACAAATTTAGCACTCATGTGATTGTATATAACAAAATGAGACGTCTGGAATAAACGTTACCTTAAAGGGACATGGAATTCACTAATACTACTAGAAATGATCAACCAGAGCACTAAAAATCAAGGGAAAGAAAGACGTTTTTCTATTTATTAAAACTGATATTTCACTATTTTATACTGTTAATATCTCTAATTTAATTTTGTTCTCATTCCATCACTCAGCACGTTCTACAAGGACCAAAAATCACAAGCACTCTACAAATAAACTCTTCTTGCTGCAACCAAAAAAAATGTGAGCTTATTCCTTTGAGTTCTTTAGAAATTCTAACCTCAAAAGGAAAAAAAATGAAATATGTTATTGAAATTAATACATATATAAGCGTATTATATTAATATAATATAAGCATGAAGCGGAAGAAATGTCTGGGTCCTTCATGACCATGACCTGAGAATGCATCCTATTAAGTTTAATACATTTTGTGTTTCACATTGGCTCTTCCTAAATGTAAATAAACAGTTTGAGCTCTGTAAAAGGTAGTTATAGACTATATTATATTTATTTCTATTCTAAATATGAGATGCATATTTTAAAGTGTAGTTCTTGAACATAGAACAGTTTAAAAATAAGACTTGTAAGAAATTGTCAGAACGGGCAACAAAATAGTACTAGAATGCTATTTACAAAAATAAATGATAAATTAATTAAAATAAGTAGTAACAGTGAACCAATGTGGCATGCAACTGTTTTATAACTAAAATATGTAGCACTTTCATTTTGAATACTGTACATAGATAACAAAGTCTCTTTGGAGCTGCCTATTTCGCCTATATAAAAGGGTGTGCAACCTATAGCTCTAGTGCTTCTCAATGCAAATGGCTCTTATATCTTTCACAAAAGTGGGGAGGGGAGAGTATAGTTAACTCACAACTAACTAAGGGCCTCATTCAATTGTGATTTAGCCAATTGAATAGGGCTCTATCTAAGCACATAGCATATTTTTTCAACAGACATTTTTAGTTAGTGAAGACCTTGCTTTTGGATAGAAGTTCACTAACTAAAAACTTCTGTAAAAAAAAATATTCTCTGTGCTTATATAGAGCCCTATTCAATTGGCCAAATTGCAATTGAATGAGGCCCTAAGATGCATGGAACATGAACAAGGAGAGTGTTTTCCAAAGTAAGCACAGCTAATAGCCGTTGGTCTTTTAGATCTTTTATAGCTGTAATTAAAATCAGTAAAATCAGTTGTTTTAATTATATTGTGTTATTTGCACGACATGCCTCCTATAAATCACAGATATTTGGATAAATAAGACAGATATATATTATGAACATATTAATTATTTTTCATATAATTGCAATGGATATTAATCCCCAATTTATCTCTCCTTATTCCACACTGTTAACCCCATTTGATACATACATCTCTTTGTCTTTTCATAGATTATTTGCTTGAAGTTTAACCTATATAGATAGTCTATTTAATTAGACTACTTGTATTACTCCAAAAGACAGAGCCACCAATTAGTCAAAATATATTAAATTGCAAGCTCTATTGCTGCTGCACGTTTTTATGTAATTTTCTGTTTTTCTCCTATGTTGTATTAGACAGACAAACAGGTGGAGTAAAACACTCAGTGTTAATAGATAACTATTGTAGAATTTACTTTTCAAGGCTGTAGCCTTGAATTTATGTAAATAGTAGAATAGCAATGAACCTTGATCTTGATGTAGAAATGGACTAAAGCCCTCATGTCATTATCAACGATCGTTGCAGATAGCCCAGAGGTGACCACAGACCTTCAGATAAATCTAGGAATAATTAAAGAATATGGGCCCATAAACTGTAGCCTTACTATCTGACCTACATAGTCCTTTCTCATACTGGATATCATTTCATGCCACACTGTGTATATATAACTGACGTATTGCACATGTCTGTCATTAATAGTCATATATATATATATACTGAAACATACACACAATCACACTGGCACATATCAAAACTATTCCTAACACATATACTGACACACATACCACATGTAGACAAATACTCTGATACACATACTAGCAGTGGTGAAGATAATGAAAGGAGGGCCTAGGTGCAAAAAACAATCTTGGGACCTCTCTGCCCTCCTGTTGACCTCCCTTGAGGTGCTATATATATATATATATATATATATATATATATATATACACACACTAGTGTGATCCAAAACCCTCCACCCAGGCCATGCCCCCCTCCACCCCAGGCCATGTCCCCCTCTACTGCAGGCCATGCCCCCTCCCCCACAACCAATGCCCCCCTCCACCACAGCCCATACCCTCTCCACCCCATGCCTCCCTCCCCCACAGTCCATGACCCCTTCCCCCCAATGCCCCCTCCACTCCATGCCTTCCTCCACCCAATCCTATGTGCTCCTCCCCCCAGGCCATGCCCCCCTCCATCCCAGGTCATTCCCCCTCCATCCCAACCCATGCCCCCTCCACCTCAGTCCATGCCTCCCTCCATCTCAGCCCATGCCCCCCCTTTCTTCCAAGTGCCCCCTCCACCCCATGCCTCCCTTCAGCCCAAGCCATGCATCCCTCTACCCCAGGCCAGGTCCCCCACCACCCCAGGCAAGGCTTCCCTTCACCAGCGCCAATGCCCCCCTTCCCCCAATGCCCCCTCCACCCTATGCATCAGTCTACCCCAGCCTATGTTCCCCTCCATCCCAGGCTATGCCCCCTCCGTCTCAGCCCATACCCCCTCCATCTCAGTCCATGCCCCCTCTGTTTCAGCCCATGCCCCCTGCACCTTGGTCCATGCCTCCCTCCACCCCAGCCCATGCCCCCTTTCCCCTGAATGCCTCCTCCACCCCATGCTTCCCTCCACCCCAGGACATGCCCCTCTCTACCCCAGGTCATGCTGCCCGCCATCCCAGCCCACACCTCCCACCACCCCAGCCCACACCTCCCACCACCCCAGCCCATGCCCCCCTCCACTCCAGCCCATGACTCACTTCCCACCAATGCCCCCTGCACCCCATGCTTACCTCCACCCCAGCCCATGCACACTAGGCCATGCTTCTCTCCACCCCAACGTATTCTCCCCTTCCCCCCAATGCCCCCATCCACCCAGCCCATGCCTCACTCCGCCCAATGCCCCCATCCACCCCATGATCCTTCAGCCCCCTCCACCCCAACCCATGCCTCCCTTCCCCCCAATGACCCCATCCACCCTATGAACCTTCTGCCCCCTCCACCCCAGCCCATGCCTCTTCAGCCCCCTCCACCTCACCCCATGCCTCCCTTCACCCATGCCCCTTCAGCCCCTCCACCTCAGCTCATGCCTCACTCCACCCCATGCCTCTTCAGCCCCCTCCACCTCACAACCATGCCCCTCCCATCTATCCTCCCCAGCCCATGCCCACTCTGCCTTACCATGTCGACTTTTACTTATCCTGAGTGTTTGTAGTTCAGTTCTGTGCTTCCTCTGCACCTCCCCTGCCGTGACGTCATTCAGAATTCCCTGTCTCTGCAAAAAGATGTGCAGGCAGGGAAGCGCAGAGGAAGCGAAGAACTGAAATACAGCCAGTCAGGGTTAGCAGGGGAGATCGGGTGAGGCAGAGGGGGCTGGAGGGGCAGGGGTAGAGAAGGGCATGGGCTGGGGTGGAGGGAGGCAATGGGGCCCCCCAGGAGGCAGGGCCCTGGTGTTTTGCATCACCTGCACCAGCGGGTTATCTACCATTAGATAGCGGGCACAATACATATACACTAATATAATAGCCATCACAAAGCACCACAACCATGCACGCACACTAAGATGCATACCAGAATCGTGCGTACACACAGGCACAGATAATATGGACACGCACACTGAGACACACATACCAGCCATGCCAAAACACTTATCAATGCAATGCATATTCCAAAACTATACATTTAGTTACACATATATCAGAGCAAATCACATGCACACAGAATCTGATACACTTAGTACAACCATGCACATACATTCACACACATAACAGAATCATGCTCACACACTCACAGATATCACCACAGATACTCACACCGATATATGCACCGTCGTACACACACACTGACTGAATGAACTGTGTTGCAGGGGTTCTGCTTGTGTCCTGTACTGTTGCTTCTGTTCCTGTCGGGTAGAAGTTCTGCTGTACCTTCTGTTCTGCTCTGTCCCAGATCTCACCTCCACCTATGGGTTGGTTCCTGCCTTCAGCTCCTAGCCTGCTTCTGAGGACCCCTATTTCAAGTTCCTGCTGCTGTATAGCTATATGCAGCATTGCCAGTTTGCTTTCAGTGCTTGACCATGATTTTACTATTGCCAATCTACTTTTTTTTCTTCAAACTTAATTTTTTTTTATGACATTGTTTGCTGAATCATTTAGATGATGTTTTACCCTGCTCTTTCATTCAGTTCCATTTCATTCACCCATCCATATCATTATGTTTTTACATATTTTTCTCCCTTTATACAATTTTTCATCTTTGGTGCATCATATCTTGACTTTTTTTTACCTAATGTTTAGCTTTTGTCATTATAAGTTATTTTACCAATTATTTCATGTGTATTATATTACGTTTTATTGTTTAACCATGTTTTGCTCATTTTTGTTTTGTTTTCTTTCACCTTTTCATTTCATTCACTAATTTTCCCTACTTTCTCTTCCATTTCAGCCTGTTTCCTGCATGCATGATTAAGACCATCAACCCAATTTTTAAAAATATGTACTATTATTTTATTATTATTATTATTATTATTATTATCCTTTATTTATAACGCGCCAACATATTCTGTAGCACTATACAGGGGTTAAGTACAAGTCAAGAACAATTTCAAACAGTGCAAAGGAAGAGGGCCCTGTTATTGAGCTTTCAATCAGACATACACAGTGCTTTCCCTGAAGCATTGATCGAGGTTGAAAATTTGCAAACTTACATTCTAAAGGGTGTGGGTGGTGTACAGGAGAGTAGTAGATAAATTGAGCATGTAAAGGCTAAAAATGATAGGCTTTTTGAATATATGCAAGGTTTTGAAGGATTGGAGGCATGAGGATAATCTAGTGGAGCGAGGCAAGGAGTTCCAAATTATAGGGGCAGCACAAGAAAAGTCCTATAGGCGGGAGTGAGAGGAGGTCACGAGAGAGGAGGAGAGAAGAAAGTCATTAGCAGAGCGAAGAGGACGGGTGGGAGTGTATTTTAAGAAGAGAACAGAGATGTAGGAGGGTGCACTATTGTGGAGGGCTCTATATGTTAGGGTCATCATTTTTAGTTTCATTCTGGAGGCTATGGGAAGCCAGTGGAGTGTCTGACAGAGTGGTGCTGCAGACACTGTACGTTGATTTTGGTAAAGTCTAGCGGATGCATTTAATATGGATTGGAGTGGAGAGAGACGGGAGATAGGAAGACCAGGGAGGAGAGAGTTGCAGTAGTCAAGGCGAGATATTAAAGCAAATTTGAATTTTTGTTGTGTCTTGTGTAAGGTAGTGACGTATTTTTGAGATACCTTTTAGGTGAAAGTGACAAGATTTTGAGAGTGATTGAATGTGAGGAATGAAAGAGAGGGCGGGGTCCAATAGAACCCCGAGACAGCGGGCCTGTTGTCATTGCCAACAGTGAGAGATAAGTGAAGGGTGGGAGCTGAGGAAGAGGGTGGACAGACAAGTAGATCCGTCTTAGACATGTTGAGTTTAAGTTGACGGGAGGACATCCATGAGGATATGCTAGAGAGGCAATTGGCAACACGAGCTAGCAGAGAGGGTAATAGTTCAGGTGCAAAGAGGTAGATGTGAGTGTCATCTGCATAGAGATGATATTGAAATCCAAAAGATTTAATTAGAGCACCGAGGGAGGATGTGTAGATGGAGGAAGGAAGGGGGCCTACGTTGAACCTTGGGGCACGCTGACAGTTAGAGGGTGAGGGAAAGGAAAGGGGAAGAATGAGAAGAGGGGAAGAAGAGATGCCAGAGAAGGAAACGCTAAATATTCTGTTTTCTAGATAGGATATGAACCAAGAGATAGCAGTGTCACAGATGCATAGGGAGCAGAGAGTTTGAATAAGAAGAGAGTGATCAACTGTGTCAAAGGCAGCAGAGAGATCCAGGAGAATTAGGATAGAAAAATTACCCTTTGACTTGGCGATTAGCAGGTCATTCGTGTTTTGTTAGAGCTGTCTCAGTGGATTGTTGGGGCCGGAAGCCAGATTGGAAGGGATCAAGGAGAGAGTTGGAGGAAATAAATCGGGTAAGGTGATTGTAGACAATGCGCTCAAGCAGTTGGGAAACCAAGGGAAGTAGAGAGACAGGGCGGTAGTTAGAGGCAGCAGCGGGATCAGATGAGGGTTTCTTGAGAATGGGTGTAATTATGGCAGGTTACATAGGTGATGGAAACTTCCCAGTGTTTAGGGAAAGGTTGAATAGATGTCTAAGAGTTGGAATAAGAGTGGTAGAGAGTGAAGGGATCAGCTGTGATGGAATAGGATCATATGGACAGGTTGTAAGTCGGGAGGTTAAAAGAAGGCTAGCAACTTCATCCTCAGTTACAGGGTCAAGGGAGTTCATAATGGATATAGGTTTGGGGAAAGGTGCAGGTAGGATACTATTGGTATGTAGAGGGGAAGGTATGATATGACTCTGGCCACGTGGAGAGGAGAGTTCATTTTGAATATTTTTAATTTTACTGTTAAAGTGGCTAGCAAAGTCTTCAGCTGTAAGACAGGAAGGGGCGGGAGGTGGGGGAGGGCAGAGGAGAGTGTTGAAAGTAGAGAACAAACGTTTGGGGTTGGAGGCCATTATATTAATGTGGAGAAGTAGCGCTGTTTGGCCAGATTGAGGGCATAGTGATAGGAGCGTAGGATAAACTTGTAATGAAGGAAGTCAGCTGAGGTGCAAGATTTCCTCCATAATCGTTCAGCAGTGCAGGAGCACTTCTGGATGTAGCGTGTTTGTGTGGTGGGCCATGGTTGTAGGTGAGGGTGAGGGTGACTACCAGTGGTAAAGGGGGCAAGTGTGTCAAGGGTGGAAGTTGTGTACCTTTCTTTTCCTCAAAAGCTCACATTTTTTCTGCGTCATTGCTGTAATTCAATGTCCTCATCATCCTTCTCCAAATACTGAGTCTTTTTTTAAGTTTTCCCCAACCTTTCACTTTCTCATATTTACCATTACACAATGATTGTATCAATAACATTTGCACACCAACACCATATTTGTTGTCCATGGACCGCATTGTAGCTTTTCCTTTATATTAACTTTATTCTGTCTTATTCTTAACCAACACTTATAATAACAATTAATTATAGTGATAACTCTATCTACACTATTATACAATGTTGAATCATCATTTCTCAAATCATCATTTTTTTCAAAGTTTATTTCAGCACAATGTTCGTTTACTCTCTCAACCTACTTTAATGTAATTTCTCATTAATTTTCCTGGCACCATATTAGCAGTTCACTTAATTTTGGGTAATTAAATTTATCCATTTATTTGTTTTATTTCAAATCACTATTCAATTATAAAATAATTTCATTCATTTTTATTTTCATTCCCATTCTCATTTAATATGTCAAATTGGCACAGTATGCTAATGATTTATTCAATCGTCATTTTGCAGGACTTATGTCCACAGTATGCAGTTATTGTCGATCTGCACTTCATTCATCCAGTTTTTGTCCATTATACATTGAACGTTCCACTAGCCACCCACTATACTTCATAATGTAGCGGCTATGCCCGAGCTGTGATGCTCACTGATCTGGGGGAGGCAGGAAGCCCAAAATTGTGTGCCCGCCGGAATGTAGGCTATACTTATATAATATAAAATTAATTCAGTCAAATATGGGGCAAAGGATAATTTATGACCTATTGGAATGTGCAGTCAGTCCTGTTAGTAAAGTAATAAACCAAATTGGGAGTTGCTGTTTCAGGTGGGGGGAAGTCTAGCTATGTTTAGGCAGATGTTCTGTCTCTGTGCTCAGTAATAAAAGCTGTAGTTAATATTGCGTTTGGGGGTTGTAAACATATGAGATCTGATATATCACAGGAAAGAATGTCAGGGGTGGAAGGTGTTTGTGTGTGGGGGGGTTGGTGGTCTCGGGGTTATCTGACAAATATCTGTAAATGCAAGGAAAAATAAAGGGTCAGTCTGCTTTGTACTAAAACGGTATAGGTGTGGTCATTATATCCTAAGAAAAGGGGATTTGATGTTGCCTGCCTATTCAGAAACGGTGCTCTGACTGAAAATTCCTGTGTTCCTGTGATTGTCCTGGGGGTCCAATAATGGTGTGGTTCTGTCTCTGCTAGCAGGGATTACAACAAGAACCATTATACATCACTGGGTGGGTCAGAACTAGGTTCTGGTTGAGCCCAATTGAAGAAGTGATCGTAACACCATATAAACAAATGTAAGCAGGATAAACAAGGCAGTCACAAACATTATCTGAGCAGTTTACCTATTAGTAAAAAAATGTATACATTAGGTTGTACTTGTACTTTCAGTGATTGTAGACTCTTGCACACTTCCGCCAGTTGGCCTACACAGTGTGTCCTAATGATAAAGCATGAATGATTATTTCTAATACCGACATTCCTACCAATCAATTACAAGGGTATTGTACACAAACCATTGCTGATTACCGAATTAATGTATTTAACTACAGGATTCACACTGGTCAAATACCATATTCTCAAGAAACTTAAAATTGGCTTTGAATGACCATAATTCAGTGACTGAATTGACTAATAAAGAGCCATTCAAGAGTTTTTTTTTATTAGGTTCTTTTTCCATTCCTCCATTTCTAGTCTATCAAATAAACCAAATTGGTTTAGCTATTAGGAAACTACTGGGAAAAAACTCCTCACATTTGACATATCTACCCCTCATAGCAAATCAATGCCTGGACTCAGTTCTCTGATACTAGCCAAAGAACATGCATTACAATACAAGAAACTATTATTGATAATGCTAAATAGATGTATTTAAATTACTCCCACTAGATCCTGACCTTTGAGATCTACACAATATTAAATGGCAAGAAATGTGTTAATTCTCAAATAGATTAATATTTGGTTCACAAAGTAGTCCAAAAATGTTTGATTACTTTTCATAAGTTATCGACTGGATGTTATTGAATCTCATGAGATGCCCAGTAGCTTTATACTATTTGGATGACACATCAAACCATTTTCGTACTGCACTTCAGGTCTGAAAAAAAATGTTTCAACCTTAAATATCCCCACTTCACTAGATAAAACAGTCAACACACCTAATTCGATAGAATATCCAATAGGTATTACCATAAATTCTCAAAAATTTGAAGCAGGTATTCCTTACAATAGAATCATTAATGCCATTCTAGATTATTGTTCTAAATTCGATTTACAACTTTTGGGTCTTTTTAATTTTGCAGCAAAAATATTAACCCAAGCTAGACCATTTATATCTGCCTTTTTCAAGCTCTTAACTTTGGAGAAAGATCACTATGTTAAATTAGAAATCAACTAACATATTAGAGATTATTTAAGCACCTAGATATGGTTTTTATTCAAGCATGGAATGGGAAATTTATTTTTCTCAAATTCAATCCAGCCTGATTCTCCACAGCTAGAAACTTGCATTAATGAAAACAATATAAATTTAAGATTAAAGAGATATATGATATTCTATCTGCAATGTTATGAGCAGATCCTGGTCCAAACAAACAGTTAAAATATACACAAAAAAATGTCAGACTATCACTAACTTAAGCTAAATTTAGATTTAGCTCTAATACGGTCATGACATTTTGAAAGAAATCTTACTATCCATACATTATATACCATTGCCTAATAACATGCAATGTCAATTATTTAAAAAATGTTTAATTTCCTTTTTCTCTACAGTCCCTCTTTCAAGAATACCATTCATACTAATACCTCAACAAACTTTTTCTGACATACCAGAAAGCGATTACATTTTAACTAATTATTTAAATTCATATTCAAGTTAGCTGGGTTATTAATAAATCTGACAGAGGAGAATTAGTAGTTTATGAAAAAAAAATTGCATGAAAAAATACCAAAATAAACATTTAAACAGTTACCGTAAAGTTTACTGAATTTCTTCCATTTGCAAACTGTTTTCTATCAATGTTGACACCCCCTGAAAATCCCAGCTGAAATTAGCATAACTAATACATTGTATCTTTTTAGTCTGGGGATTGAGCTGCAGCTTTTTTTTAGATTTATTTAATACCCAGAATAAGGTCTGTGTCCCTTCATTCACTGATTGTTTTACCTACATCCCAGGTGATACTTCCCCATCCCCAGTGATTTGTCCCTGTAACCCCCCCCCCCCCCAGCCCCAGTCAGTGACTTATCCCATCACCTCCTCCACTCCCAGTTAATTGCCCCTGTGATCTCTCCCACTCCCAGTGAATTGCCCCTGTGATCTCTCCCAGCCCCAGTAAACTATAATTGGTCAGAATATATCAAGGAGAGGGTGTATGTCTAAAGAACAACTGTGTAACCGCTCAAGCATTTTTACTTGAATATCGATTGATGGTCCTTTAAGGACCCAGTATAATAGTCATCTATGCTGGCTGCATTCAGCATTGCTGATTGTCTGCATATCTGAGCATGCTCACATGGATTCGGTACAATCTTGAGGGAACATCACCTGTGACAGTTTTTTTTTTAATGCAAAAATGGTTGGCATTTTTTCATGCAAACTTTTTTGCAAGGTTGGTTATGATGCTCCTCTACAGGATGCATTCATAACCCACCCCACTTTAATATGCCTTTAAGACAAGCCAAATGCATGCAGCAATATCAAAAAACACTATGAAAATATATGACAGTGCATGGTCTTTATACACTCCAAATTTAGCCACTCATAAAATGAAGACTACATTAGCTATCAACTGAATTCTAGCCTTTAAAGCCTAAGTTCTTATAGACTTGCTTCTTGGTGCACTGTCCCCATTGAAGCTGAGGGAGGCAGATCTAGGACAGCCACTGGATGAGATATCCGTACGAAGGGGCTGAATGATTCATAAAATATCAACAAGTGTTGGGTTTGGATTTGCCCTAGTGGCTGTTGTGTTTGGCTTCCTTCTGTGTAACTGTTGGTGAAGCTCCGGTTATAGAGACCATTGCTTACAGTTATATACAGCTTCCATTGCAGAACAATATATTCCATGAGCACTGTGGCTTCAGTTTGCTTCAGTGTCTAGCACAACAAGGAGAATGGCAAATAGAGTAGAGCAAGCTTGGGAGTGTTTCCCATAACATCTTCCAAATAAACAACTCCCTTCTGCATAGGATTACTAATGTGAGCCCTCTTTTTTTTAAAGTAACCACTTCAAATTTAAAAAACGGTCTTAAAACAAACTTTGTGATTTACACATTGATCCTTGCAAGAAGAGCTATGCCTTGGGGGTGGGAATAACAGTTCCGAGTACGAATTGTTGCTAACGCTTGCGGGCTTGCGTAGCCCTCACTCCTTGCCAGCAACTGCGACCCTCGCAAACTTTACGTTGTAACGCAAACAACATACGACACAGCAACTGCGACCCTCGCAAACTTTACGTCGTAACGCAAACAACATACGACACAGCAACTGCGACCCTCGCAATCTTTACGACGTAACGCAAAGAACATACGAGACACGTTACCACTCATTAGGACTTCGCAAAAATCGTCCGCAACCCGCGGACAGGAAAAAATGAAAAACACAATAAATACACACAACACATACATAAAAAGCTTACCTACAACAAGAGGGGGCATCCAGGACCTCAAAAAATAAAAGAGTTTAGACACTCAAAAATTCTCTAAGCGAGAGAAAAAATGGCCGCTGAACAAAACGAAAACAAGGCTACAGCACTCTAAACACGCAAAACAGCACAAGAAACACGCAAAACACCACAAAACACCTACGGATATTCCGCTACAGACGTATACCACACATTGCCCGCCATTTCACAACTATGCTAACGGTTTGGTCTCGCGCACGCAAACTATTACACTGCACACATTCATCACGCTTACACAGCAGCTCCACACCACGAATGCTGCAGCAACATCAAAACAGATTGTCAGCTCTTCAACACTATGATTCCTGCATATATTACTTAAAAATAGGTAAAGTATATTACTTTATTAATCTATTAGTTATTTTATTATTATACTCCAAGTAGCATTAGCTCACTTACAATTTCATTTCCGTCATTTTTTGACGGGCAATTCGCTAGTTAGTGTATAAAAGCCTGTGCAGAAAAAGCCTGAAAATAAAATATTTTCAAAAATGTGAGGGGTGTACTCACTTTTGTGAGATACTGTATATCATCCCATACTATTTAAACCCCTCATGCACTCACCTGAATTTCATTCTTCCCCGTCTCCAGCTCTGCCCTCACCCTCGTCTGCTGCCATTCCTCTTGCTCCTCTTTCCTTGTTGCCTTTTTTCTGGCGCTGCCTGGTCACCTTGCTCACTCAAGCTGCTCCCGGTAACTCAGACGCTCGTCTCCACTCTGTTTTGGCACTGATCTCTCCTCCTGGGCTTGTCAGCACCCTCAGCCCTCGACTTCACCCGCCCTTTTTCTCCCTCTGTCTCTTGCCCTGCCGTGCTTTCCATTACCTCCTGCAGTGGTTCCTGCTCAATGATCTTGATCCTCTCCTCTCTGTTCTGATCTTCCTCCTTCCTCTGCTGCTTTCCTTCTAGGCTCCCTGGCTCTGCTGCTTCTCCAAGGTATCTCCTCTCAGCTTTCCAGTGAACACAGATATTTGCATCTCTGAGGTTGATTTTGCCACCTCTTTATCTCCTTCCCTCGCTGGGACACTTTCTGCTGGCCACAGTTCCCTCTGCCGGCAACCTTTTGGGCTCTGCGATTCCTGTCACTTGCTCTACCTGTCGATAATTGTTGCGTTATCCTTATCATTGTTTTGGGGCTTCCTTCGGCTGCTCAGTCTTTTGGCCTTTGCGGTCCTCTCCCTCCCCCACCCTTGGCCCTTGCCATTGGGTCCCTCTTTCCCTCTTGTTGAGCAAGTTTGCCTCGCACTCTTGCTTCCCGTAGCTTGTCAGTTTTCTCCATTTGTAGTATGTATCACTTTACATAACAATTACATTATATGCAGATTTATGCATTTATTTGTAAATTAAGTTTATATAACAGCTTTTCATAACCTTTCAAAGACAAAGCATTGGTTTCAAATTCAACATTAAAAAAATAATAGCATGTTCTGTAAGGGAGTTTTAGTGTACTGTACTCCATGAAAAACAATGAATTACTAATAGCTAGCCCACTAGTAAAAAGTAAAGATATTACATTATCAATAAAGACTTCCTAGTAAAATGTATGGTATTCCCAAGCCCATTGCGCAGTGCAGATGGTCAAACACTCCTTACAGATAAGGCGTTGATTCGGAACCGGTGGTCTGACAACTTTCAGACTCTATTTTGCGCCAACCGAGTATGTTTCAGTCTCAGCACTACTTTGTATTCCACAACTACAAATTAAAACAGAACTGGATAAAATCCCTACTATTGACCTTAAAAGTTACTGAGCAGCTAAAGAATGGTAAGGCAGCAGGAGATGATAGAATTCCAGCAGAGATTTAGAAACATGGGGGCCCAGCACTTCATGTTAAGCTCCATGAGCTCTTTGTTTGCTGCTGCCGGCAAGGCAAACTGCTACAGGACCTTCGTGATGCAACCATCGTCACCCTATACAATAATCAGGGAGAAAAGTTAGACTGCTCCAATTACTGGGGGATAACTCTGCTCTAAGTTACAAGGAAACCTTGCAAAAGTACTTCTCAACAGACTGGTGCCCACTATCGCAGTAGAACTCCTCCCCGAGTGTGGCTTTAGAGCCAACAGGAGCACCACTGACATGGTTTTTGTTTTCAGGAAGCTCCAAGAGAAATATAGAGAACAAAAGGGACTTTACTTGATGTTTGTCCACCTTACTAAAGTGTTCAACTCCGTGAGCAGGAAAGGTCTGTGGCAAATCCTGGAACGTATAAGATGTCCGCTTAAGTTCCTCAACATGATCATCCAGCTACATGAAGACCGGTGTGGCCAATTCAGGCAAAGCAATGACCTGTCAGAGCCCTTCCCAATAAGTAATGGCGTGAAGCAGGATTGTGTCCTTGCACCAACCCTATTCATGCTAATTTTCAGTATGATGCTGCAAAGGGCCACAGCAGACTTTGATGATGAGGAAGGTCTCTACATCTGATACCCCACCGATGGCAGTCTGTTCAACCTGAGGTGACTAAAGACCCACACCAAGACAATGGAACAACTTCTTCAGGAGCTACTGTTCGCTGCTGCTGCTGCTCTTGCTTCCCATACAGCGACAGTTTTGCAGCGAATGACATCTTGCTTTGCCGAGGCTGCCAAGCTATTCGGTCTAGAAGTCAGTTTGAAGAAGACAGAAGTTCTCCACCAACCCGCACCTCAGGAAGATTACTATCCTTTTTGCATCACTATTGGCGAGAGCACAGTCCACCAGTTCACCTACCTGAGTTGCATCATTTCCACGGATGCTAAGATTGACAAGGAAATTGACTGGCAAGGGCAAATGGTGCATTAAGCAGGTTATATAAAAGGGTTTAGAACGGCAACCATTTGAATAAATGCACCAAGGTCAATGTGTACAGAACTGTTGTGTTGACTATCCTACTATATGGCTGTGAGTCGTGGGTTACCTACAGCCATCACGTAAGACCTCTTGACTGCTTTCATTAATGCTGCTTCCAAACCAACCTCTACACCCACTGGAATTACCACATCCCCAACACTGAAGTCCTAGTACAGAGGATTATCGGCTTGCAAAGATTGTGCTATATGGTGAGCTCACCACTGGTAATTGTGACAGAGGACTGAAGAAGAGGTACAAAGACTCACTGAAACAGTTCCTTGATGCTTGTCACATTGACCATCATCGATGGATGGCTGTGGTCAAGCCATCCTGCATTGGCCTCCTCAGCAACCAGAGAGCCCACAGATTTGGAAAACATTCCATTGAAATCTTTGTTTATGAAGCCAAGCCAAACATATGGATATGGGAGCTGAACTATGAAGGAGGTTGAGCGCTGTAGAATTGATGCCTTTGAAATGTGGTATTGGCAAGACTGCTTAGAGTCCCTTAGACTGCAAGAAGATCTAATAAATCAGTACTACAGGAAATCCAGACAAACTGTTCACTGGAAAGTATGATCATGAGGATGAAGCTCAAATATTTTGAGAATACATTATTCCCTAGAAAAGACCTTGATGCTGGGAATGATTGAAGGTACTCGAAGAAGGGTGAGGCCGAGACAGATGAGATCACTGAAGCAATGGTCATAAGATTGATGAAGCTCAGAGGGGCAGTGTCTGACAGATGTGCCTGGTGTGCTGCGGTCTGTAAGAGTTGGACATGACTGAATGACTAAACAACAACATACCCACTATGTGATGATAAAGCAAAGAAACAAGTCACTTACATTTCATCCTTTTTTGCCAGTTAGGCACAATGAAGGTCATTCCAGGGGTCTCTGGAGCCCCTATCACCAGCCTCAAAGAGCCACTGTAGTTCTATATGTAAAACATACTCTTCTAACCTCAATCCAAGCCTCAAACTTGATCAACTGTTCCCCAATTTAGGCCTAAATTCCTGCGATGCCATGTGTTAACATCTTGCCTTTTCCCATGTTATATCCCACTTAAGCCAATCAATTCAAAACCTCTTATTTTACTCCACCATGGCCCTCAAGCTCTGCTAAATCAGCTCACTAAAGGTCCCTGACCCAGCCAGCAACCTTTAGTTCCTTGTTCCTCCCTATTTCATGTGCCTAACATTTGGTCACCCAATAGTCTTCTGAGATCTCAGCAACAATCTCTCCAACCTGTCCCTCTAACATTCCTGTCCTACATGCCCTATCACTCCAAAATCCCAATCCAACCTATACCATCCTCCAGAGGTTACACAGTTATATAGTTACATGGTAATTGAGGTTGAAAAAAGGTTCAAGATCAACATTTTAAGATCTCCTCTGATCTGCAATATGCAAATTATTAATTGATCCAGAGGAAGGCAAACAGAAAAAAAAAAACAAGTGAAACTTGCCAATTGTCTCAAAAGGGAAAACAAGTAATTCCTTCCTGACCCCAGATACTAGCGATCAGACTCCTCCCTGGATCAATACTCCCTCTCTAATTAACCAGGATAACCCTGAATGCCCTTTTTATTTAAATATATATCAAATCCCTTTTTAAAGTTATCTATTGAATCCGCTGTCACCACCTCCCTTGGTAGGGAATTCTACAGATTAACCACCCTTACTGTGAAGAACTCTTTTCTTTCTTTAAGGTGGAATCTTTTTACTTCTAACCTCAAAGAATGTCCTCTTGTCAGTTGAAAACCTCTTGGCACAAAAAGCTCCCCTGACAAAGCCTTATACTGACTCTGGATGTAATATACCCCCTCTTAGACACCTTTTTTCTAGAGAAAATAAGTTTAACTTGGTTAGTCTTTCTTCATAACTTAGCCCCTCTATTCCCCTTATTAGTTTTGATGTCCTTCTCTGTATGTTTTCAGCTCTAAAATGTCCTTTTTATGAAGTGGAGCTCAAAATTGCACTCCATATTCCAAATGAGGGCATACTAGAGATTTGTATAGTGGCAGAATTATATTTGCTTCCCTTGCTTTTATACCCTTCTTAATACATGATAATATTTTATTTTCCTTTACAGCTGCTGCTTGGCATTGAGAACTGCTACGTAGATGGTCGCCCACAAGCACTCACAAATCCCTTTCATTATCTGATACCTCTATATTTGCTTTGTTAAGTTTATAAATTGCATGGCTATTTTTCCTTCCCAGATGCATAACCTTACATTTATTCATATTAAATCTCATATGCCATTTTAATTGCCCATTTCTCTAATTTATGTAAATCCCTTTGGTGGGAAAGTACATAATTTTCTAATTTAATTACCTTGCACATTTTAGTGTCATCAGCAAAGATGGAGACAATACTTTCCAGTGCCACTTTTAAGCTGTTAATAAATATGTTAAAAAGAAGATGGCCTAATACGAAACCCTGAGGAACCCCACTTACCACATTAGTCCAATCTGAGTATGTTCCATTTACAACAACCCTTTGCTTCCTGTCTTTTAGCCAGCTCTCAATCCATGTACCTATATTTTCTGCAATTCCTGTATCCCTTAGTTTGCACAATAGTCTCCCATGTGGCACTCTATCAAAAGCCTTTGCAAAATTGAAAAAGACTACTTCCACTAAGTTGCATTGATCCAAGTTTCTACTAACATCCTCATAGAAACCAATTAGATTTGTTTGAGATGACCTATCCCTCATAAATCCATGTTTACTCCTACTTATAATCCTGTTCAAATAGACATATTCTTGTATATTATCCCTTATTAACCCTTCTAAAAGCTTTCCCACTACGGAAGTAATTCTTGCAGGTCTATAATTCCCCGGATTGGCTCTTGCTCCCTTCTTAAACATAGGTATCACCTCTGCTTTTCTCCAGTCATCTGGTAGTGACCCAGTGTTGAGTGAATCTTGAAAATTTAGATATAATGGTTTGGCTGTTACAGAACCCAGTTCCCTCAGTAACCTTGGATGTATTCCATCAGGACCTTGGGCTTTATTAACATTTATTTTTTCAAACCTCTTTTGGATTGCTTCCTGCGTTAACCAATTATTTGGTGAAGGTAGTGTAGCCCCATTATGTTGCAGTGACCCAACCACTGGTAACTTCCTTGTGTATAGCGAAGAAAATAACCTATTTAGAACCTTTTGCAACTAATTTTTCATTTTCTATTTTAGCCAGTCTAATAGCCCTTTTGCAAGCCTTCTTGATTTCCTTGTATTTATGTAAAGCAGTCTCTGTCCCCTCTTGTTTGTAAAATTTAAATGCCTGTTTTTTACTCGTATCTTGATATTTAAATAATTGTTAAGCCACATGGAATGGGATTTACTCCGTTTACTTTTATTCCCACATGGTATATGGTGATAAGTATGTATATTTTAGCAAGGATTTGAATGTTATCCATTTATGTTCAGTATTTTTACCTGCCAGTTCTTTGTCCCAGTCTATATGTTGTATTGCTGCTGTTAGACCATTAAAATTTGTTCTTTTTAAATTAAGAGATTTTGTTGGCCCCTTACATATTTTTTTTTAATTCAATTTCAAATGAGACTGTGTTCAGGTCACTGTTTCCCAAAGGTTGCCCTATTTCAACATTTGATACTACATCAATATTATTTGTGATGACTAAATCCGCTAAGCCCCACACACTCGCCAGGCCCTAGAGGAGGGCCTGAAAGCTGTATTTCCCCCGCTGGTGAGTTACACTGACCCCTTGCACCCTCCTTGCAGGCAGTTCCTGCAGGTTGCAGTTATTTGCGGATTTTGTGCATTCGCGGGTTACCCGAGATCGGAACCCCCTCGAATGTCGAGGGATTACTGTATAGTGTAAGATCAGACATGCAGGGACGTAGGACCTGGGGGAATGGGAAGGATAAATCCCCCCAGTTTAAATGAATAGGGGACACAAAAAATAGCAAAGTTAAACAGTATAGCATTCCCATGAAAGCTTTGACCCATAATTTATATTACATATATATACTGTATATATATATATATATATATATATATGTATATAAACATACATACATACAACAACCATTTAGTGCATTGTGAGCAACAAGAGCAAGAGAAGCCCTCCACCATACAGTGTACAGAAACAAATAATACATTTGTACAATAACTGTATTTCTGGGAATCCTGAGTGGGTAATAAGTTGTTAAACTTATTTTTAGACTTGCAGATGGGCTTACAAAGTATTATTTTTGGGGGCTCCTACGCCCATGGCTATGTTTTTGCTTTAGTAGATTAGTATGGTTAAAGAAAAAAGTTTAATCAAATATCTCCATCGAATAGGTTTTCTATGTAGTCCAGTTATCGAATGGGGTTACATATTTATCAAGTTAAGGTAAATGATGAGTTAATATTACCCCTGACAGCCCTATCGGCCAATTTCTAAAAATATATGAATTATTACACATTTTTACATTTACACCCACTCTCCTCTGGATGGACTGCACTTTTTTCTCTGTCCCTCCATCTATTCCTCAAAAAGAGTCACAGTGTGAGCTGATGCTGGCAGCAACCTGTAACACTCCATATTGCATTGTCCAATGTACACAGCATGGCCAATGAATTCTTAATGGTTCAAACAATCATGTTTTGCAGCTTTTTGCACTATGTGGTCCAATAAGAAGAATCTGGTCATGCTATGTGCATTATAAGAGGTCACATGCAGATTCACAGCTTGCTACCCACCTACCTCGCACAGTGAAACTGAGTGATGGCAAGAGGGGGAGAGGCCAACATGGCAAACTGCGAGCACAGAGAAATTACAAAAATAGCATTATTTCTAATTTTATATAATTAAGAGAGCTTTCATTATGATGTACTTTTGAAGGGTCATACCTTGTTTTACAACTATAAGGTATAAAGGATGAGTGCAGTGTCCATATAATAAGGATTCATTTGTTTACTTAAAAATTGATTAGTAAGAAAATGTGTGCTTAAAGAAGAAAAATGAAATAAAACTTTTACAATTTACATGGAAACTTTAGTGCTGCAGCCTCCAGCAGTTCTCCTTTCACTCCATCTCTATTAGGTTTTAGAGAGTGGGAGTGGATCTACCCAAGAGACAATCCTAAACTTTATTTTGGTATATTTGCCTGCAATGGCTACTGTAGGACATTTTCAGATAAAGACTTCTATTAGGACTGTTTCCTATGCATATTTGCTCCGACTCTGGACACCTATTGAAAACCGACACCTCTTTTTTACCCGTTTTGATAAATACATCCCCTGGTTTCAAATGAATGGAGATTTGGAAATGTGATATATTGTTACCTTGGTTCCATTGACTAAGGCAGGTAACTACAGGTCATTGAGTATGATATCAATATTATGTAAATGAACAGATACATTGTGCACACACTAGCTATCTAAAGTCCAACAACCTATATAATCTAAGACAGTAAGGGTTTACCATGAAGAGATAATGTCAAAAGCATCTATAGATACTGATATACTTATTCAGGGAGGAGCAGTAGATAAAACATATCTAGATCAGAATAAAACCTTTGACTCCATCCAACGTAAAAATATGATTAAAGGGAATCTACCAACCACAGATACCTGTACTTAGGCCTGCCATTGCAGGCTCACTTTGATGAAGGTGTGTAACATTTCTAACCAAGAGACCATGAACGTTGCCACTGTGTGCTTGATAAGTAAATGTTTTTCTAAGGTAATGGTTGGATTCGGCACAAGTAATTGTCTCAAGGTCACGGGTGGAAAATGTGTTTCCCATTGAGGGCCAAAAGAAAACAATAATCAAGGGATATTGATACATAAATAAATGCATTGGTTCACTCACAAAAATGCAATCATTAATTAGTAAAGATTTCTTCTCCTTGGTGAGACTGCTGGCCTCAACTCTTTCGCTGCCTTTCTAAGCCTGACTCAATGTATCTTCAACTTTACTGTTGAGCTCACCAATCAGGACTCCATGGCGCTTATTAAACCTGCCCAATAAGACAGGGAGTTTAGACATGCTGTGGTGATCCCGATCGGGACCCTGCAGCATGGGGGGGGGGGGGGGGCAATTTTAGGTGCAACAGAGGGTAGTTATGGTACCCCCTGCAACAGGGTTAACCATTTAGATGCAACAGGTCTTTAAGTGAAGGGGTTAATTTGTGGTGCAAGTTTTTTAAGGACTTGTGCTGCAGGAATCCCTGGCTTATAGGGGGGTTCAAAGGTGCCAGGGTGTCCCAGTTGGGAGAGCCAGGGAGCCTGTGAGTGAGGTTGCAAGTTAATTTAAAGGCATATTTTGGGTTTTTAAGCACAAAAAAAATGGCGGCCGAAAAAAAACGTTAAAGGGTGAAAGCGAGACTGAAGCCAGTAAAAACTAGCTGGAAGCCAGTAACACTTAGCCGAAGCCCGTAAAAAAGAGCCTGAACCCAGTAACACTTAGCCGAACAACACAAGCAATGGCAGTGATCACGAGCCATGCAAAACTTGAGCAGAGACACAGAGGAGAAAGACACAGGGAAGGGAGGGGGGGAGAGAGTGGAAAAAGACAAGGGGGTGAGAGAAGGAGGAAAAGAGACACCGGGGGGGGGTTAAATAAGCAAAAACAAAAGACACAGGGAGGGAGAGTAGGGGTAGGGAGAGAGGGGGAAACAGACACAGGGGTCAGAGAGTGGGGAGAGGCCGCTCATTGCAGAACTCGCGATAAGCGATTATGGCGCTCATCGCGAGGCCCGTAAAGTAGACGGGGGAGAGACTTGCAATGATCACTGAAGGCACTCATTGTGAGCCATGCAATAAACGCCAAAGGCGCCCTGCGCGCGGCTCGCGATGAGCGCCGAAGGTGCTCACATTGTGTGGCAAACAGCACTGCCAGGCTTAAAATTCTAATGCCGTCATTTTTGACTGCCAAGTAGCTAGTGGCCTATAAGGGTAAAGCTGTGCATTATTAGAGCACTGAAAACTGTGTGGAATTTTTTTTATCGTTTTAAAATTTATTAAGTTTTGATTACGAAGGCTAATGTATTTATCTGTTTTATGCTATAAACTAAACACAAATCAAAAGCGCCAGAAAACAAGCACCTGGAATTGAATTTATGGAAAATGACTAATGTAATACCACTACACAAAAGTTACAGTGAGAGTGACATCAGCAGTATGCAAACTAATGGAAACACTTTTGTAATAGTAATTATAATTATTATTATTGAACACATAAAATATAATGATTTACAAGGTCATAGGCAGCATTGCTTTACTGCTGAGAGATCTAATCTAATTGACTTGTTTGAGTAGCCAAGGTTATAGACCAGGGTGGGGCAGTAGATCTAGTTTATCTAGATTTTAGTAGTTTACCTATCACACTGTGACACACAATAAACTAATTTTTATACTTCTTATTCTGGGATTAAGTTCAAACATAATTTCGTAGATAGTTCACTGGCTGAAGCAAAAGAGTCACAGCCATAGGCCTCCATTCAAAATTAAATTTGTAACAGTTTCAGAGCGATTCAATTGATCAAGCGCGCAGCTACCTGGCTGAAAGCCTAAAACGTAAACCATGCAATCGTAAGTAGCATTTCAGGGCGTGATCATGATCAATTAAGCAAGGCTGTTACTACCCATTTAGAAATAGCCAATAGAAAATGAAACCGTCACCATGACGTCAGTTAAACATGGAGGTTAAACGTCAATCAGTTAGCATTTAGAAATCTGATATGCGATCAAACTTTCAATCCGGCGATGTACAAAATAAAAAAAATGAATAACGATACTGTTCTAGTCCATGTGGGCGGCCTGATATGTATTAACTCCTTGTTTTTCAAAATTGATATAACACGGAAATGAAACATAACAAAAAATACATTTTATTGCAGATTT
The DNA here is from genome assembly GCA_027410445.1 of Discoglossus pictus. NCBI lineage: Eukaryota > Metazoa > Chordata > Amphibia > Anura > Alytidae > Discoglossus > Discoglossus pictus. Next base: position 426,262,075 of record CM050166.1, on the reverse strand, counting down.
ACGAGCTTGAGATTCTAATCTAGTCTTTCATTACTTTCCCCGTCTTTTAAAGTGCAGTATTGATTTTTTTTTATTTGCATTTACAGTGCTAGGATCAGGTTTTTAACCCCTTGCCCTCTCAGGTACTTGTAGGATTTTCTTCTACATTTGCCATTTACGGGTGTGAAAACAATTGCAGGCTTTAGGAATTGTAGCAATTGAATAGCGATTTGCGATTGTAACATTTACGGACTTGAAAGATCAAAGGCATGGGTTTGAGTTATGATTTTGACAACCGCTGGGATTTTCAGCCTGTAACCTGCAAATTGTTTAATAATTTCAATAAAGAGATCCAGCCCCGTGATACCAGGCAATTCTACCCTGAAAAGGAGAAACAGCAAACCTCATCAGTGGGGTATAGCAGAACTCCCTAATGTGCAGTGAGCAAGGAGTCCACATCTGGAGCCCCCAATCACCCTTAAGGAGACTAAGTCCCGAGGGTCATTGGAATAAAATGTTGAGCAAGGTGACATGAAATACTCAATTCTGATTGACTGAAATGTGATTGGCACATATTTCAGTAGGGGGGGATAGTGCATAGGGGCAAATGGGCAACCGCCCTCTTAAAATAATGCACTGACTTAATTCCCCCATCACCTACTTAATTGTTTCATTTAAATAATAAAAAAATAAAAAATAATTATATCATGTTCAATCTTCTATTTTTTTTAATCTCTGCTGCTGTCACTTTAAATTACTGACTTATCATATCTAGCACCCTGCTGGTGACTTGCCTAGTACTACAGATCAGGGCACATGTGATAATTAAAAAACAGTAAAAATACTGTCTTTTCCTGAACTGTGCTCGAAAAGATAGGACTGAGCCTGTCTGTCACAAGCAGCATCACCCAATCAGAATGGGCAGGAGGGAGAAGTCCCAGATTCTTCAGAGACAGGCACTCTCACTGCCCTCCCGGAAGTGAATACATTTGTGCAATCCTGAGTAAAGTTTATTGTAGAAAAAAAAAAAACTCACAGCTCACTGTTGGTCTTATTGATTCTGACTACCCTGCTCCACACACCAAGCTTGTGACCTGTCTGTCACCACCCCAGCCTATACCAGGCAGAAGCAGCTGCAGAGCTTAGTTGAGTCCATATTCCTCTCTGTGGCACTGTCAGGACACTCTCACCATCTGTTAGTGCCAGGTATGTGTGACTCCATATCCCTCTCTGTGTCACTGTCAGGACACTCTCACCATTTGTCTTATAAAATAATAAAATAAATAAATCTCCCTGTGTCTTGTTGTTGTTGTTGTTCTTTCCTTCAGTCGTGTCTGACTCTCAACAAACTTGTTTCCTGCTCAGAATTCTGAGAAATACAGTTATTACACTGCACTCTGGGAAGCTGAGCTCTTCAATCCATAACCATTTTAAACATGGCTTCCTTTAAGCTTATGCTCGCTACATTACACAGCTTTTATGCAAAGCCAAGGTTGGATTATACAGAAGCTGGGAATCCTACCCATGGACAGCCCCACACTGATGATAGACAGAAACCTTGAAACAGCATAAGAAAAGTGAGCAGAACCAGCACCACTGCACCCTCATCAAGAAATGGAGACACTTCCCAGCATAAGAATAGTTAGCAGAAGCAGCACCATCTCACCCTCATCAAGATAATAAGTAAGTAAAGTGACAGGAAAAAATAAATCAAGTAAGTGGGTGGAGTCTGTTTAACTGGGCAGGGCCTATTCAGGTAACATGTTGTGAAGGGGAGGGGTTTATACTGTTGGGTGGAGTTAATGTAAGGGAATGGGAATTTTTTTTATGTGGAGGCCCATTTAAACATTCTAGAAGATAGGGATCCAGGGCTTCGAACAAGATAGAACATGAGAGTACATAAAGCTGCTATCAAAATGGGTAGGGTTAACTTTAGATGCCACAAAGGTCCTTTAAGGATCTCCCTGGCATTTGATTAGTTATGGGAGCTACAGGGACCCTTACAGGATCCACATAGATGTGGGGTTAATTGTAGATGTTTATTATAGGTGCCATGGAGTTAATGCACTTTTGGGACTGCTAATTGTTTTGTGTTTGAGAATAAGTTGGTAGTGATTTAAAAGTCATTTATAAATCAGGAACTTTCGGGAATGGAATGGAGTTCTAAGTCAGCCAAGCAACTGGTATCTTCAACTAGAATGAGATGTGCAATTAGTCATTGTGTGTTCAGTCTGTAATTCTTATAGGCAGCTCTAAAGACATTATACTGTAGCAGAGTATGATTCTGCATAAAATAATAGAGGTTTGACTAATGCAAGAAAAAAATAGCACACAATAAATCTTGAAAAAAGTATTTCGAGTTTTCCATCTTTGTGTCAAGGGAGGTCATTAACGTTTCGAAGAGAAGGTCATAATCTACTGTTTCTTTCATCCACATGAGAAATTAATGGCAATTCAGGGCTTGGCTATATTTGTAGGCTACTTAGCAATGCTAAAGGATATGTCTTCTCTGTAAGCAGGAGTGGACTAAAATTAGGTTGAAATGGTACCCTGATAGGACATACTTTGTCAGGTGTGCTCCTTCGGATGTATAATTAATGTAATTTAACGATTAGTACCCAATAATTAATAATTGGTCAAAATGAGTTTTTTATTCACATTTACAACCAGCTATTAACCCCTGGTAGACATTCAGATCGATTTTATAAATAAATAAAACAATTATAAATAAAATACTAACAAAGATAGGTTGGAGTCATTAAAAAGCTATGTCAGTGCAAAATGAAATGTGATAGTCACAAGTAGATCTTACAGTTTTCAAAATATAAATTTCATCAGAAATTAAATTATAATTTTCAAGCTTCAGATCTGAACTGTCAGGACAGTTCACGGGAACTTTTGTTTGCTTTGACCTTGCATAGGTCTGATTGACGATTTAAGCGTCAGTGGAGCCCTTGTTATCTCAATATTCAAGGTCAACACTGTGTAAATAAGCAGAACCTCTCAGTATTATATCAGTACTGTAACTGTCAATGCTACTGACGTGTTTGGTCATACCACTTTTTTTTTTTTTCAGGATTTTTTTTTTAGTTCTGGCACCTAGACCCCGCCCCCCTTTAAATAAATGTACAATATACCCTTAATATATTTTTAATTTTATGAAATCAGAACACAAAACAGCCTTAAAAGAGAGATGGTCAGCATTCAGGGTGTTAGATTAGAAGCTTTATATTTCCTTTCGACTTCCCTCTATCTCCTGTCTCTTGATGTTTTTCCTGCCCTACACCTGTCCCCTGCACCTCCTGCCTATTTCTTTGCCTCCCAACTCCACTATTCCATCTTTCTTCTCCTTTGCTCACTCCACTTTCCTTTCCATCTCCTATCCTATTACTCTCCATTCGTTCCAAAGCTTTATCATTCCTTTCCTCTTTATTTTCTCCTCTCCCTGTTTATATTCCTAATTCTTATCTTTTCTAATTTTTCCTGTAACCCCTTCCCCATCTTTCTGTTTCTTTCTCTTTTCTTCACTCACTCTTGACAAACGTCCTTCTTGTCTGCTTCTTTCCTCTCACACCTTCTCCCTCTTTCCTCTACTGAACATTCTTCCCTATTCTCTTTCAGCCATCATTTCATCCCTCTTCCCTTACCCCCTTATCTTCCCCTCTAACCATTTTCTCCTTCCCATCTTTATCCCAGATGTTTTTTCCAAACACATCATTTTTCTTCATCTTCCTTTTCCTTCTCCTCATTTCCCTCCTTTCACTCTTGCTAATTCCTTTCCTACCCTACATCTTTCCCCTATTCCTCCTATATTTTCCACTCTCCTCTCTTTTGTCATTTTACTGTCCTCCCTCCCCTCTTATTTTTTCTCCTCCATTCCTCTTTCTCTTCTCTCTCTTGCATATTTCCATTTCTTCCTGTTTTATCACATCACTCACATCTTCTTCATTTTTTTTCTTAGCCTTTAGAATAATCGTTGTTCTTTCATTTCTCCCTTTCCTCTATTCCTTCTTTGCTCTCACCCCTTCTCCCATTCTTCTTTCTTCTCCTCCCTCTTTTCTCTCCTCACTGTGTACTCTACTCTTGCTCTCATACTTCTTCCTCTTTCGTTTTTTTTATCTTTTCCACTTCTCAAATCACTTGTTGTTCAGGTATAGGAGAGATAGATGTGTCCAGTGTCATTGTCCTGAGAAAAATACGTTATTGCGTCTGGCTCCTATAATAATTGATATGCTCCTAAATTATGAACTTTTTTGAACACTGCACTATTCAGGCACAATGGGCCTTATTCAATTGAAACAGTTACAGATTGATTTAATTGAACAAGTCCGTAAGTACAGGGCCGAAGGCTTAAAAGTGTAAACCCTTCCCACTCCCACAAGATGTTAGTGGGCTGGAATAGATGAGGTCTGCTATTACAATCCAATCCCTTAATTACAGAGTGCAACTCAGGCCTCAGAGCCAAAAGAAGGCAGGCTAGTGGAAATTGGTTGACAGAGAGAGATTATAAAGCAGCTTTACACAGGCCCATGCGTTGACTACATTGTAGATTCTCATGAAATAGCACGCAGGTCCCTGGTTTGAGCAGTGATAGAGAGAGAGTAGGTAATTTTCAGAGCAGGTTCTTTTATATTATTCTAATTATTTAAACTTCAACTAATTACACATATTTACTGATTACACATAATACAAATACACATAGAGTAACGCACATAGATACATAAATAGCTCGGTCACTCCCCATCCTATACCCATACACCACCACCTCCCCATCCTATACCCATCACCCTATACCCCAACAGTTATTCATTACACATAAAACACACTTTTTTTTACATCACAAATATATACACAAATACTTTTTGATTTATCTTTATTTTATTTTTGTCATAATTATGTACGGAAGATAGAGGAGGGGAGAGGACCAGAGATGTGGGAGGAGGGGAGGCGAGGAGGAGAGAGAGGTTGCCCTGAGGAGGGGTGGAAAGGAGGTGGGGAGTGGAGGAGAGAAGCTTGGAAATGGAAGAGAGAAGGTAGGGAGTGGGTGGAGGAGAGAAGCTGGTAAGTGGAGGAGAGGAGGAAGGGAGTTGAGGAGAGGAGCTGGGGAGTGGCACAGAGGAGATGGGGAGACGAGGAGAGGAGGAGGGGGGTGACCAGGTGCCCATAGTCATAGGCACATCGACTTTATTTTCAGAGGGGATAGGCCTGATACTAGGGGGGGGGGGGGTAGTGCAGTGTAGGGACAGGCCTCAGGGTAAGATGAGAGCAGGATCCCCATCCACAGTCAGGAGGGCAAAAGGCTGGGGGCAGACAGAGGGGCCCCAATATTCAAGTACAAGGATATGGTGGTCCTCCTCTGTGACATGAGAGCCAGCTATCCTTGCGGGGGGAGGGAGGTTAGGCCTAGATCTAGGGCCCAGGCATGGAGCATTTTCATATATCACAGAAAGACCCTCCCCTAGTTCTAGGCCATCCTCCTTGGCAAAATAGAGCTTGCAATGCCCAGCACCCACATGATTTCCAGATGTATAGAGGGGTCTGGCTTTCTTATTTTCATTAGACAGTTTCAATCAATTATGTTTATCTCTTAGTCCCGTTGGACAACTTCAGAGAGGGCAATAACTATCCAGGGGTATCTGTTTAGGTCACTAATAACCCAGGCCTGTGTTTTGCTCTCCTCTTACATAGGGCCATAAAACTAGCTTCCATCTTGACTAAAGCCTGAGGATTCATGCCGGGCCAGCTCTTGTAATTGTAAATCCACATAAATTCCTATAGAATCTTTAACCCTTTGTTGTCCCTCTAACAATCATGGCAAAAACGGTATCCCCCCCTAGTGATGAAATCATGGCAGTGCATATAACGTGTTGTAGTAATCCCACAAGGCGGGTGCGTCAGCTGCATCGGAGCAGGACATTGGGGACCAAGCCCCTGCCCAGCAGGAACCAGTGCAGGGGGGGGGAGGAACCAAGAGGTGACAAGAGCCCTGGTTACAAGGAGCAGGACTTTATCTGGGCAGTGGGGTTACCTGCAGGCCCATCTGCCATACCAATGGAATTTGATCACACTGTGTCCCTTCTCCAACAACTACAGCCATAACCAGGGCCCTACGACTTTATACCACCTTCTCCTCCCCCCAGCAGTACATCAGACTGGCTCCCAGCCACACCACCAAGCCCACCACCACTCCTATGGAACTAGGCTTAAGCCTGGCAACAGCCCCTCCATACTTGGCCATCACCACCACCACCCAATCACCCAGCAATGGCCCCTAAGCAGGGACCTCAATCCTTGGGTCCACTAAGCCAAGCTTCTCAGGGGGAAGGGCTGGCCGTCATGCAACAGGTACTGGAGTACCTCCAGGGGATCAAGGCCAGCATCTCCGCCAATCACGCAGATATCATGAGCAACCTGGCCAGGCAAAATAGGGAGGAGAGGGCTGCTGGGTTGCCTGTGCCTCTATTTGATGGCACCCCTTTTTTGCTTGTTGCTCTGGGCCTGCGTGCCCCGGGGTTGCATGTGCCTCTATTTGATGACACTTCTTTTTTGCTTTTTGCTCTGGGGCCTGTGCCTCTATTTGATGGCACCCCTTTTTTGCTTGTTGCTCTGGGACCTGCATTTCCTGGGGTTGCCTGTGCCTCTATTTGATGGCACACCGTTTTTGCTTGTTGCTCTGGGGCATGCGTGCCCCGGGGTTGCCTGTGCCTCTATTTGATGGCACCCCTTTTTTGCTTTGTGCTCTGGGGCATGCGTGCCCCGGGGTTGCCTGTGCCTCTATTTGATGGCCCCCCTTTTTTGCTTGTTGCTCTGGGGCCTACATTCCCCGGGGCTGCATGTGCCTCTATTTGATGGCACCTCTTTTTTGCTTGTTGCTCTGGGGCCTGTGCCTCTATTTGATGGCACCCCTTTTTTGCTTGTTGCTCTGGGGCCTGCATTCCCCGAAGTTGCCTGTGCCTCTATTTGATGGCACACCTTTTTTGCTTGTTGCTCTGGGGCCTGCGTGCCCCGGGGTGGCCTATGCCTCTATTTGATGGCACCCCTTTTTTGCTTGTTTGCTCTGGGGCCTGCGTTTACCGGGGTTGCCTGTGCCTATATTTGATGGCACCCCTTTTTTGCTTGTTTGCTCTGGGGCCTGCGTTTACCGGGGTTGCCTGTGCCTCTATTTGATGGCACTTCTTTTTTGCTTGTTGCTCTGGGGCCTGTGCCTCTATTTGATGGCACCCCTTTTTTGCTTGTTGCTCTGGGGCCTGCATTCCCCGGGGTTGCCTGTGCCTCTATTTGATGGCACACCTTTTTTGCTTGTTGCTCTGGGGCCTGCGTGCCCCGGGGTGGCCTATGCCTCTATTTGATGGCACCCCTTTTTTGCTTATTGCTCTGGGGCCCGCGTGCCCCGGGGAAGACTGTCCCTCTATTTGATGGCACCCCTTTTTTACTTTTCATCTGGGCCTGCGTGCCCCGGTGTTGCCTGTGCCTCTATTTGATGCCAACCCTTTGTTGCTTGTTGCTCTGGAGCCTGCGTGCCCCGGGTTTTCCTGTGCCTCTATTTGATGGCACCCCTTTTTTGCTTGCAACTCTGGGGCCTGCATGCCTCGGGGTAGCTTGTGCCCCTATTTGATGGCGCCAATTATTTGCTTGTTGCTCTAGGGCCTGCGTGCCCTAGGGTTGCCTGTGCCTCTATTTGATGGAACCCCTTTTTTGCTTGTTGCTCTGTGGCCTGCGTGCCGCGGGGTTGCCTGTGCCTCTATTTGATGGCATCCCTTTTTTTGCCTTCTGCTCTGGGGCCTGCGTGCCCTGGGGTTGCCTGTGCCTCATTTTGATGGCACCCATTTTTTGCTTGCTGCTCTGGGGCCTGCCTGCCCCAGAGTTGCCTGTGCCTCTATTTAAAGCCCCCTTTTTGTTTTTTGCTCTGGAGCCTGAGTGCCCCTGTATTGCCTGTGCCTCTATTTGATGGCACCCCTTTTTTGCATGTTGCTCTGGGGCCTGCGTGCCCCGGGGTTGCCTGTGCCTCTATTTGATGGCACCCCTTTTTTGCTTGTTGCTCTGGGGCCTGCGTACCCGGGGTTGCCTGTGCATCTTTGTGATGGCACCCATTTTTTGCTTGTTGCTCTGGGGCCTGCGTGCCCCGGGGTTGCATGTGCCTCTATTTGATGGCACTTCTTTTTTACTTGTTGCTCTGGGGCCTGTGCCTCTATTTGATGGCACCCCTTTTTTGCTTGTTGCTCTGGGGCCTGCATTCCCCGGGGTTGCCTGTGCCTCTATCTGATGGCACACCTTGTTTGCTTGTTGCTCTGGGGCCTGCGTGCCCCGGGGTGGCCTATGCCTCTATTTGATGGCACCCCTTTTTTGCTTATTGCTCTGGGGCCCGCGTGCCCCGGGGAAGACTGTCCCTCTATTTTATGGCACCCCTTTTTTACTTTTCATCTGGGCCTGCGTGCCCCGGTGTTGCCTGTGCCTCTATTTGATGCCAACCCTTTGTTGCTTGTTGCTCTGGAGCCTGCGTGCCCCGGGTTTTCCTGTGCCTCTATTTGATGGCACCCCTTTTTTGCTTGCAACTCTGGGGCCTGCATGCCTCGGGGTAGCTTGTGCCCCTATTTGATGGCGCCAATTATTTGCTTGTTGCTCTAGGGCCTGCGTGCCCCAGGGTTGCCTGTGCCTCTATTTGATGGAACCCCTTTTTTGCTTGTTGCTCTGTGGCCTGCGTGCCGCGGGGTTGCCTGTGCCTCTATTTGATGGCATCCCTTTTTTTGCCTTCTGCTCTGGGGCCTGCGTGCCCTGGGGTGGCCTGTGCCTCATTTTGATGGCACCCATTTTTTGCTTGCTGCTCTGGGGCCTGCCTGCCCCAGAGTTGCCTGTGCCTCTATTTAAAGCCCCCTTTTTGTTTTTTGCTCTGGAGCCTGAGTGCCCCTGTATTGCCTGTGCCTCTATTTGATGGCACCCCTTTTTTGCATGTTGCTCTGGGGCCTGCGTGCCCCGGGGTTGCCTGTGCCTCTATTTGATGGCACCCCTTTTTTGCTTGTTGCTCTGGGGCCTGCGTACCCGGGGTTGCCTGTGCATCTTTGTGATGGCACCCATTTTTTGCTTGTTGCTCTGGGGCCTGCGTGCCCCGGGGTTGCATGTGCCTCTATTTGATGGCACTTCTTTTTTACTTGTTGCTCTGGGGCCTGTGCCTCTATTTGATGGCACCCCTTTTTTGCTTGTTGCTCTGGGGCCTGCATTCCCCGGGGTTGCCTGTGCCTCTATTTGATGGCACACCTTGTTTGCTTGTTGCTCTGGGGCCTGCGTGCCCCGGGGTGGCCTATGCCTCTATTTGATGGCACCCCTTTTTTGCTTATTGCTCTGGGGCCCGCGTGCCCCGGGGAAGACTGTCCCTCTATTTTATGGCACCCCTTTTTTACTTTTCATCTGGGCCTGCGTGCCCCGGTGTTGCCTGTGCCTCTATTTGATGCCAACCCTTTGTTGCTTGTTGCTCTGGAGCCTGCGTGCCCCGGGTTTTCCTGTGCCTCTATTTGATGGCACCCCTTTTTTGCTTGCAACTCTGGGGCCTGCATGCCTCGGGGTAGCTTGTGCCCCTATTTGATGGCGCCAATTATTTGCTTGTTGCTCTAGGGCCTGCGTGCCCCAGGGTTGCCTGTGCCTCTATTTGATGGAACCCCTTTTTTGCTTGTTGCTCTGTGGCCTGCGTGCCGCGGGGTTGCCTGTGCCTCTATTTGATGGCATCCCTTTTTTTGCCTTCTGCTCTGGGGCCTGCGTGCCCTGGGGTTGCCTGTGCCTCATTTTGATGGCACCCATTTTTTGCTTGCTGCTCTGGGGCCTGCCTGCCCCAGAGTTGCCTGTGCCTCTATTTAAAGCCCCCTTTTTGTTTTTTGCTCTGGAGCCTGAGTGCCCCTGTATTGCCTGTGCCTCTATTTGATGGCACCCCTTTTTTGCATGTTGCTCTGGGGCCTGCGTGCCCCGGGGTTGCCTGTGCCTCTATTTGATGGCACCCCTTTTTTGCTTGTTGCTCTGGGGCCTGCGTACCCGGGGTTGCCTGTGCATCTTTGTGATGGCACCCATTTTTTGCTTGTTGCTCTGGGGCCTGCGTGCCCTGGGGTTGCATGTGCCTCTATTTGATGGCACTTCTTTTTTACTTGTTGCTCTGGGGCCTGTGCCTCTATTTGATGGCACCCCTTTTTTGCTTGTTGCTCTGGGGCCTGCATTCCCTGGGGTTGCCTGTGCCTCTATTTGATGGCACCCCTTTTTTGCTTGTATCTCTGGTGCCTGCGTGCCCGGGCTTGCCTGTGCCTCTATTTGATGGCACCCCTTTTTTGCTTTGTGCTCTGGGGCTGCGTGCCCCGGGGTTGCCTGTGCCTCTATTTGATGGCACCTCTTATTTTGCTTGTTGCTCTGGGCCCTGCGTGCCCCGGGGTTGCCTGTGCCTCTATTTGATGGCACCCTTTTTTTGCTTGTGTCTCTGCTGCCTGCGTGCCCCGGCATTGCCTGTGCCTCTATTTAATGGCACCCCTTTTTTGCTTTGTGCTCTGGGGCTTGCGTCCTTTTTTTCTCTGGGCTCTATTTGCCCCAGGGTTGCCTGTACCTCTTTTTGATGGCACCCTTTTTTCCTGAGGCCTATTTGCAGCGGGGTGGCCTGGGCCTTTATTTGGTTGCACCCCCTTCTCCTTGCCAGCTGGGCCTTGTTTCTGCCCGGGGATTGCCTGGCCCTCCATTTTGCGGCACCCCCTGCTCCTTGTCAGCTGAGGCCCTTTTGCTGCACCAGGGATTGCCTGGACCTCTATTTTGCTGTACCCTCTGCTCCTTGTCAGCACCCCCCAATTTTTCCTATCTCTTTGTGTAGGATAGGGTGTTTGTTAGTGTCCAGACAGAAACTCTTTTTATTCTTGTCACACAAATATTTAACAAAACCCAAAAAAACACTCCTAAGAATATTCCAGCCCTTCTTGGCGGCAATAACTTGTTTGATCTTCCCCCATAGTTCCAAGATGTCTAGTAGGGGTCTCGAAAGTTCCCAACACACTCTCTCTCTCGCTATTTCTTGTGTGATCATCCACTCTTGACAACTCTGCAGGAGCAATAAACTACGGAGTCTGGTATTGCCCCTACTGGACAACCTGGGGGCATGAGGGAATGGAATTCCTAATATCATAATACTTAACATATTGTATAAATCATTGTTAACCTCAATCGGCATCAGACATGGAATATCATACAATGTAATATAAAAAGGATTAATGAGACACACAGAATAAATAATTTTCCCTCATCTATTTAGCACTAGAAGTTTCTGCATAATGTTTATTAATATCTCCCTGTTAGTGCCCTCTAGCAGAAAACACATTCCAAAGGGTAATAAACTTTGTCCTGTTTGCAAACTTTTGGTTTATCTGAGGAGCCATATAGCCATCTAAATTATTCCAGAAATGTTGGGTTAACCCTTTGTTGTCACACTAGCAAACATGGGGTGCTGAACACAACATGGCAGAAACAGGAAAGTGTATCTATTTTAGTTACTGGTAAAAAAGATTATTACAGTGCAGTAATCCTGGCTGCTGCTAGCTTTTTAATGAAGTACATGCCTTCAACTAGTAATATTAAGCAAGTCACTAGCACAGAGCACATTCTGTAAACACATACATTATTTAAACATTACACATAAATGAAAGACAAATTGTCACAGTTTTTAAAACACATCTCATATCCATTTTGATAGCCTTCAGGGCTGTGACAGTCCAGTCTCGTGCCATAACGGGTCCTGGTATATGGGGTTTAGGGGAGTCCTACCTTGGCCCACCAAAAGTCAGTCATGGCAGTATGCATCAATAAAGTGTGGCTCTTCAATGAGGGAGCAGTCTCAGAGTGGCTATGTATTGAGAAAGGAGTGATAGAGAAGTTGGTGGGGAACCCTATGTGTAGATTGAGGCACCTATATGACAATTACTGTGGGGGAAAGTTTTTGTTTTACAGTCAGAGGAGGTGTAGGGAATTTAGACAAGTTAGTGTATGTACAGTTAGTTCTGCTATTTGTATATTTGAGGTGGGTGTCTTTCTTCCAACTCACCATGCCTCTTGGGTAGTAACTGAATTAAAAAACACAAGAATTGTATTAAACACATTTGCTCTATTCCAAACACATTTACATTTTTTCATTACGAGCCTACTCTCTTTATTTCATCATTTAATTCTCCTATAGATTAAATAACCATTTCATATCACTTCTTTTAGTTAACCTCTCTATATATTTTTTTCTATTTTCTGTAATCTGTCCCTATAAATGTATGTAATATTATATTACCTCTTTCAAAATTTCTTCTCAATGCTCAATTTTTTTTTATACTCTACATCATATAACCTCTCCCAGTATTACTTCTTACTGAATATCTAATTGAACCTAGATTACTCTATATATCATCTAATAGTATATAATCTAATAAACTGCTCTTATTGACGGTAACAACTATATTCCCATGTAATTAATCTCTATTATATCTCCATATAAACTGCCCCTACAGTTCCATATAACTACTTACATACAGCCTTATTAAATTGCAATTCAGCAAATTCTAAAGGGCTCTATATAAGCACATAGCATATTTTTTACGGAAATTTTTAGTTAGTGAACGTCTATCCAAAAGCAAGGTTTTCACTAACTAAAAACTTCTGTAAAAAAAATATGCTCTGTGCTTATATAGAGCCCTTTAGAATTTGTCGAATTGCAATTTAATAAGGCTGCTAATGTTTACTGCTCTTATTTGTTTGCTATATACTCTCCATATACACCACACATTACGTTTTAAAACTCCTCCAACAACTCCTTTAACTGCCCCATATAACTCTACCATATAACATTTCATATAACTTTATGACAAAAAACGTAGTTGCAGTCTAGATACTTACAATATTGGCGTGCTCTCATTATCCTCATCTCCTAAAAAACTAAGAAAACAGAAACAGCTAAAATGTAATGAGTCATACGCAGTCATTATAGCATTTATAGGATTTATACCTGTCTATTCACCCTATAGCCTTTGTGCTTTCCTCTCCCTTTTTGTTCTTTTCTCCATTACCGATCTATTTCACCGATTTCCTCTCTCCCTTTCACTTTCTCTCTCTCTCTCTCTCTTCTTACTCTCCTTCCCTTTTTTGTCTTCCTGAAATTTCCTCCTCCCTTATTCCTTTCTTCTATTTTATCAACTGCTCTTTTTCCTTTATCCATCTCCATATTCCTTACTCTCATCTTTTTCACTTTCCAATGTTTCTCTGTCCTGTGTTTTCTTTCTCTTCCTCCCATTCCTTTCCCCTCCCTTTCCTTTCTCTATATCTACTACTCCCTTGTAGCATTCCCCTTTCCTATCTATCTCTTTCTTTTTAATCTTCCCCATCACCATCTTTCTCTACATTCTCTCTGTTTACATTCCCTTCCTCCAATTACCCATCTCTCTATATCCTCCTCCATGCTACTCATATACCCCAACACTTTTTCCTACCAAATAATCCAGGGGAGATAACTAGATGGTTCCCATCAGTCTTATGTGCAATACTGCATTATTGAGAGTCATGGCCTATAGACAACATCAATGTCCTTGTAGATCCCATAAGAGCTCCTCTCCACTTGTCCTGAAAAGAACACCCCCTTTACTTCTAAGGAAATGGTCTGATGGCTCAGGATCCTTTTTACCATCTGTTGGAGATGTTGTTCGAGAAAGTGATTGTCTGGTTGATCAATTCTCTTGAACCTATAAATACAAAATTTAGAGAGCTTGGTACAGATGTATAGTAAAATGTATGAATGATAATAAGTTTGTTTAGAGGATTGGAAGTTCCTCAGGACAGGGTTTGGGATTATGCTGTGTGTGTTGTATTAAAGGTGCAGGCAGCACTAGGTAATATGTGTTGTAGTAATAGAGCAGGGGCTCCGAAGAGACAGTGTGTGAAAGCAGAAAAGGAGCAATGTGCTGCAGAGAGACACTGAGTATAAATAGGAGGGGACTACAAGCTTGGAAGATTCAGATATTTACTTGATTCATAGAGGATACAGATATATATCTGATCTAAAGGATGGATAATAATATATAATTGATCCACAGAGGATACAAATATATAGCTGATCTATAGAGGATGCAGATATATCATTGATCCATAGAGGATATAGATATATAGCTGATAAATACTAGAAGACTTTATTTTTATAGAGTCATTGAGATACATTTTTCATTATAGAGATAAGCGAGATTAAAATAGTGGATGTAAGTATCCTTATTCGCTATGTTTAAAAAAAAAATAGAGCTCAATTTTAACCTCACTTGATAATCAGGTCCCCAAAAGTGGTGTTATATACAGTATATACAGTATATGTATGAACCCTGCATATTTACCTGTAGTGTTTACATAGTGAGTTAGTGAGAGGCTTTGTGTGTTATACAGCTTTAATTCAATTCAAAGCCAGTAAGTGCAACGTGAGACCCACAAAGATTGCTGGCTTGAAATTTAGTTAAATTAGAACTGGCTGCGACCATTGAATTTGCTGCCTTGTACTTGATCAGTTAGTCAAACCCATAGTTACGGGTTTAGATAAAGCCAATGGAAATAGAGATCGGCATAATTGCGTCACAGAAAAATGGAGGTTGGATTTCAAAGTCTTACGGGATTCCATTACGAGTTATGATCGCACCCACATTCTAGATATGATATTAATAAAGCAGTAAATATTATATTCTATTATATGTGAGTTCCATTATATGTATTAACACATTGATTGCCGGGATCGATGTAACACAGAATATAAACATGAAATCAAATATTTGTTCAGTCCGATTTGCAAGCTTGAGAATGTTGTGCTATTAATTCTAAGACCTAACATCACTTTCCATTTTAATAAAAGTACAGTAGTGTGTGTATATGTGCATTTAAAGAGCTATGGATTGGACTTTACCCCCCTTGCGAGTCCTCTCTAGCACTCATTGGCCTTTGGGCTACATTTGCGTGTTATGGGGTTGAATGCAAGTGAAATTGTTGCAATTTAATAGCATGATTGGAATTGTAGCGGTTACGGGTTAGAGAGAACAAAAGATTTGTGGCCATGAAGTTCCACGTTCCACGTGCCGTAGGCTTTTTTCGCTCCAAACTCGCAGATCGGCAGTGGCCTGCTTTACGGGGGCCCATTTAATAGCTGTAAGTCTTACTGTCTACAATACGAGCTACAGTTTTCACAGTAGAGCTAATCTAATAGGGCTGATAGTGGGGTAGAGGGGCAATGCTAGTTACCATTTAGTGTACAATTTATTGATGTCAGATTGAAGAGACATATATTTACATGAGATGAAAATATTACATTAACTTGGGTTTTTAATTATAACTCAAATATATTATGAAACTTACCATACCATACTGAAGAGTGAAACAGGCGTGAATGTCCAGTAATCTAGTAATTTGGTAATTATTAATCTATATATATAGATTAATAATGAGTATTGCAGAATATTTTGATACCTTTTGTCTTGGACAAACATCTTATTTATACTGACGAGCTTTCGAGAGGTTAAACCTCTCTCTATCAAGTCTGAAGCAATACTGACATGAGATGGAACCCTCAGTTTGAATAAAACGGTGATGATGAAAGAGTGGAAACAGCATCTGACATTAACAGGTAAATATATATAGGGAGAATAAACACAACATAGTAAAGGAAACATATATACACATACTATATACACATAAGCAACAATATTTACAGTTCATTTTCACAGACTTTCGCAGTTCATTCAACACCTTCCATTCATCTATAAAACTTAAAATCAATTTCTCCACTGAACAGGTAAATTTTCTAGACACTACTATATCCATCACCAATGGCACTTTCCACTCATCTGTATATTGGAAACCCACAGACAGATGTAGTTACCTACACAGCTCCAGTTTTCATCCCTCCCACACCAAACAAGCCATTATCCATCTATTAGATACCATTGGATTTGCCCAAACATTGGAGACTGTGATAAAAATTTAAAAACACTGTCTGAATCTTTCAAACAAAAGGGTTACAAACCCTGTATTATTACCCCAAAAATAACCACTGCCATCAAATACCCCGTGAACACCTGTTAAAGTACAAAACAAAAGAAATTACTTCACATATACCTCTAGTGACCACATACCATGCAATTTTAGAGAAAATACGCTAAATAATCAAAGATTTACAACTATTACTAACAGAAGATACTGAATTAAAAAATATACTCCCCAACCATCGCATCCTTGTATTTAAACAACCACCAAACCTGAAACAAAAACTTGTCAGCAGAAAATTGGCCAATAAACAACTGAATATAAAAAATTGAACTTAACCTTGTAACGTGCCTGTAAATTATGTCAACACATTTGTAATGATGACACAGCCACACATAACAAAAAGAACTATAACATCAAAGGATTGTATTCATGTACATCTTCCAGTGTGGTTTATATAACACAATGTACTTTATTTGACACAGGCTGTTACATTGGGGAAACCAGCCAAAAAATGCATTTAAGGATGAATTTACTTAGACATTAAATTAAAAAAACTAAAGAAGACAGTTATTGTAGCCCGGTGGGACACCATTTTAGCCAGAATGATCACTCTATCCAAAACTTAAAAGTCAAAATACTCAGAGGAAAATGGAAAAACATCCAAGAAAGAAAAGCATTTGAAATTAAGATGATCACATTCTTCTACACTAAAAATACAGGACTTCATGTAATGTATATATTGCTGCTTATGTGTATATAGTATGTGTATATATGTTCCTTTTACTATGTTGTGAGGCAAAATGAAGGGGCCCAGTAGGTGGACAAATGGCCTATAATCAACAAGGGTGTACTATCTAGAAAAGAACTAAAAAGCTTTAGTATGCAGCAGACTTTGGCCTAACATATGGCTTTGGCCTAACATATATAACATATTCCAATTCTCTGAACTACCTCCTTAGACAGCCACAGTCTCACAGGTTAAATGGCTACCCATATGCTACAATAATGTGTACCAAATTCAGTCTTTGAAAAGCCCATATGATGCAAACAATTTACTAGTAATTTTGAGAATTGGAAGCCTGACAAGGCCAAGCCTGACTCTTAACAGGAGGAAAAAAGTTATAGACTGTCTACCATTCTTTCTGACCATATATTTGGTTAAAGCTTTTACCACTTATTTAACCACAAATTCCAGGTCAGGTCCTTAAACCCTGCTAGTTTGAAATAAAAAGCCAAGGCTGCTACCTGACAGCCAACCGATGAAGAGGACACTCCTTGTTTCTTACACGGTAAAAGGAAACATAACAATAACATCATCCTCTTATCCTTCATGTCAATTCCACCCACCAACTAGGATCACTGATGCTATATATCCCAAACCCTCTTATATGAAAGCCACATGCATGGAGCCAGAGTTGCCTCAGCAATATCGCTATCTCTCTGTTCCAGGCTCCCACAGATCTTGCTGGAATAATTCTCCGACCACTCTGGCTTCCGCCGCCAACAACCTGAAGCACTTGAAGTGCTGAAAACAAGAAAAGGCAATAGCAATACCATTCATGGTACCAGGAACATGTTTTACCCTGCACCAAACATTAAATCGGAAGCAACTGAGTAATAAATGTTTCAATGCGAGAACCACGGGAATAGATGAAGCAGACAAGAAATGTATCTCCTGTACCACTGCCATATTTTCTTGTCTGGAGCTAATGGAACTCTGAATTTGTGTGCCAGACATTGAAAAATGGACATAATATGTCAACAAACTTCTTAACCGGCTGTGCCCACAAATAAGAAGTCATGCAGATAATGCACAACCGAAGCATAACTAGATTCGTATCAAACCACTCACTCAAGAAAAGTGCTGAATGTTTTGAAATAGGATCATGATATGGAACACCCAATTGGAAGACAAAGGTCCACATAAAATTGTCCCTCTAAGCAAGAACCCAAGAGATTATGATTCTCAGTGTGAACCGGCAAGAGAAATGCAGACTTCAAACTTAGCTTCATCAACCTTAGCCATAAAAGAACCTGTTCCTGCCTGGCGAACAAACGATGTGGCTGAATCAAAGGATGCATATGACACTGTTGTAAATTCTTTATCAACTTCATCATTTACAGAATCACCTTTTGTAGAGGATAAATGATGGATTAACAAAACATTTCCAGGTTCCTTTTTTGGAACCATGCCAGAGACACCCGAAGAGGAAACAAAGGCGACATCTCAAAAAAGTCCTGCCATTTTACCTAAGCTAATCTCCTTTTTTAATTTATTGGGTACAACATCTGGACATTTCTTAACTGATTTTAAATTAGGGGGAATTCTTGACAATTCACTGATCCCCAAAGGGTTATGAAAACCTATATGAAACCCCTCCAGCAGCAGCAGTCTAGAGGAATTCACCATACCAAAAACCTTAGCGTACCATTCTAGCCATGGCTGCATTGTGTGTACCTGAACTGATGTCCTATCCCTTAGGGTTTACATTAATGGCTGCTCTAGAGGAGTATTTTTGCTGCCTGAAACATTTTGCAAAGGCATGTAAGCCTCCACATCCCGAGCAAGCATGCTTAAACCTCCAGTTAGGAGCCCACTTACACTGGCCCTTATTGAAGGCATAACAAACCTTTTTCCCAAAGCCGTCGGATACAAAAGGGGATCTACCCTTAAGTCAGTACTGTCATGAATCACCCAGGGGCCATATTGGATTTGGTGTGAACTATGCTGGGGCCATTTTGTGACTGGCAGCAGTGGCCATTTTGGGCTGGATTATCTTACACATGCTGGTGCCATGTGGAAGAACAAAAGATTTGGGCACAAAGTTACTGCTTGTAAATGGTATGAATAGGGGGTTCCACTGTCACCATTAAATAAAGTCAGCATTACTGCATAAAATGGATTGACGTGGAAAACTTGCCCCACCCTGATACCATGTGGGAATGGGGAAATATGGTTATAGGTTATTAATATGTTAGTATTATATTGTATATTGTATTGGGGAGTGATAGCTATGTTTTAATTAGTCAACCCTTCCCCATTGTATAAACTCTCAGTCAGGAGTTGGCCATATGGTCTTTAGAGTAAACACTTGAAGTGATAGCAAGGCCAGAACAAAGAGATTTGCCAGACTGCCAGGCACCGTAGGACAATGGTATAGTACAGGGTCTTCCAGCCTCAATACTAGGGCCTGGGCCATAGCAAAGAGATGTGTCTCTGTTGACTGCCAGCGCCCAAATGACTCTGTTAGCCACACCTAGTGGGCGGCCCAGGGGAGGGGTCTGGAAGTTCCCAGAGCTTACCTCTAGTCCATTGGCTAGAGGTAATAAAGTTACTCTGGAGATTACTGCATTGGCCAAGAGGAAGATAAGGGTTGGACAAAGGGGTAGTGAGTTGTTTAAATACTTGTGTAAAAATAAAGAAGTTGTTCATAATTTTCATCAAGACGTGGTGTGTAGATGTATTATTTACCCGGGGACATATGCTTGCAGTAAGATTCGTCAGACTTACTGTCAATATTGCTCAGTCTAAACCAAGGGCTGAGACATGATGTTCCTGTACTCAAAGCTACTCCAAGGTCCAGAGTAACCCAAATCAAGTCAGCAGACCCCAGCCAGAGAGTGGGTCGTGATAAGTACAATATGACTTTATCATCCCATGACATGGATTGACTAGGTGCCATGCATTAGCGGAAATACTCATCATATTTCTACCAAGCCATACCACCCACATGTCCTGTAAACCCCCCCTTATTTCTCCCAGGTAAATAAACAATAAAGAGAAATGTCTCCCCAATCACAATGACTAAAATGGAAAAGGCTTATTATCAAAAGACTTCTGTGATAACCATATTTTCTACCCTCTATCTCACTCCTAATACCGCTTACAATCGCTTTTACAAACTTTCACATACCTGGAAGAAAGAAGCAGAGATTTTTTTCCCCACAAACTTCCATCTCCATATGCGCTCCTTAATTTATTTGGACAGATGTGCACCTAAATTATCCAAGCAACATAATATTGTAGATCTTATAGATTCATCTGATATTCTTATTTCACCCTGTACTCATGCTGAATTGTCAAGATCTCGTTGTCCAATATTAATTGAGGCTGGTATAGCCCCATATCCCTGCTCATTTACAATACTAAAATTGTTAGTCCCAATTTCTAAAGAATTCGATACATCTTTTTCTGTCACATGTGTGACCCAAACCCAAACTTGACTATTCAGCTGCCTAACCCTACTTTCCAACATTTCCTCCCCAACATTAATATTGTGCTGCCCAAGCAGCGCCTTAAGACCACCCGACAAATTATGGGTATTAGTGTAATTTGTACCCCTGCCTGCCAAACTGACCCCTGAGAGTTCCCCAGGTTACAAACCCCCAGGGGTAGGTAATGGTCTTGTCTCACCTGGGGCTGTGGCGCCCTGCTGCAAACTCATGGGCCTTGATGGAACAGCGTGTTCAGACCAACACCGCTCGGTTTTTCATGAGATTCCATGTCCACTGACCTCACTTCTGACTCTTGAGGAACAAGAGTCGCTGCATCTGTCAGAACTGTTTGTTCAATATCTAGACCCTGTGCTGGGTCTTAGTCAGTATGGCTGTAGCCTCAGAAGAGGCTGTACCCATTAAATTTGATGCAATCATTTTACCAGACATACTCATCTGACTACTAATGTGTTTTTTGCCATTATAGGCTCAACTCTCTTAATTCCACCTGATGCCTGCCTGTTCATAGATGTGGTGTGGTAACCTTGGTACTCAAACTAATAGTTTTAATTTGAGAAGTTAAAAAGGAAAGCAGACTATACCTTGATGTTTGCTTTCTTGACCTCATATGGTGGCCCTCATGTGGCAGCAGTTGGAGTGTCTTCAGGTGATCCATGCCAGCATCTCCGCTAAACATGCGCATGTCATGTGCAGCCTGGCCACATCATGAATGAATCCTACCTGGTTGAGCTGCTCAAGATTGGCATTCCAGGGGGTGACTGCAGATGCCATAAAAAGCGCTCTGGTCCCCAGTCCCAACCCATCCTCCACTCCCACCATGCCTCCACCACTGCAGGTGCCTCCTGGGGGGTTGCCTATCCCCTGCCCCCCCACACACACACACACAACCACCAGAGAGACATCGGCCAGCCACCTAGGGGATGCGCATATGTTTGTGCCTTCTCAACAGCACTCCTCAGTGACAATCTATTGGTGACAATGTTAACCTAATCTAGCCTGGCTACAGAGTCTGGGATCTTGGCCTATGTGATGGTGATATGTTGTATGCAGTTGGCTACCTCCCATCAAATGGTCCATGATCCTCTTCTCTGTGGCCACGTAGAGTTCTGTTAAACATGTCACCAATTGATGGTGACTGAGGTATGCTGTTGAGAAGAGATGCTGCAGTCCCTATAATTTTTAAGGCCTTATTTTGCAAGTGTTATTTTTGTTTGTTTGTTTTTGTTTGTTTGTTTTAGGTACAATTCAGGTCCACAAAGTCATCTTCTGCATCTGCAAGCATTGTGAAGGAAATGTATGAGGTGTAAGGTTTTCAGGTAGACATTCCTTCAATGACACCCTCCTTAACATGTCGCTCCCACAATCTTAAAGCTATCATATAGCCAGATATCTAAGACATGATTGTTGTTAGCTGAAATGTAAACTAATGGCGGTGGACTTGCAAAGTCTCACAATGGCATGTTAATGACAGCCAGCATTAATACATGCACTAGTGAAGCATGTGATCCTGACCTCAATATCCTTGAGTCTGATATAAGTAACAGTGAATCTGACTGCTGACCTTTGTGTCCTCTCCATATTAATGGGTATTTTCCCATAGTGCTGATTATCCAGAGACCTATCGAGTTGTTAGAAAGCAGGATTTACTCCACTGCTAGATATAGAACAGACCCCGGGATCAACACCTGTTATCCACCTTCCTCTCTCTGTCTCTCCCTTCTTTTAGCACAGGACCTGAAATACACAATTAATAATACACAGACACAAGGTAGGTCTTATCAGCTATGTCTCAATTGTATTGCCATGAAAGAGGAGTTTATATAAGAATAAGCAAGCAGTTCAATATAATGCTAAACGTAGGTATAATTGTGAAACGTCTGGTCTATAACAGAATGTTTTTCACTACATACGTTACATGTGGTTACACAATTAGGCAAAACAGAACCCACAAAGCTCCTGTACAAACAAAAAAATAAGGAGGTAACAGCAATTTACTGGAAAATCCTTTGCATAGGCCTTCATAAACACTTATTGTAAACATATTCAGTGTCATGTACTTAATACCACTAAAATATACAATGAAGCTGTGAGATTAAGATTGTTCTGCAATAAAGCCCCCTAAATACCTTAACACTAATAGTAATGCTTGCAGATGGGAATCAGGTGAGTTGGTATATTGTTACCGTTACAGTATTTAGCACTGTACTGTGCATGCATGTTGATTAGTTTTTTTTATCCTCCACCTTTTTTTAGTTGACCACTTTTTAGTTTTTTCCCTTTTTTTGCCACCTCACTGTATGCATGAAACTCTATTGGATTACACAGTCCAGAGGTTGAATCATCTGTTTCATTGAGAAGATCTAGACACGTTGTAAGTGCTATGCACATTTATGGTTTCTTCAATTAAATGGAGTAATTACTGATGATCCTATTTTTCATCAGATTCCGGTTGCAGTGGTGTAGTGACCTCATATGACACTGCTATGCATCATGCTTATTCTAGACTATCACATTACCCCCTGTAGATATCCCCTTTTTCCCCATAAGCCACTTACTCTCTCGGGACCCGCCCCCACACCACACCCATGATATTAATGCACAGTCTCAACCATTTCTGATTGTGCTCTGTGTATAAAATAAAGCTTTGTTATACCGTTGTAACCATGTCAGTGTGTTTTCAATGGTTGGGATTATGGGACATCCACATGCATTACATAAGTGTCACATTCCTATATCTGTAAACTAATGAGCCCTAGTTACTATGCAATCAATACATATAATAATAATAATAGTAATAATAGCAATAGATATCATATAATAATATATATTATATATAATAATAATAAAGGGTTAATATACTTGCAAAGTCCAATTCGTGATACTGTGGAGTTTTAACATTCCCCTGAAGGCTTGATAACAATATGACAGGTGATACTGAAGTAAGTTGCCAGTTCCTTCTCTAGTGGACTGTGATTTGGCTGACCTCTCTGCTATGACCTGCCTACCTAGAGTGACCCTACATGGTGTAGCTCACAGCTTTCTTGAAGTACACAAGCCCCTTCACCACCACCACTTAGAAATGCTAAAAAGGACCACACTAATCTACTCTAACTCATCAGAAGGGGCCACAAAAACACATGGAGGCTTTGAAGAGGCACGTGGAGCAACAGCCAACTCACCTCTGTGGTGTATCACCAAATTATTATTACACAAGGTTCGTCTACATTAAAAGGTATTTATTAAAAGGCAGATAACACAATACTATAAATGTATTACAAACACAACAGCCCAGACCCACGGAGCAACACCCCCTTTTTAAATCTATCTACCTATATATATATATATATATAGTAATTCCCTTCCCCAAACGCTTGATCTTACCCACGGTCAGACCATTGACATCACCTCCTCACCCTCACCATCAAGGAAGAAAACAGGAAAAAGCACCAGTTTCCTGCCTGGATATCCTTAGTTGAGATGATGTAATTTACATCACATCCTGTCCATGACTTCCTTTAGCAATTGTGGGAGGGAAGTAAAGATTCTCAGCCCTCCTACAAAGGCCTGTTTAAATTACCATTCAAGGAAGACAAGTTACCACATTCCCTCACTTTTTCTTCTTCTATGTTGCTCAGTTTTCTAGTTATCCCTCTAGTACAGGAGAACCTAGTGGGAGCAAAAACCTGATATACAGGAGAAATTCAACCCACCGTCCCTCCGGAATAGTTCCCTCAGCGACATAAGTTCTCCTGTACTTTCCTATGGCTGTCAATCCACATATTACACAAAAACAGAATTTATAGAATTTAGGTGAGAGTGTGTGATAAATGTTTATGTATGTGCAATGTAAAACTTTATTGAAGAATGTATGAGAGAGAGAAAGAAGAGGAAAAAGACACATTATTATATATCCTCCTTGCAAGTTTCATTGCCACACAAAAGTATATTATTATAATTGTCGTTAATACTTGAATGAACATGAGTACCAGCGACAGTGTTCGTAGGACTGGATGTGTCTCTGACTGAAGTTCCAAGGTAAAAAGCTTCATTGTCAAATTTGTCCAATCTGCATTTGCAGTAAAATTGATCATTTCAGTTGTAAGGTTTCTTGATGGAAATACCATGATACAAGACCCTTCTTCCACCAAACATATTTCATCAACTGTCCTATATTCAGAGTGGCCGATAAAGCATGCAATGTCCCCTATGCGGATCACCTCTTGCACCAGGTTTTCTTTTATCAACTGCACCCAGCCATCCTCCTCAGCTCCTTTCTCCCAAACACAACTGCACAGCCATCGGTGTTGAGATTTCCTGCAACAGCTTTCATCCATCTCCAATCCTGTAATAGTGACCAGTCTTTTTGATGGGAAGTGTTGCTTGTAGATTCCATCACTTAACGTGCCAATGCTATGTATAAAGTTCAGTTGCTCTGCCTGCCCCTCCCAACGGGGAATTGCCAGGATTAGTCCTATTGTCCCAGATTGTAGTCCATGTGGCATCCATTGATCTGGGCCTTCAATAAAGCTGTATTTAAGATTGTCCTCAGTGATGTCCACTCCTTTTCTTTTCAATGACGTGATAATCCTTGTTGCATTGATTTGTCTTGCCCACTTGTTTTCCTGGATGTCTTTAATAGTTTCCTTTAAATCTGCCAACAGCTTTCCTCCAATCATAGAACAGAAAATGGCAGTTCCCACTATTTCATTCTTAATGCTGTTAGCAATGGAAGCAATATTTTCCTCAACTAGATGCAGGTTGTTGGCAATGGTGTGTATGTCATCAACATTGTCTGTCAGTCTACTCACTATAAGGGAGTCAGCTACTCCACCTGTTTTCATAGCATGTCCCATGCCATCAGTAAGGGAGTTTATCCTGCTGTTCAGTCCAATGATGTCTGCTGAATTCCAAACTCCCAATCCAGTTCCGACTCCTCCTAAAAGGGCTGCAAGTGTGTCCCGTTTTTCTCGACTCCCTG
This sequence comes from Discoglossus pictus, assembly GCA_027410445.1. Taxonomy (NCBI): domain Eukaryota; kingdom Metazoa; phylum Chordata; class Amphibia; order Anura; family Alytidae; genus Discoglossus; species Discoglossus pictus. The sequence continues at coordinate 426,236,883 of CM050166.1, read as the reverse complement.
CTCCGGTCCACTCAATGATGGTCTCTTGTATACTTTGCTTAAACCACTGCCGCTGTGATTCCGGGCACTTTGGAGGAATAGAAAAATCATTAAAATTTAGAATTATTGGGTAGTAAGTCCACCCAACCCCTTGCACAACTGTTTCATGTGTTGGTACCACCACCAATCCGCCTATTGGCCATGGTACCTTCTTCTGATCTTTACAACGTTGCAGCTCCTTTACAGAGACAAATACTTCATCTATTGTTAGAACACACCCCTTTCCAGTATCAAAATTGCAGAATTCCTCTAGGTCAGGCTGGGCAGCTATAACTGCAGCGTCCCATTCCCCATTCTCCACTTCTAATGTTAAGTTACTCACTACTACTGTAATATTTGTAAACCTCCCTTGTATTGGAGCTCTAAGAGCTAATCCCCTGGTACTATTATGTGGCAAAATAATGTTTACTTGTAACCCTCCACCCTCTTTTACTTCCAATTCCCTGGGCCAAATAAATCTATCTGCTTGAACATAATGTAACTCCAATCTTTTCAAACTCTCTCCCTTATTTGCGGTATCTTCTGGCCTTATTGCCTGTCTCCCCATTCCTACTGTGATACAGCTTATACTTATCCATCCTGGAACAAGGATCCACCACAATCTTCTGTTGACACGCATCTTCATTCTTATACAGCCGTGCTCTGTGGGAACACTAGATTCCATCATTAGAAACATATACATAACAAAAACAACAGGGGCCATTCTTTTTGCAAGTTTGTTCACGGCCCTGTAATCAATGGTAAGTCTCCATGATGAGGCTGCTTTTTCATCTCTATTCCCTTTTAACACAGCTTTTCTCACAGGCCAACATGGTGAGTTACATGCATACCCATTTCCAGATTTAATTATTCCACTTTTCTCCAGTATTTCTATCATCTTGGTGATTGATGCCACTGATTCTCTTGGGACTGGATATTGCTTTTTCCATTGTGGGTCTCCTCCTTCCAAAAAGACCATTCCTTTCATTCTTCCACAGTCTAATTTATCTGTAGCCCAAACAGGTATGTCTTGGATTAGCTTCTGCAGCCATTCTGGTTGTCCGTCTAGTTTCAGTTTGTTTTTTTCCAGACTTTTTATCGGAGAGACAATATATGCCATTGGGAGCACAACCCCTTTCGTCAACTCTGTACTTACCTGATTCACCTTTTCTGTCTTCCACAAACAAAAATTGGCAAGATCTACAATGAAATTTCCTTTTTTTAAAACTTCTATTCCCAATATTTCCTCTGGCCAACCCACTATTGCTTCTACTTGTATTGTTTTTTCTCCAACTGCTACATCAATTGGACCTGCTCTAACCTCCTGTGGATTCCCAGTAACTCCCATACTACTTCCTGAAGAATCCCCATTTTTGACCCTGTTGGTCATTGTAACTGCTGCTCCTGTATCTACCAACATATTTTTCCCTACCCCTGCGATGACTGTATAACTGGTAGGCCGACCTGCCTCATCCATGGTTAAATTAGCTGAGTGAATGAGATGCTGAGGCGCAGGGGTTGGGATTTGTCATTGTGACTCACTTCTACTCCGTCCCTCTTTTATAACACTATATTGCATCTTTGCCTCACTTTCCTTCAATTTCTTCTCTGACTCAGCTACCTTGTTTTTAAGTATGTGATTTTCCTCTTCTATCCTATCCTTCTGTCTCCTGAGTTCCCAATAGCCCATGTTACCGTTTCTCTCTCCCTCCTGATTAGCCCTCCAGTTGCTGCCATCCCTATTCCTATAGTCCCTAGGTGGATCTCTCCATCTTTTGTCAAAGTTCTGTTTTGGTCTCCAGTTTTGATCATCCTTCTTGTTCTGGGGTACATCCCACGTCTGGTTTCTCCAATTACCATCTATATCTCTACCAGACTCTACCTTAAATGTTCTTACAGCTGAAACAGAGCAGGCCTGTTCTGTGAAAGGATGCTTGATCCACCACGTATCAGCTCTAGTTAGTACCATTTCCAAGTCTGTTGGTGTTGGATCAAAAAGCCTGATAAATTCTTGACACTCCCGGGGAAGGGCTTCCATTACTTTTGCTATATGTTCTGGTGAGCCCAGCACTAGAGGCTGTTGAGGTTGTCGTAGAGTATACCAAAAAAATATCCTTTGAGCTACCTCTCTAGGACCATCTATTGGCCTCATGGTAATATTTGCTATTTCTTTCTCTATGCTAAGTAGATAGAAATTAGTTGCAGCAATTCTTCCTGCCTGATCAGACACACTGTTATTAAATCCCAATAGTCTACTAGCCAAAGGACCCATAGCGTATTCTAACAGTTCTGTCCATTCCTCTAAGTTAAGACCTCCTTTTTTAGCTCTATCTGCTCCCCTCTTAAACCAATGTGTAAATGTATTAAAGTTGTTAGTTGGCATACTTCCCCACCATTTCTGGAAATTATCTTTATCTGCCATAGACATCGGTGGAGTCTGCATAGAAAATCCTGTAGGTGTTTGCCTTGCATTAAATAATTCTGAAACAATAACTGGTGCTTGTGGTATGGTATCTACTTGTGGAACAGAATAACATAAGAAATCTTTTCTATCTTGGTTCATTTTCGGCACTGGTTCTTTATTTTGTGCCACGAACATATCCAGATCTGGATATATTTTGGCAATGTCTCTGACTCCTTTTATCCCTTCTAACTTTGTTTTATTTTTATAGTCCATTATTATGTTTTGAAGTTCTGTTATTTTTATTCCATAAGCATCCCTCTGTTCCTCTATTTCCCCTAACTCCCTTTCTAGTTCCCCCACAATTGTAGTTGTTCTCAAAGCTGCAATTTTTAAACAATCCCTTTTGTCCATTGCTTCCTCCATTTTATTTGTTGTTTCCAAATTATGCTGCCGTAATTCTACAACTAAGTCTATTAGGCCTCCTATTGTGGCTACAACAGCTTGTGTGACCAAACTTTTTCTCTTCTTTGTTCTATACTTTTTGTTATTTATAATTTGTTTTAGAACATCCATTAATCTCTTCTCTTTTCCACTGTCTGGGTTTGCTGGCTCTGGAAGCTCATATGGACCATCATGTTTTTGAATATGTTTCCTAAAGTACTCACGCACTTCTGTGGGAAAGTATTTGGCCCCTTGAAAAGACATTTCTACTCTTTTACTCACCCAAGTAAGAATCCAAATCAATTTGCGACTAAAGTAGCATGCTTCTGAGTAGCCAACAATAGTTGATGACTATTCAGTAGGCCAGGTGTAATATGTAGAAAAATAGATTAGTACCCACAATGCAAATTATACTTACCTTAGTATGGTGAAGGTAATACTTGCTAATTAACTTAAAATATAATAGCAAGGCCTGCAGGGTAGGAGATAAACCCGAACGAGGATATGCAAGACACCCAAAATGTATAAGGTATGGAAGCCTATAGTGTATTAAAATGCACGCCTGAAATAATATATATATATATATATATATATATATAATATTTAAAATGGTTTATTTATTATTTTTCTCCAGGCCTGTACTATGATAAAGGACTAGAGAAAGAAAAAGAAAGAAGAGAAAAAAAAAAAAAAAAAAAAAAAAAAAAAAAAACCAAACTTGTATATTAAAATGTAGGCCCAAACTAGGATACAAAGGAAATCAGCATTCAAATACAACAAAAAGCCGCATGGAGCCTACCATATTGTATTCAAATGCAGGGCTAGGCCTGTACTCTGATATTCAACTCACTCAGATAGGCCTATGCTGGTAGTCTATTACAATAAAATAAAAATAAAGGCCTGAAAAACTACTAGGCCTGCTAAATTGAGGCCTGATGAATAATAGTATTAACAAACTCAGGTATTTAAAACACACAACAAACTAATTGTGGCCTGGTGCCCAAGCTTGTATAATAAAATGGAGACCCAAACTAGACTCCACACACAATCAGCACTTGATTTCCCATGCAGAGGATAATTAGACAAAGTAATTTTTCTTCCCCCAAAAAATAAATCTGACTATCTATTAATGTGATATTACCTCATAAATAACCTTTGTAGAAGTCTAAAATTCGTGGTCGCCAAATGTGGTGTATCACCAAATTAATATTACACAAGGTTCGTCTACATTAAAAGGTATTTATTAAAAGGCAGATAACACAATACTATAAATGTATTACAAACACAACAGCCCAGACCCACGGAGCAACACCCCCTTTTTAAATCTATCTACCTATATATATATATATATAGTAATTCCCTTCCCCAAACGCTTGATCTTACCCACGGTCAGACCATTGACATCACCTCCTCACCCTCACCATCAAGGAAGAAAACAGGAAAAAGCACCAGTTTCCTGCCTGGATATCCTTAGTTGAGATGATGTAATTTACATCACATCCTGTCCATGACTTCCTTTAGCAATTGTGGGAGGGAAGTAAAGATTCTCAGCCCTCCTACAAAGGCCTGTTTAAATTACCATTCAAGGAAGACAAGTTACCACAACCTCCATCAGGGGTAATCTCCGCTATACCCATCCTGGAAAGTCCCATGCCATTGCTGGTGACCATGTGCCAATATGTATTGTCATTCCCATTTGGTGACCTCCGATTATGGTTTGCTATTCCTCAATTTACATTAGTGTGGTGTATGTTCCTCTGGTCCCCTTGTGGACTGCTAAGTGGTGGTGGTGAAGGGGCTTGTGTACCTGAATGAAGCTGTGAGTTATACCATGTAGGGCCATTGCAGGTGGGCAGATCATAGCAGAGAGGTTAGACAAATCCCAGACCACTAGAGAAGGAGCTGTCAACCCACTCCAGTATCTTTGGCATGCAAACACTGTGGAACAGCACAGGCAGAGATCTAGCTAAATGTGCTGCAGTCCATAGGGTCACAGAGAGTCGGACACGACTGAAGGATTGAACAACAAATAATAACATTTTCCCCTGGTACTTGATCTATGTGATGTGGCGGTGTAATTTGGCCACTATTTTTTTTCCAATGTACATGTGATGAGCGAGATGTATATGCAATTATATATATATATTCCAGGGTCCACATTAGAGCCTCTGTTAGTGAGAAAGGGTTAATATGGCATCAGTTTCATGTTTTTGTATTGCTATTTAATCAAGTAGTGTGTCTTTAATTGCTTTATGCATGTTGCAGCATGGCTTTTCATATTGGCATATGACAAAATAATAATTCTTTTAAATGCCTATTTTGTATTTGGGGGATTATTGTGCAGGTAATTGTAATGCCTTTCCATGCTTTCCTCATATTTTAATGTCCACTGTTGTGTTTATATTGTATTTTTGCAGTGTTGAGAATTGGAGGAACTTGTAGCAATTTAATAGTGATTTTCGAACGTAACATTTACGGGCTTGACGGATCAAAGGCTTTTCGGCAACGGAGTTCAGATTTCTACATCCCGTAGGGTTTTACTGCCTGTAACCCGCAGATCATTTGAGGGTAGCTTTAAGAGGCCAATTTAATAGCCGTAAGTCTTGCAGGCTCCGTTACGGGCTACGTTACACATTGGGGGAATTTATTAGAGCTGAGTGTGTCTTGGCTTTTCAAATAAAGATCTCAGAGCACAAACATTGTGTTAAAAACATTAACTGTCCTTGATGGCTTGCCCACTGTCAGCCAATGAGATCTACAGAATACAGTTAGTTTGAATGAAGTTTAAACAAGTTTTACTTTATATTTTAACATGGGCAAACATGGGGAAAACAACAATTCGTAATGTTTAACATTTGCTCTTTTAAATGCTTCAATGTCTTTTAAATGTTCTGGGTCCCTTTAATAGTTATTTTCCTGTTTTCTTATCTTGAACCATACATTTCCTAGCATGTTTCAGTTCCTTTACCACTTATAACTATTCAAATAGTGTTGTCTCACATTAAATATACATCTTCAGAATGTAAAGTAAAACCGCCAAGTATTTGGGTTTGGCTGTCTGATGGGGATTTTACAGTATCATGAAATATGTTTTCCTTAATATATTGAGTCATCTATATTTTAGATATTTTGATGACTCAGTGGAGAAAAACATGTTTAATAACTATAGTAAAATATGTATTTTGTATGAGAGTAATCTCTGGATCTAAAAAATAATATCAGTGGCGCCATCTTGTGTTTAAACGTGTTACTGTCAGAGTAATCTCAACATTTGGGGTAAACTACTTTTTAGCAGAGTGGTACGAAGTTTTCATTTATTTACTGTAACTAGTATTGAGCTCTATTAATACCTTTTGATGTATAGAATGTCTCATGCTACATATAAATAAATAGAAATTGTTCCAAAAATGTCATGGGTTTTGTACTTTATGTTGTGGTTTTTGGCAATTAATATGGTGATATTATTATTATCAATAACATTTATTAATTTTAATTAAAAAATTGCATATTTGATATATTTGCCATCTGAATTCTTACTACACAATATATATATAAGCTTTGGCATCATGAAATAAACAGAACTCTATTATATTATTATGTTAAAAGATATTTATTATAATGAATAAAAATAATATCAATATCAAGATGGTATAAACAATTGTAACAGATATAATATCAAGGTACAACAAATTATAAAGTATCAGTTATTATCACATAGTTCACATAATCATATATAAGACATGCACAATATGCCTAATATAATTGATATGGTAATCATGATGTCAGAGATGGTTAGATTATATTTTTTTCAAATATCTATTTCTTTTAAGATATCATACCATTTTAATAATATATAACTTTTATAGTCTAATTATGATATTATCTCTAATTCAAAAAGAGAATGTTTTTCATTATAATTAGGTACCAAATCAAAATATATTAGATTGCTATAACATCTGTTATTTATGAGTTTTTTTTTATTAATCTGTAAATTGAATGTCGTCTTACAAAGTTACTGAAATATAGTGATATGTTATATCAGATAAACGTTGATATAGCAATCTACTTTATAGTAAATTAGAAATATTTCCATAATTGTAATGAAAAGAACATTTAGAGAAATATGAAATGTATACAATACTCAATGTCTTGTCCATGGTTTCATCAAATGTCTAGGCCCCAGAAAATTTGAACCTTTTCTTTTGTTTCTAGAGAACTTACTAAGTGAGTTGTAAAAGTTTCTCTCTAGCTTCAGGCGTATACGTTTTGTTTTACCTATGTGTTTTGGGAATGTCCCAATAGATTTGTTAAGAGTTTGTTCTTCTTAGCCCTCTCAATTGAGTGTGTGTTCCCTAGGCTTTTCAATGGAATGTGTTCTTTTTAGGAGTCTCCCAAAATTTCTCCCTGGGGTGTTTCTGTTCAGCAGTCTGTCTGCCTATTTCCTTTGTCTGTCTCTTAATTATACTAAAACTTAATTTTCTCATCAGAAATTCTAATCAAGCTATGCGTTTGCTAACCAATCAAAAACCATGATGTCAGAGTTGGTAACCAATATGTAAATGTATACTTGTTCCATAAACACATATGGGGCAACACAATGTCAATAGAGGGTGTGTGGTTTTGCCTGTGTAAAGCTATATCAGTGTGTGATGTTTTGTGGTCTGCTTGGATCTGTTCTGTGATTTCTCCTGAACAGTAAGTATGTGTACTTGTGCAGTGATTAGTGGGCAGCTGAGATGGGGTAAACTGTGGAAAATATTTAAATACCTCAAATTAGAATTAAATATGAGATCTGAAGGCTAAAACAAATTCAATGATTGGCTCATTCAAATTGGAGAAGGAAAACATCCACAAATACATGATTTACCCAATGATACCATTGAAATTCCATCACAAATGGTTTGCAAGGAATCACTCATATCAGCAATCTTTCTAAACACTCTTAATAACAACGATTACTCCGACATTGCAAACAAAGTGATATTAACATCCAGTGTGTGACTTTTTTGTGGTCTGCTTGCATCTGTTCTGTGACTTCTCCTCAACAGTAAAGTGTGCGTGTGTACTTGTGCAGCGAGTAGTGGGCAGGTGAGTAATAAGAACCTAATAAAAACAGGGGAAGGTACGAACACTTCTAGCATAAAGGCAGTTCTAGTATAAGTGTAGGAGTTTAAATATAAGGAAGGAGTGCAATGGGGGAGAACATTGTAGTGCTTTACACATTTTTTTTACCCACTGTAATTATGAGTCAGTCCACTGGCAACCTCACTCAGTGTACATCCTGCCACATGTATGCACTACTGGAACAGATGATCCAGGGTCCATACCCCTGTGACAGGTGTGATCATGTTGCCTATCTTGAAACTCAAATTGGAGAACTGTAGAAGAGAATTGCAGCACTTAGTGGTATTGGGCTAGTGAGGATGTCCAGGGAGGTAGTTGGGTTACAGTTACAAGGGTAAGCAGGGGGAACAGGAGCAGGAGGGAGGCCAGTCCTGAGTTTGCAAGAACCAACAGATTTCCCAGATTGAGTGAAAATGTTGGGGATGTCCATTCAGGAATGGCAATGCCAGATAGAGCTGTTCCCTATAACAGCTGGGAGAACAGTTCTACTGGAGGAGTGGGAGGGTAGAATAGGCAGAGCAACAGGCAGGTTCTGGTGGCTGGGGACTCTATTATTAGTAAGGTAGACAGGGTGATTTGTCACCCAGATCCCAGCAATCAAATAGTTTGCTGTCTCCCGGGTGCTCGGGTTCGGCATGCTGTGGATCGGGTAGACAAATTATTGGGAGGGTCTGGAAATGAACCGGCGGTCTTGGTACATATTGGTAACAATGACAAAGTTAGTGGAAGATGGAGTGTCCTAAAGAAAGATTTTATAGAACTAGATAATAATCTGAAGGCAAGGACCTCCAAGGTAGTATTTTCTGGGATACTGCCAGTGCCACATGCTAGCCCAGGGAGGCAGAAAGAGCTTAGAAGGTTAATGCCTGGCTAACAATGTGGTGCACTAAGGAGGGGTTTGGAGCCCTGGGCTGACTACTCACTTGGGTACAATCTCTATAGCAGGGATGGATTGCACCTTAATGATGAGGTAGGTTTTGTGCTAGGGGACAGGATGGTAGAAAGGCTGGGGGAGTTTTTAAACTAGTAGGTGTGGGGAGGGACGAGCTAGAAGTAATGGGGTGGTAAGTGTAGAGGGGGTAAGGAACTTATTTACTAGTCCTGGGGGAGGAGATGGGGGAGGGGGAGTACAATCAATAGGGAGATATTGCTAAGTAACTCAAGCACAGTGGCAGGCACTTCAGAACTACAGACTCATAACATAAGGTGTATGCTTGCTAATGCCAGAAGCTTTCCAGGAAAAATGGGAGAGTTAGAATTATTAGCAGTTAATGAGAAATGGGATTTAATAGACATTACTGAAACATGGTGGGATAAATCCCACGACTAGACTGTTAATCTGGATGGTTATAACCTATTTAGGAAAGATAGAGACAATGGTAAAAAAAGAAGGTGGGATTTGTCTGTATGTTAAGCCTGAATTTAAGCCTATAGTCAGAGAAGATATTTATGGTGGAACTAGAAGTAATTGTGGCAGAGCGCCCCCTTCTGGCGGGATCAGCGCTCTGTTTATCCAACTTTTTATGCTCTTTATGGAGGACTCTGGAGCCTTTGTATGCTTTCACAGGCTTTAATAAGTGGTTGGCATAATATAAATAAACATAGCTTAAGGTCAGCATGAAATAAACATCTACTCAAACAGGCTTACTTACTTGCAGGAACGCCACTGACTAGCCCTGGGACCGCTAATCGGTCTGCAGGTAAAACAGTACCTTTTGTATCACAAAGGGGTGGTACCTTTAAGTCCAGTCACTTAGCTGCAATGGATCCTCTTCTGCTTGCAGCGAATGTTCTCCTTTAAATCAGGTGTAGTTACACAGCCTGATCCCACAATGGCAGCTTCACTTGCTGCTCTGGCACACTTGCTTCCCAGTCTCTGGTGCTCTCTTTCTCTGGAGCTCACTGGTGCTCGCTCGCTCACTCTCTGGAGCTCTCTGGTGCTCGCTCGCTCTCTGGAGCTCTCTGGGTCCACACCCAGCCTGAAACCCCCCTGCTGGTTGCTTCAGGAGGCCTTTTAAAGAAACTTCCAGCTGGGCCTGATTACACCTCAAGCTTAACTCCGTAGCTCCTGGTGTAAATAATAATGTCTCAGGGATTAGTCCTCTTCCTAGCGCTGCGTCCACACTGGCCTCTGGGGGCAAACCATCACATCTCCTCCCCCTCAGCTCGACACCATAGGGTTGAGCGACAACGCCGAGAGGCCGTGTATGCCACCATCCTACCGTCCGGCCATTCTTGCGCCAGTAAGACCTTCCCAATAGTGCTGAAGCGTCTGCTTTATCAGCTTTCTCATCTTGAAGCGCTCTCTTCTTCGCACCGCCCGGGACATTGCCCACACATCGTGGGTAGGACACCGGCCCGCCCGTCACTCCGAGTGCCCTCCTCCAGGGACCCTTCAAAAGTACTCGTCGTACTACTGTATGAGAACTCACTTCTCCATAACGTCTCTTCCCTGGGGTATCAAGCAGATCACTCAGTCGCTCCCTCCTTACAACCTGATGGGGTTTAGTGTAGGGCTCAAATATCAGAGAGTCAGCTGCCCTCGCCGAGTACAATTCTTGGCCAAATTTAGCGACCTCTTGAGATTGTCGTGCTTCCTTTCTCAGTCCATTCTGTAGGGTCTCCAATTCTCCCCCTGTAGGCTCATCAGTAGCATCCCTTTCAACTTCATTATACAACAGCAACTTCCTGTGCTGTCTTTCTTCCCTCTGTTCCTTGCTCCCTCTATTCCAGGTGCTCCTATTGTCTGGCTGACAATTCTCACCAGAACGTATGAGCTTCATACAAGCACCTTGCTTGTGTTCTGGCCCAGGATCCGCTATAGACTCCAAAGGTAGGCCCCCTCTCACGGCTGCGTCTTGCTCTTGGGTCTGTACTTCATCTTTCTTTCTGTGCAGAGTAGGCATGCTCTCCGTCTTTGCTAGAAAGAAGCTCTCAGACTCTTGTTTTTCCTGGAATAACTCCAGCTGTTTAGCAACGTCCAGCTGACTACCAACAGATAGGCTAGTATACTTCTTAGTAGCCTCTTGTATCCTGAATTCCTGTACAACATTTTTATTTTCTGCATCCTCAGCCTTCACCCATTTTATTTCTTCTTTTAGTGACTTCTCTAATAGCTTTGCCTCCAAGGCGTTCAGCTTTTCATGAACATTTTCTAAATTTTCTTCTTTAATAGAGTGGTCATTATGGATTACTTGTTGGTCATTGGTTTGTGGCTCAGAGGACTCATTTTCTAATTCTTCAGCTGCGGTTTCATGGTTTGGCACTTGTTCTTCAGAAATGCTTTGGGCAGATGGGTCATGCACTTTTGTTGCCGAGTCACTATTCACAACCTCAGGGTTAGAAGAAGATTCATTTTCTTTCTGGAATGTCTCTACCCCCTGACCATCTTGTCCTGATTCATGTTTATCTCTTTGTTTACCTAAATCTATATCTGGCGTCTTCTGCTCTGTTAATTGCACCTTTGCCAATTTTTCTTCATGAGACTCTTTCTCTCCTGTGCATACAGTCTCAGATAACTGTTCTGATGATACAGTTTCAGCTGATATGGTCTGTGAATCATGAGTGTCCATAACCTGTTCCCCACTATCAGAAGACTCTTTATTTATGGGATGCTCATTCATATGAGCAGACCTCTCAGGCACTTGGGTTGATTTTGGTGGTTCTGCGATTGGCTCATGCATTGCGGACTCTTCTGGCTCGGAAGTCGGTATAGATTCTCCTACCGGTTCATGAGCTTCCTGCGAACATCGTTCTGCATTTAATGTAGCGTCTTGAGTACACAGGTTCTGGAGGTCAGTGTTAGTCTCTTCTGGAGATGCATCACACTGAACCAACTGTCTCTTCATATCAGATGAATTGGCCATTCTCTGTATTTGTGGAGCATGAAATAGCAGCTCCCTCTGTATTACAGTTGCTTTCCTCTGTTTACGGGATTCCTCTATCTCTTGTGGCTGAGAGCTGGAAATGGTGATTTCTCCTTCTCTCTGAGATGCATAATTAGGGAGGAGATCTGGCCTCTCCTGTTTATCCTTGTGCTGCAGCTCCCACACAACAGATTCTTTCAGCTTATACCTGGGAGGACTCCTCCTCTGGTTCCATCTAGGCATCTGTAACTTACTCCTGTAGGAAACTCTGTAGTCTTCCAACGAAGTCTTCCTTCTCCATTCAGGAATATCATTAGGCATCTTCCGGATACCCTTCCTTTTAGTAGTAACTTGCCCATCTGTCTTCTCTTTAGAAAGGCTTCCAGTTACTTCTTCTTTTGTAAAAACACTGGCTTTATTCATTTGTTTGATCTCTTCTTTCTCTGAATCAGAGATCTTTATCAGGCACTTTCTTTGTCTAGACACCTCAGGAGTATTCACCCCGGGCAGGTGACTGTGTCTGTCCCTTTTTCCTTGTTCTTGGCTCACAACTTTAGTTGCTTTTAAATCATCATTAGCTTGCTTCAGGGACAAAAGGTCTTTTCCAGACTCCTCTGTCTCTTTTGCCATCTCTTTTTCTGCGGTTTCTGTTATTTTCCCAGCAATCGTGTATGCCGTTTCATCGGTCTCTTTCACCGTATCAGCTGTTCCTGCAGTCTTTTCCACTTTCTCTGCAGTCTCATCAGCGGCTCCTGCCGTCTCTGCGCCGGCTCCTGCCGTCTCTGCGCCGGCTCCTGCCGTCTCTGCGCCGTCTCCTGCCGTCTCTGCGCCGGCTCCTGCCGTCACTGCGCCGGCTCCTGCCGTCTCTGCGCCGGCTCCTCTGTCAGCCCGCCAGTTCCTTGCTTGTCTATCTTTGACAATATCATAAAATGACTTCTCAACGCCAAGCTCCAATGGGGTGTCCATAATATTTGGATGGAAATCTCTCCTTGTCATGCCAGTCACACCTTTCTCGTGTGCTTGAAGTATAGGAGCACTTCTCCGGCTAACTTGTTGCACCCCCAGCGCCTTTATGCTGGCTGTAAAGTACGCCTTCTGTTCATTCTGGGAGTCGTTCCTCATCCTCTCATCAGGGAACCCGTTCCCTGGCCTGTGGTAGAGATGGGCATGCTCTTCTTTGGTATTCCATCTTCTATTATCAGATTTTTCCCACAGACAGGTAGGGGCCTGTCCAAATTGTGAGACTTCCCCTCTGTACTGTAACTTCTCCTTATTACAACTCAGGTTCTCTTTGTTCTTATATTTCTGGGTACTGATTCTCTGTGCTCTGACATCCCGGGTAACTCCAACTCTGGCAAGGATCTCAGCTTTGAGGTCATCATAATATTCTATCTTTTCTTCATTCAAGCTCAGATAAGCTTTCTGAGCTTCGCCCGTCAAATACGGGGCAATGAGGCTGACCCAGTACCGTTTGTGCCATGCCTCCCTAATGGCTGTTCTCTCAAAAATGGTGAGGTATATGATCACATCATCATCCTCTGTCAGCTCCAAAAGAAGTTCATTGGCTCTAACTCTGGCCGCATCTTTTCTATATTTTTCCAGTATAGCTTCATTCTGGGCTAACTGGATGGCACACTTTCTATTGTACTCTTGCTGAGCAGCTGTGGCCTCTCTCATGCCGATTATTCTCTCCTCTGCTTGTCGTTGCCACTTCTCTGTGGCCTCTCTCATGCAGATTATTCTCTCCTCTGCTTGTCGCTGCCACTTCTCTGTGACCTCTCCCAAACATGCAGCAGCACCTCTTAGTTTACCCTCTTTTGCAGCATGGGCTCCGTCCGCTGCAATTACTTTTTGCCATTCCTGCTGACAAGTTCTGCCCACTTTCTGGCGTGTAGTGGCATCTACCAGGGCTTTCACTAGTTCCTCCATGGACATCTTGTAAGGTGGGCTGTCTTCTTAATACAGACAATTTAGCATCCCACTTCTGACACCAACTGTGGCAGAGCGCCCCCTTCTGGCGGGATCAGCGCTCTGTTTATCCAACTTTTTATGCTCTTTATGGAGGACTCTGGAGCCTTTGTATGCTTTCACAGGCTTTAATAAGTGGTTGGCATAATATAAATAAACATAGCTTATGGTCAGCATGAAATAAACATCTACTCAAACAGGCTTACTTACTTGCAGGAACGCCACTGACTAGCCCTGGGACCGCTAATCGGTCTGCAGGTAAAACAGTACCTTTTGTATCACAAAGGGGTGGTACCTTTAAGTCCAGTCACTTAGCTGCAATGGATCCTCTTCTGCTTGCAGCGAATGTTCTCCTTTAAATCAGGTGTAGTTACACAGCCTGATCCCACAATGGCAGCTTCACTTGCTGCTCTGGCACACTTGCTTCCCAGTCTCTGGTGCTCTCTTTCTCTGGAGCTCTCTGGTGCTCGCTCGCTCTCTGGAGCTCTCTGGGTCCACACCCAGCCTGAAACCCCCCTGCTGGTTGCTTCAGGAGGCCTTTTAAAGAAACTTCCAGCTGGGCCTGATTACACCTCAAGCTTAACTCCGTAGCTCCTGGTGTAAATAATAATGTCTCAGGGATTAGTCCTCTTCCTAGCGCTGCGTCCACACTGGCCTCTGGGGGCAAACCATCACATAATGTTGAATGTTTGTGGGTAGAGTTAAATAGCGAAGGAGCAAATGCTAAAAGAATATTAGTAGGCGTATGCTACAAACCGCCAAATATAATTGAAAGTGAGGAAATGCAATTATTGTTACAGATTGGAAATGCAGCTAAGCATGGGCAAGTTCTAATAACGGGAGATTTTAATTACATGGAAATAAACTGGACAAATGAGACCAGCAGTTCAGTTAAGGGGAGCAGGTTCTTGAGTACACTCAGGGATCATTATCTGGCCCAGGTTATAAAAGAACCTACTAGAAATGAGGCTATCTTAGATTTAGTTATCACAAATAATATTGATATAGTATCAAATGTGGAAATAGGGCAACCTTTGGGAAACAGTGATCATAACACAGTCTCATTTGAGATTGAATTAAAAAAACATAACTGTATTGTGCTAACGAAAACTCTTAATTTTAAAAGGGCAGATTTTAAACGATCTAAGGGCAGTGATACAAAGTATAGACTGGGACAGAGAAATGGCAGGTAAAAATACTGAACATAAATGGGCAACGTTCAAATCCTTACTAAATAAACATACTTTTCACCATATACCATGTGGAAATAAAAGAAGAAGGAGTAAATCACAACCCATGTGGCTTAGCAATGAATTAAAGATGAAGATAAGGAGTAAAAAACAAGCGATTAAATTATACAAACAAGAGGGGACAGAGACGCAAGTGCAAGGAAATCAACAAGGCTTGCAAAAGGGCGAAAATAAAAAGTTAGTTGCAAAGGAGAATAAACTAACCCAAAAATATTTTTTAACTATATTAATGGGAAGAAGGCCAGGAATGAAGCTATAGAAACATTACAATGTGACACAGGCCATCTGATAATTAGTGATCAGGAAAAGGCAGATGAGCTAAATAGGTTTTTTTCTTCGGTATACACAAGGGAGGTACCAGTGGTTGGGACACCGCAACATAATGGGGCTACACTACCTTTACCAAATAACTGGTTATCGCAGGAAGAAATCCAAAAGAGGTTGTAAAAAATAAATGTTAATAAAGCCCCAGGTCCTGATGGAATACATCCAAGGGTACTGAGGGAACTGGGTTCTGTAATAGCGAAACCATTATATCTAATTTTTCAGGATTTACTCAACACAGGGTCTCTTCCAAATGACTGGAGAAAGGCAGAGGTGATACCTATATTTAAGAAGGGAGCAAGAGCAAATCCGGGGGATTATAGACCATTGAGCCTCACTTCGGTAGTGGGAAAGCTTTTAGAAGGGTTAATAATGTATAATACTGTATACAGGAATATGTATATTCAAACAGGATTATAAGTAGGAGCCAACATGGATTTATGAAGGATAGGTCATGTCAAACAAACCTAATTCGTTTCTATGAGGAGGTTAGTAGGAATTTGGATCAAGGCAACTCAGTGGATGTAGTCTATTTGGATTTTGCAAAGGCTTTTGATACAGTGCCACATGGGAAACTATTGAGGAAACTAAGGGATGCATTAATTGCCATAAATATTTGCTTATAGATTGAGAGCAGGCTAAAAGATAGGAAGCAAAGGGTTGTTGTAAATGGAACATACTCCGATTGGACTAATGTGGTAAGTAGGGTTCCTCAGGGCTCAGTATTACGTCCCATCCTTTTTAACATATTTATTAATGACTTGGAGGTGGGATTGGAGTGTGGTGCTTCCATTTTTGATGATGACACAAAGTTGTGCAAGGTAATTAAATCAGAAAATGTTGTTCTTTCCCTCCAAAGGGATTTGCATAAATTAGAGGAATGGGCAGATGAGATTTAATACGAATAAATGTAAAGTTATGCATCTGGCAAGGAAAAATAGCCATGCAATTTATAATATTAATGGAGCAAATCTAGGGGTATCAGATATTGAAAGGGATTTGGGAGTACTTGTGGACAACCGCCTAGGTAACAGTGCTCAATGCCAAGCAGCATCTGCAAAGGCAAATAAAATATTAGCATGTATTAAGAAGGGTATAGAAGCAAGGGAAGCAAATATAATTCTCCCACTATGCAAAACCCTAGTACGCCCTCATTTGGATAATGGAGCAATTTTGGACACCACTTCATAAAAAGGACATTTTAGAGCTGGAAAAAGTACAGAGAAGGGCAACAAAGCTAATAAAGGGAATGGAGGGGCTAAGTTTTGAAGAAAGACTAACAAAATTAAACGTATTTACTTTAGAAAAAAGGTGTCTAAGAGGGGATATGATTACCTTATATAAATATATCCAGGGTTAATACAAGGCTTTGTCAAGGGAACTTTTTGTAACAAGAGGTTTTCAACTGACAAGGGGACATCCTTTGAGATTAGAAGTAAAAAGGTTTCACCTTAAAGAAAGAAAAGGGTTCTTCACAGTAAGGGTAGTAATCTGTGGAATTCTCTACCAAAGGAGATGGTAACAGCGGATTCAATAGATAACTTTAAAAAGGGATTGGATATATTTTTAAATAAAAAGGGCATTAAGGGCTATCCTGGATAAATATCGAGTGAGTATTGATCCAGGGATGAATCCGGTCACCAGTATCTGGGGTCAGGAAATAATTTTATATTTTTTCCCTGTTGAGACAATTGGCAAAGTTTCTCTGTTTTGTTTTTTTCTGTTTGCCTTCCTCCGGATCAATTAACAAAAAAGAAGCGTATTGCAGATCAGAGGAGAACTAAAAAGGTTGAACTTGATGGACTAAAGTCTTTTTTCAACCTAAATAACTATGTAACTATGTAATAATATCTTAACATTAGACATCAAATTACAATAAAAAAATGAAAATAACCTTTTTGACCTAAAATCGTTAAATTAACACTATCATCTTACATTTTGCTGTTTTTTTGCGGGCTCGTATCGGGTTACTCGTTACGGCCTTGGGAAAATGGCAGCCATCAAACTCGTAGCCTACTCCATTTAGAAGCCTTTGTCATTTTCGCAGGGCTAAAATCGCAAATCGCTATTCACTTGCCCGATTCCCCCAAGCTCTCAAAAGCTTCCCCGAACGTATCCCTGATTCCCGCAAACGTATCCTAACTTGAAAATCACAAATGAAGGATGAAGTCCTACAAGTGCTAGAGAGGACCTGCAAGGGCTTTAGACCCTTATGGGACAATAATTAACCATCAAAATAACACTATAAGTGCCACGAGGGTCCTCCAAGACCCTCATGACACTAAGTCTAAGCATTACCCTATACTACACTATTAGCCATTCCAATAAACTAATCAATCGAAATTAACCTCATCTAAGTAATTTACCCCCCTCTAAGTAATAAACCCCCCTCTAGCTTAACCCCATATAAGTAATTAACCCTATTTAACCCTCATCATACCTAATTAACCCTATCGCTAACCACTATCTGGAACTAATAACCTTAACTGGACCTATTTAACCCTAACTGGACCCAATAAGCATATCAAGTCCCATTTAACCCTAACTGGACCTATTTAACCCTAACTGGACCCAATAAAATTAATACAGTTAGTACACAAATACATACAAAATTTAATAAATTAAAGGGCTAATAGCCAACTTACCTGTCCAATATAACCCTCCATCAATGTCCTGACATCCTGTCCCACCTGAAATAAAGAAACAGTTCATGAAATAAAAATATAATTACAACCTGTAATATAAATAAGGTTTATAGCCAACTTACCTGTCCAAATTACCCCTCCAGCTATGCCCCGGTCCTCAGTTCTTCGTCCCAGACAGGGACCCCTCCTAAAAAAATGCAGACATTCTAAACAAATTTAAAAAATGAATGGAGCTCCTCCCTTGAGGAGCTCCCTGCTGCAAATGGAGCATGCTCCACTCAAAAAATAGAAATGGCGCCTTCTGATTGGCTGGAATCGCTGTCAATCATATTTTAGCCAATCAGAAGGTGCAAGTGTGTGAACCAATCAAAATGGGATACACCCCTATATTACATTCTGATTGGCACAAAGCATCTGCGCCTTCTGATTGGCTGATGTAACAGTGAATCAGATTGCAACTAATCAGAAGGCGCAGATGCTAGATTTTTTATTTTCAGTAATGTATTTTTTTTATTTTATGTAATGCAGTTTATTATTTTCAGTAATGTGTTTTTTTTATTTTCAGTAATGTCGTTTTGTTATTTTGTGTAATTAGTGGTTTTTTTTTTTTGTAATTAGTGGGGTGCTAGGGATTTTATTAGGGAGTTAGGTAAGTAGTGTAGGGGTTAATAGGATAGGGAAGAGGGGGGTTAATAGGATAGGGGTTTACTGGCTAAATAGGTCCAGTTAGGGTTATTGGGTCCAGATAGTGTTAAATAAGACTAGATAGGGTTAAGTGGTTAGTGATAGGGTTAATTAGGTATGGTGAGGGTAAAATATGGTTAATTACTAATATGGGGTTAATTAGTTAGAGGGGGGTTAATTAGGATTAATTTAGATTTATTTGTTCATTGAGGTGGCTAATAGTGTATTGTAGGGCAGTGCTTAGACTTAGTGTCATGAGGGGTCCTGGAGGACCCTCAAGGGACTTAGTGTTATTGTGTTAATTATTGTCCCATAAGGGACTGATGGGGTTAATTAGGGGCTCATGGGGGTCTGTATAGACCCCCATGAGTGATAGGGTTCATTTTAATTGCAGCACTGGGGCTTTAAGGACCTTTTAAAATGCTGCGGACCCCCGTGACAAGGGTTAATGTGGGAACCCAGCGGGGGTCCCGATGGGGACCCCGCAGCATGGGGGGTTAATGTTAGGTGCTGCAGGGATACAGTACAGAACATTTTACACTTTAAAATGGTGCTGGGTCCCAATCGGGACCCCCGCAGCAAGGGTTAATGTAGAGACCCCTGCATCATGGGGGTCATGTGGGGACTCTGTGGGGGTCTCAATGGGGACCCTGCAGCAGGGTTTCGTATATGGATCTTGCAGGATCGCCCGCAGGTTTCATTGACGGCTCTGCTTACTTTGGAAACCCGGGTTTCCGATTTCGGATCTCGGGCAGCGAGTTTCGACCCTGGGGAGTTGGATAGCATCGGAAATGGAGGGGAACGGGAGCCGGCAACTCAGTCGCAGACATGCAGCCATCTGCGAGCGAGTTGCAGGCTTGGAATTGAATGTGGCCCACAATCTCTTAAGATTTAAGGGAAAATGAAGTAATTAAATCCAATTTCAGTGAAAAACTGAAAAAATCTTAACACAGAAATTATCCAAATGTAAATGCATGCATAAATATTAATGTATGAAAGCACATAAAATAATATACATTGATATAATAGAAAGATATAATAGGAATATAATATTAGATTATAATAACACCTTTTAAAAGTAAAAACTTTTTTTAATATTAAATATACTCCTATATTGGCATCTAGAGTATTTATAGTGCAGTATAATAAACACATATTATTTATGGTAAGGAAATCTTGTGTGTACAGATGTCTTTCTTACATATAGCCAGTGCATATCTTAAAACAAATGAATTTAGTGTATATGTGAGCTTATGTTTACATTTATACATATGTTTGCACTTATGTAATGGGACACTGGGAGGGAGGTGGTGTAAGGCATTATCAATAAAAGGTCTAGACACACCCCATACACTAGTCATTGACAGCATGGATCCAAAGCACATCAGTGTAGTGATTATGAATATCCTATTCAAGGGAAGTTATGTCATGTACACAAGATTGATGTTTCCTGTTCTGAGTACTCCAACAGTGGCAGCAGTTGTGGCAAGGAGCTGCTAGATGGCGCTGCCAAAATTGTACACAGTTTGTAAGCACTGCTGAGACTGTACATAATTTCCAAGCTTAAACCATTACCCTTACCTTAACCCTAATTCTGACCCCCTAACCCTGACCCTTACCCTAATTTAGCCCTTACCCTAAAGCTATGACATTGGCAGCATAATCTTGGCAGCAACATCTAGCGTATGCTCACTGCCCCTGCTGCTGCCAGAGCTTGAGTACTTATATTAGGAAAGGACCCACAAGAATGGTGTATGTTAAACACTAGGGTGTGAGATGTGATGTGTGCTAATGGACAGTCTGACGCCTGAAAGAGAGGAATGGTTAGCAGTGAATGTGAATAGGGGCCTGTAATCTATGCTGGAGGTGAACCTCTAAAGACAAATGACTATATAGCAAAACCCCTGCAAATTATTATGTTAGAGAAGCAGGTAAGGGACAGCATTTTTCTTAACACAAATCCCTAGTTCGAATATTATATGTGATTTGTGTTAAAATCACTATACATTCATGACAAAGCCCACTTATACTCTATTATGAGGTCAATTGCTGAGGGTTGAGGTTTCTCCAAAATGAGGTGCAGGTTCTCTAATTAAATTAATCAAAAGCAATTAGGAGGCACTAAACACTCTACCTAGCTATGTTAATCACCCACCCCTAAAAATTGTGAGAGAACTGCTACGAGTCACTGAGGCAAGCTGGAGTTGTGAATTACAGATAACTCTTCCTTTGACACTGACTATACATTACAAGTTACTCCAGGTGACTCTGACCCCCTAACCATAGGTGTAGGAACTGGGGGGGGGGATGAGGGGGACATATCCCCCCAAAATGTTCAATGTGTGTGTTTATGTGTAGAGAAGCAGTTGAGCTGTATTTTTATACTAGGTGCAGTATCCCCCCCCCCCCCCCCCCCCCAGATTTTCTTTCGCTCCTACACCCATGCCTTTAACCCTGTGCTAATAAGATTTTAATATTGCTCACAAATCAGGGCTCTGCCGTAACTGCAAACAAATGAAGAAATTATTGTGGGTACCAAAGACATAGGTACATAACCTTACCTGTAGAATCTAGTATTTTCTTTTTACATCTAGCCATTGACGTACAAGTAATTTTATACATTTAATAGAGGCTATTATTGCAAGTTGGTGACAAATCTATGAAGGCAGGTATTAGGAGAGAAATACATTAAATGTGGTAATAGATCATATAAAAGTTATGCTCTAATGTCAGGTTGGCACTACTGCAGCATGGCAGCCTCCAAGCTATTTGTTTAGCACATTCTCAGTTAGTAATTAAGCTGGAAACAATACTGTACCTGTTTTTAGGGAAATAGAAAAGTAAGATGTTCACAAATTAATAGAAATGGCCACAAGGTGGTAGTAGAGATTTGAGTTATTTTTTTGCTAGATAGATGGGAAGCGAAGGTAGTCTCAACTTCATACTGTAAGGGAGACTTAAATTCGGGCTACGTATTAAAATGTAACTATTAGGACTTAGTGCTATTAAATTAGCCCTGTAACGCAGGCCGCAGACGACTTGCGGGTTATGACGCAGCAAGGCCTGAAAAAAGCCTACGGGATGAGCTTTGCGGACGTAAATCCTTTGATCTGTCAAGCCCGTAACTGCTATGTTTCCAATTTATCTATTAAATTGCAACAAAGTTACTCACGAGCCAGCCCGTAACATGCAAATGTAGCCCAAAGGCCAACGTGTGCTATAGAGGACTTGTAAGGAGAGTAAAGTCCAATACGTAGCACTTAAAATGTAAATAAAAACGCACAACTGTACTAATGTTAAAAGGGAAAGTGATGTTAGGTCTTAGAATTAATAGCACAACATTCTCAAGCCCGCAATTCAGCCCAGAAATGTTTTTTTTGTGTTATATCGAACCCAGCAATCAATGTGTTAATACATATACTGTAACTTGCATGTAATAGAATATTATATTTACAGTTTTATTAATACTTCGTTATAACTGGAATGTGGGTTCGATCGTAAATCTTAATTGAACCCCGTAAGACTTTGAAATCCAACCTCCATTTTTCTGTGACGCAATTGTGACGATCTCGGTTTCCATTGGCTCCATCTAAAGCCATAACTACAGGTTTGACTAAGTGATCACGTTCAAGCCCGCAAATCTGACGGACGATAAATGGTTTACGTCTCTAGCTCGTAGCTGGCAGCCTGCTCTAATTTAATAGCAGCGCCACTCTGCCAAATTTCAAGCCCGCAGCCATTGCGAGCTTCACGTTGGAGTCACTGGCTTCCAATTTAATAGGGCTCAATTGAGCTTTCGGCCGATCCGGAAGCCCGTAAGTGAGGGCGCATTTAATTTGCTATTCAATTGCCGTCTTTTTGCGGGCTCCAAATGGCTAACGAGTTACGGCCATGAAAAAATTGTGATGGTTATACCCGTAACTAACAGCATCCAGAAGCCTTTGATCTGCCAAGGCTGCAAGACTTCCGATCGTGAAAATCGCACATAGCTATTCAGTTGCAAAAATCACTCAACACCATAGCTGCAATCAAGCTGAGTCCACTGAGTATCTTTGGCATGCAAACATTGTGGAACAGCACAGGCAGAGATCTAGCTAAATATGCTGTAGTCCATAGGGTCACAGAGAGTCGGATACGACTGAAGGACTGAACAACAAATAATAAAATGTTTCCCTGGTACTTGATATATGTGATGTGGCTGTGTAATTAGGCCACTATTTGCTTTCCCAATGTACATGTGATGAACGAGATGTATATGCAATAATATATATACCAAGGTACACATTAGAGCCTCTGTGAATGAGAAAGGGTTAATAATATTTACACTCATTAGTTTACAGATATAGGAATGTGACACAAATGGGATGTATGTGGATGTCCTAAAACCCCAACCATTGACGACACATTGACACAGTGTGAACGGTATAACAAAGCTTTATTTAATACACAGAGTACAATCAGGAATGGACAACATCATGGGTGTGGTGTGGGTGGCGATCGGAAGGGCAAGAGGTTGTGCTTGTAAACAAGGGGATACCCAAAGGTGGTAATGTCTAGAAAAAGCATGATGCATAGCACCTACGAGGGTCACATGTCGTCACTACACCACTGAAACCGGAATCTGGTGAGAAAAAGGATCATCAGAAATCACTCCATGTAATTGGAGAAACCAGTCATGTGCATAGCACTTACAACTTGTCTGTATCTGCTCAATTAAACAGATGAACATAATCATGGATAATGTCATACAGACCTAATCCACACATAGTG
This sequence comes from Discoglossus pictus, assembly GCA_027410445.1. Taxonomy (NCBI): domain Eukaryota; kingdom Metazoa; phylum Chordata; class Amphibia; order Anura; family Alytidae; genus Discoglossus; species Discoglossus pictus. The sequence continues at coordinate 426,213,389 of CM050166.1, read as the reverse complement.
TGTTGTCAGATATTAAGTAATAATCAGAAATTGATTATCAAAATATGTGACACAGAAAGAGGAGGTTGAGGAACATGCCTTCATGGTTGTGAGATTGGGCTATTAAGACCTACAGAGACAAGAACAAGATATCAATCAAAACACTATTTGGATTGACTTCAACATCTCATCTCAACAGCAATCCACATTGAACATCAATTGCAGAAATATTTAACATAACCATACGTGAACACACTCTTTAGCCAGCAATTAGTATGTCAACATTAATACAAAATGATTTTCATTGTGGATTGTGGATGAGGAGGACTTAGGGCAGTGGTTCTCAATCCTCTCCTCAGGAGCCATCAGACAGTCCATGATTTATGGGAAATAATAAATTAGGCAAATAGTATCCAACAGGTGGTGGAGCCTCAAACTGCTTCACATGTGTATTCACACAGTGTTTCACCAAAATCATGGTCTGTGTGATGGGTTCTGGGGAGAGGTTTGACAGCCACTGACCTGGGGGACGTTCTCACCTACTTCCTCTTTCTGAGCACTGGGCCCACACCTTCTGTAACCACTCGCTTCCTCCCTCTACCATGGCCACAAGGTGTTTGATTGAAGGGTGCATCCAACTGGGGGGCTATGTAGCAGCTGTCATTGGTGATAAAGGGTGAGATGGCTCTGGCTGCGTAGTGGTGGAGCCTGTGGATCTGAAGGCTGGAGTGTAGGCACGTGGACTTCAGCCAACTGCACCATCCCCGCCAAGTGATGTGTCTGGGCTTGTCTGCCTTATGAGCCATTTGCTCGTACCTCTCCATCCGAAAATTATGCCTCCTCACCACACCATATATTGCTTGGATGCTTTCAGTAGCAATATCATTCTGACATGCCAGCTGAGCTGTCAGCTGTTGGACTGCTCCGATCTCACGCTCATCAGCCAAGCGGATGTGATGATATATGTCATGCAAGGTGCCTGGTGCGGGGACGTGAGTTCCGTTTCCAGTCAATGATGGACTCTGGATGTGCTTTGGTGTGCAGGTGTGGCCAGTGGTGATGGTGTACCCCGTAAGGATAGGAATGGTGTTGCCAGTAGGGATTCTGTTGCCACAGGAGATGGTGCTGTTGCCAATGAAGATGGTGCTGTTGCCTATCCGTATGGTGTTGGACCGCCCTGTTGGGGCAACAATGGCTGTAACATCAGCAGCTGCGACAACAGCTGGGGCAACAATGGCTGCAACATCTGCTGGGGCAACAATGGCTGCACCAACTGCTGAGACAACCACTGCTGGGAAAAGCACTGCTGTGGCAACATCTGTTGTGGCCTGGTTTCACCATGTGGAAGTAGTGGGCCTAGTAGTTGAGAGTGGTCCCCATGAACACCGACAGCCCAGCAGATTGTTGGTTGCTCATTGTACTTCAAGTTATTTGAAAGGGCTGGGAACGTGCCCGTGATCCATGTGAGGGCCAGGGGGTGGTCCTGCTGCTGATGGTCCAGTCTCCTGTGATGTGCCCGGGCCCTCGGCTTCCTCCACCAAACCTGCATTGGTAATAGTGGTGCCTCTGGTGGAGCCACCGCCTGTGTCTCTGCAGGAGGGGTACGCCACCTGGGTACTGAAATGAGAGGACAATACTATTTGAGTATTGATTCTCTGAACAATTGTTTGCTGTGTGTTTCCATATCCCTGACATCATGGTCACTTATAATTGGCTGTGGTGATTGTTTCCCGCAGATAAACATTGAGCTGTAGCATGAGCATTGTGGATCATGGCTTATAGCAATATATATAGTCATATATATATCCATAGTCAAGCTATTAGATACCATCGGATTTGCTCAAACACTGGAGACTGTGATAAAAATGTAAAAACTCTGTCTGAATCTTTCAAACAAAAGGGTTACAAACCCCGTATTATTACCCAAAAAATATCAACTGCCATCAAAATACCCCGAGAACAACTATTAAACTACAAAACAAAAGAAACTACTTCACGTATACCTCTAGTGACCACATACCATCCAATTTTAGAGAAAATTCGGAAAATAATTAAAGATTTACAACCATTACTAATTGAAGATACTGAATTAAAAAATATATTCCCAAAACCTCCCATCCTTGCATTTAAACAACCACCAAACCTGAAACAAAAACCTGTCAGCAGAAAATTTGCCAATGAAAAACTAAATACAAAAAATGGAACTAAACCTTGTAACAAACGTGCCTGTAAATTATGCCAAAACATTTGTAATGATGATACAGCCACACATAACAACAAAACCTATAACATCAAACGATCATATTCATGTACATCGTCAAATGTGGTTTATATGATACAATGCACTTTATGTGACACAGGCTGTTACATTGGAGAAACTGGCCAAAAAAATGCATTTAAGGGTGAATTTACACAGGCATTCAATAAGAAAACATAATGAAGACAGTTATTGTAGCCCAGTAGGACACCATTTTAGCCAGAATGATCACTCCATCCAAAACTTAAAAGTCAAAATACTCAGAGGAAAATTTAAAAGCATCCAAGAGAGAAAAGCATTTGAAATAAAGATGATCACATTCTTCAACACTAAAAACACAGGACTTAATATAGATTTGGGCTTTCTAACACATTATCAGAATTTCATGTGATTTTTTTTTTCTTCTTCTACAATAACAGACTTAGCACTCTTAGTGAGGTGTTTGTCCAACAGGAAAGATATCACTGTGGACTACAGTGCTCTGCTTTTTCATGTATATATTGATGAATATGTGTATATATGTTTCCTTTGCTATGTTGTGTTTATTCCCCATATTTGAATTTACCTGATGATGTCAGATGCTGTTTCCACTCTCTCTGCATCTGCTGTTATTATTCAAACTGAGGGTTCCATCTCATGTTAGTATTGCTTGAGACTTGATAAAGGAAGGCTTAGCCTCTCGAAAGCTCGTCATTATAAATAAGACGTTTGTCCAATACAAAAGGTATCAAATTATATTGCAATACTCATTATTAATCTATATTTATATGGATTAATAATTACTAAATTACTATATATATATATATATATATATATATATATATAGCTGGTGCTGTGTGCCATCTGCAGTTCATTAGGACACATGCTCATCTGAATCTGCTGTGCAGTGTGTAAGACTGACCAATCTGTGACCAATGCTCAGCAATGGGTGTTAACATGCCTATGAGACATGGTCCAGGTTAGGCTAGTACATGACACGCAAATGCAGTCCCTCAGAGTCTGTATTTACATATGCTGCAGTGTGCACACAAATACATGTACTCTATTTTGGATGTAAAATAATTGTGGATCTACAGCTGTACCTTGTTTAACACTGGGGATAGCTTCCAAGCAGTTGGAGTCTTAAGCGACACAGCTTTAAACGGTGCAATGTAACATGGGGAAGATAGGGATAGGGGAACTTATTACAAAATATATACAACTAGCAACTTGCCCATCAAAAATGATGGCATCAAAATTTGAAGCCTCTCAATGCTCTTGTTTGCCACACAATGAAAGCCTCTTCCCCCCCTCCCCTCTACTTTACAGGTGTTGTGATGAGCGCCTTTAGCACTCATCGCATGCCCTGCAATAAGCAGCTTTGCTGCTCATTGCAGGCCACAGCATGCGCTGCACTCATTGCGAGCCTCTCCCCCCCCCTACTTTACAGGCCTCATGATAAGCGCCTTTGGCACTCATCGTGGGCCCTGCTTTGCCATTAATTGCAGGCCGTGGCATGCACTGTGAGCATGCGCAAGCCTATAACTTTAAGGCCTCTACTTTACAGGTTTTGCAATGAGCGCCTTTGGCACTCATTGCGGGCTCATTGAAGGCTGCAGCATTCGCTGCGTGCATGCGCAAGCCCGTAACTTTGCGAGCATTACAGACAAACTCTCTCACCCCTGTGTCTCTTTCCCCCTCCTTCATCCGGCAGTCATCATATTAGTGTTTAACCGACCAGACATTACAGTTTGCAGCCCCTAATGAAGCCACAGCTGCAGTCACCTCACTCCAGGCATGTTCCTTATCGCCAGGTCTCACATCCCTACCACCATGGTTGATGCTACAGCGGGCTTCGACTTCCCTAAGGAGGGTTTCAGTCTCCTCTGGGCTATAATTGTGGGCCCTCTGCCTTGGCACAACTTCTTGCCCTGCCAACTGTGCCTGGGGTTCCTGGCATCCCTGTTCTCTCCCTGGGACCTGCCCCTCACCCCCACTACCTTCCACCCTGGGATCAGGCCCCTGACCCTCTGCTCCTACACCTGGTGTGCCTACATCTGGGGACACATCTATCCCACCCCACCCCCTACTCTCCTGTACCTCCCCTCCCTGGCGTGCTGCCTCCTCTCCCTCTCTCGATACCTCTGTCTCTCCTCTCCTCACTCTCCTCCTCCGTTGTTCCCCTCTCTCTTCTCACTCTATTCCTCTCCTCACTCTCCTCCTCCGGTGTTTCTCTCTCTAGCACTCTCTATCTCTCTAACACTCTCTATTTCTCTCTCTGACACTCTCACTCGCTCTTCTAACACTTTATATTTCTCTCTCTCTCTAACACTCTCTATCTCTTAGTCTTTGTCTATCTCTATCTATATATATATATATATATATATATATATATATATATCTCAAAATCCCACCAACACCTAGACCTTTGTGTTGACTTTCTCAGCTACAACACAGTCAAAGAATTACGGTTTCTGCAATTTTTTTAACTGGTTCCCACAGCGTATATTTAATCAGTTTTCATTTGTTCCAATAAAGTGTGATTTTAAGATTATAACACCATATATCTGGTTTACCTGTTACGGGCTTGAAGACTTTGCAATGGTTAAACCCGGAACTTACAGCCTCCCGAAGCCTTTGATCTTTCCCATCTGCAAGAGTTACGATCGCTAAAATCGCAAATCACTATCAATTGCTACAATTCCCCAAGCCCACAAATGTTTTCCCACCCGTAAATGGCAAATGTAGAAGATAATCCTACAAGTGCTAGAGAGGACCCGCAAGGGTGTTTAACCCCTGTCCGTAGCACTGTAAATGCAAATAAAAAATCAATACTGCACTGTAAATGACAGGGGATGCAATCTAATACATTCAAATAAAATGCACAACAGACTCAAGTTAACATATCGGCAATGAAAAAATTATTTTATTATGTGTCATTTTGGGGTTATATTGATCTTGGGATTCAGTGAGTTAATACATATCAGGCCACCCACATGGATTAGAAAAGTATCAGCATTCACTTTTATTATTTTGTATTTTGCGGTTTTGTGAGTCTGATCGCATATCAGACTACTAAAAGCTAATTGATTGACATGTAACCTCCATGTTTTATTGACGTTCTCATTTTCTTTTGGCTGTTTTGAAATGAGTGGTTACGGTCTTGCTTAATTGATCATATTCCCGCCCTGAACTGCTACGGATGATTGCATGGTTTACGGTTTCGGCTTTCGGCCCGTAACTTGCGGGCTGGTTCAATTGAATAGCACTGGAATTGTAGCAGACTGCAAGTCCGCAGCAGGGCCTCAGACATACGGGCGATATACAGCGACATGCGGGCTTCGAATTTAATCTGTAATACAGATCATCCAATTTGCTTTCAGCCTGGACTTTCTGCCTACTTGAGTTGTGCAACCAACAAATGTCCATCCTCTTACAATATAATCTTCTCCTTTCTATCATTCTGAACAGAGGAGATGGGGGGTCACTTCCTCTCCAAGCATTTATTGATTCTGGAGCGGCATTTTTTTTTGCGCAATCTATTGAGAGGGAACATGGTATACACACAGAACCAAGAGATCTCCACCTGTCATCTGTTTGATAAGCCACTGGGTACTGGAATAATAACCCTGGAAACTCATAACCATGTCTCTATTAAATAAAAAATAACCCTTGATGTTCTGCCCTGGGACATAGCAACCATCATACAGAGTCTACCCTTGCTTCTCAGACATAGAATTAATTGATTGACTGGACAGATCTTTCTGACAGTATCAATGCATTATTATTATTTTATTTGTAATGTCCAACATACTCCGTAGCCATAAACATGGGTTACGATAAAGGCAAAAAATGATAATAGTATTAACACATTGAAAAGGATGGAGGGGGCCCTGTCTTTGAGCTTCGATTCCAGTGTCCGAAGTGCTTACCCCAAAGCACCTTGAAAGCTTGAAAACTCCCAAACTTACAATCTAAAGGGTATACCAAGCTACGAGAGAATTTAAGTAGCTACGACATGGCTCCTGCAGGCTATTCCTCATAAGAACTTACTGATGTGTAGCCAGGGGGTTTGTCATTCAAGGGAAATAGTTTCCGAGCGCTCACATCAGGACCACTGTGGCATAATTACAAGTAAAGCTCATATGTTTGTTTGATGAGCATTTGCTAATTACAGTATGCAATTTAAAATAAATAAAACATTTATTCTTAGCCTTTAAATATCAAAATTCCCAATGTTTTTTCCCAATGAGGTTCTAGGAAATATTTAGCCTCCTTTGGAAAAAATCAAGTAAATAAATATTTTCTGAAGGAATATGTCCACCTGTCATAATATGATCAAAAAGAGATTTCATAAAAGGGGTAACTTACAAACTGATTTTTATAATATGGAGGGAACGTCCATCAGGGCCAGGAACTTTAACACTTTTCAGTGATGTAATGGTATCTGTAATTCCCTCTAAAGATACCTCAGTATTTTAGTAGATCCGAGTGTGAGATTCTTTGGCAAACTAGAGGACTATAAAAAATCGGACATGAGTGGAAGAAGTGCAGAACCACTGATCTAATGTGTACATTGATAAAAAGTAATTAATTCACACATGCTATTCTCCTGACAAATTATCAACAACTTCTCTTAAGCTTTTATGTACTTGCACATCATTTAAAACCCAACCTATATATTGTGACTATATTTGCCATAACTGTGATGGAAACATCACCATATATTCCTCTAATATCTTTGGTTATAAACTTTGCATTATTCACCTCCTTCACTTGAGAGCATTTTTGACTTGCAAATTATTCATTTACATTTGCCTGATATTTGAGAGCAAAAAAAAAAAAAAAATTGAAATAAAACAAAATACATTTGTTGTGTTAAGATATTACCTTTCAAGTCTAATTCAGAATGTAAGCAGCTAGGACACTAAGATATCACAAACAATGTGAGTCAACATCCCTTCGGCAACTTAAATTATAGGAAACTGGTATATTTGATTGTAGTTTATTACCTGATCCATTAGAGTTCAGTCATCTACTGTTGGATAGAGAAGAGAGTAGTTTAAGATCTCTACAAATTGAGGTATAAGTAGCAAGTATTATTATTAGGTTATAACAAGACATAGATCCCAACACCTACATGTTCTCACTTTCCTTAGCTTTCAATCTTCCTTGCATGGGTGTAGGAAGTGGGGAGGATGAGGGGGACAAATCCCCCCCAGATTTTTCAATGTGTGTGTTTATGTGTAGAGAAGCAGTTGTGCGGTATTTTTATATTATATGTGATATACCCCCCCCACACACACAGATTTTCTTTGGCTCCTACACCCATGCTTCCTTGGAATATTTTTTCCCCCATGTTAAAATCCCCTCCACCAAAAAAAGCAGCATACAATAAGTAAAACAGAGCGCTCCTGTAGAGGGCTAAACATTTTTGTTGTTTAGTTGTTCAGTTGTGTCTAACTCTTCATGACCCTGTGGACCACCAACATGCCAGACACTTGTATCTAAGCCTCTGGTTGTGCTAATCCATAAGGTTCCCTCAACAGTAGACAGCGATTTCTCTCACCTCTCTGCTATGTCCTGCTCATCTTGGGTGACCATACATAGTATCATTGACGTACACCAGCCCCTTCACCATGACAAGGTAGCAATCAAGAATGGGAGTGCTAAAAATACACCTTTATTAAGGAGACTCTAAATTAGCTATCCAAGAAGCGTGGGTAAAAATGTGACTTTCACCTGGCTGTTTTCCTGAGCTGCTGCTCATGTGAAAGTTGTCATTATGAATTGCTCCAATCAGGATCACATCCTGGGACTTGTATGATCCACAATGATTTCGCCTTCTCTGCGCATCTCTGGTATTACTGGTAGTAACGTTTTTCTTACCATTTCACTAATCTGTTGTAATGCTTTGTCTTGGTTCTCTTCTATCATTCTGCAGTAACAATATACTCCTCCAGTTGTCTACTTCAGACTGCCAAAATCCGTTGGTAACGCAATGGGTAAACTGTGGCCCTCGCAAAGTGGTTGCAGCCAGGCAAGGAGTGCTGAAGGGGCTCCTTGCCATGGAGGAGATGAGCGCCATAGGCAACCCCGCAACACTTTCCCATCATACCTACAACCCGTGGGACTACACATGAACACAACACTCAAATACACAATTCACACCGAAAAAAAAATATGGCCCGTAAAATACTTACAAAAGGAAACCGCGACTTGCATAAAAAAAAATGCGAGCCGAAAAAAATATGAACCGCCCACACCGAAAAACACGAAAACAACACTAAATACAAACCAAAATAAAAACATCACACACAGCAAGGGGGTCACCCAGGATGTCTGCAAGTCATCTGACACGTCAATTTAATGCCAATTTCCAGAGTTTAGACACTCGAAAATCCCCTAAGCAAGAGAAAGAATGGTGGCCGGAAAAAAACGAAAACGAGGCTACAGGACCCCTAAAGCCGCAAAACACCACCAAGCACACACAACTTTTACAAAAAGACGTACAAGATACACCTTTAGCAAGGATGCAAAATCATCCACACCCGCGTACCACATACAAATTCGCCGACATTTTACAACACTAACTTACAGAATGTGGAAGTAAACAGCTACACTAATGGCTTCACCTCGCGCACGCAGCCTATTTACACTACACACTGCACACATTGATCACACTTACACCTCAGCTCCACAACACTGCAAATCTACATTGTATGCTGCAGCAACATCAAAACATATTGTCAGCTCTTCAGTGCAATGCTTCCTGCATATATTACCGTATTTATCGGCGTATAACACGCACTTTTTCTCCCTTAAAATAGGGGGCAAATGATAGGTGCGTGTTATACGCCGATATTCCCTCCCCCCTCCTCATCTTCAACATCCCTCCTCATTCTAAACCCCCCTCCTCATTCTAAACCCCCCTCCTCCTCAACCTAAACCCCCCTCCTCAACCTAAACCCCCCTAAATACCTCCCCCTCACTTACCTGCTTCTGCTCCGGCCTCCGCTCCGCTCCTTGACCCGGCGCGCATGTGACGTCACATGCGCGCCACGTCATTAGCATATGCCCGCACCCGGTATATGCTAATGACGTGGCGCGCATGTGACGTAACATGCGCGCCGGGTCAAGGAGCAGAGTGGAGGCCGGAGCAGAAGCAGGTAAGTGAGGGGGAGGTATTTAGGGAGGTTGAGGTTGAGGATTTTGCTTCAAAGTTCTTTATTTGAAATTTATTTATTTTTTCCTGAAATTTCCTTCTTAAAATGAGGTGCGTGTTATACGCCGATAAAAACGGTAATTACAAATAGGTAAAGTATATTAAGTTAGGATTTTATTTATTTATTAATTAATTATCATTAAAACATACATATATACAAAACTTTAAAAAACAACATAACACATGATCGCAATAAACGCCAAAGGCGCTCAACACCAGGCTCGCAATCAGCGCAAAAAGTATTCACACAACCAAAACACTTAATTTGTGTGCCAAACACCATTCCTTGACTTACAATTCTATTGCAGTCATTTGTTGACGGGCAATTCGCTAGTAGGTAATAATAAGTACTGTATCATTAGTAAGTTATTTTTAAAAATTGCATTTTTTCCTGTAGTCAACTAACTTTGAAATTTGACATTTTGTGCTGTCAGTCAGCTTCTGAGATCAACCCACAAACAGAGATTCATATATTTTGTTAATGAGAGATTATTGACATTAATTACTGATAAGCAACTGAGGCCTGGGTCCATTGTCTTGATTGCAGTGACAAGCACAAAAAAGACTAACAGCCTTATTAAATTGCAATTCGGCAAATTTTAAAGGGCTCTATATAAGCACAGAGCATATTTTTTTTACAGAAGTTTTTAGTCAGTGAACTTCTATCCAAAAGCAAGGTCTTCACTAACTAAAAACTTCTGTAAATAAAATATGCTCTGTGCTTATATAGAGTCCTTTAGAATTTGCCAAATTGCAATTTAATAAGGCTGTAAGCATGCTCAGACCCAGATGATTGCAACTCAAAATAGGAAAATTCAATGACCATTTACTATACGAATATGTATTTCTTTTATATAGCATTCAGATGAAAAAGTATTTGTTATTACCTATAGTTTTAAATTATACCATGCATGGAACTTCAGATTTGTCATTTTAATTAGACTGAAGACACTGCTTTACAATAACAATATACCTACCACTCCAAAAATAATTATTGGTGAGAATCAACTCCTTACACTTAGTAACATCCTACCTTCCATATACACTAACTCTTTTACCATAATGTGTATGCATCTTCCCCCTCCAAAAAAAAGCAGATTGTAAGATCTTCAAGACTGGGATCATTGGTTGTCTGTCTGTCAGCTACATTTATAATTTCACAATGATCTCTCAAAGTCCAGATACATGTGGACTGAAGAACATAAGCAACATCATTCTCCTGGTTTCCTTGCCATGTCATTAGTGTAACACCTTCCCAAATCACAATCTTGGAAGGAGAGATCATCATCTCAGCTTTGGAACTGTAACGGATCCCCTGGCACCCCGACTGGGTATCTCCATTGATGGACGCTTCCTAGCTTGCGCTGAGGACTACAAGCACCGCAACGGACACCACAACCACCACAGACTCCACAACCACCGTAGCTTAACTGGATCCGCGCCGTCTTCCTTCCACCCTGTATGAATCTCCAGCATCTAGGACTGTGTGGGGAAGACCTCTCCTCCAAGGAGAGTACATCAGGAACAAGAGTTCAGTAGTTAAAGCTCAAGGGAGTATGCAGCGCATAGCAATCCCCAGTGTGATATAGCAATTTCATCCAAGAACGAGACAAGGCTACGTTTTGCAGGGTCAAGTAGAACTCCCTTTATTGAAACAACACACATTTTTAAACACTTCACATACACAGTAGGGGCAGTGACTACCTTTGGTCAACCCCTAATTACCTCTGGCCAATCAGAGAGGGTTAAGACGTGGGAGCCAGGAGTCCCCTCTCCCAGGAGCCGCCCACTAGGTGTGGCTAACTGCTCATTCTACCTCTGGCGGTGGAGAGAGTAACATCCCTAGGCTCACTTACTCCCCTGCTGGGAGTATGGGGAAACCCCAGGCCATCTCATTATTCAAGTCCTTACCCCCATTGTTCATGGTGCCATCTTGTCTGCTAAAACCCTTTTGTTCTGCTATCTCTTGTGTGTTTTAGCAGATACTATTAAGAGGCAGATGGGCAACTCCTGACCAAGTGTATGAGACCAAAGATATTTGACTGCATACCACACAATACAATATTTTTACAGATATAACCTCAACATATTATAACCCAGAACATATCTGCAGATAGCTTAGGTCTGAGCACACATTATTACTGAATGGCGCCCAGACCACACACACACATTCCAATGGCCATGGAACCAAAGTCCCTCTCATAGTCTTTCATTATATGAATGGGCTCCATGGCATAGCTATCTGGGGTATCACCGCTCACACAGGGCAAGTCCCGAATGACCCCACTGTATTTAAAGGGCCAGAATGAGTGACATACACTCTGGTATGGCCGAATACTGTTTTTAAAGGGCAATATGTCCCAGGGCCATAGTCGCAGGGCAGGAGGCTGGCAATAGGTCCTCTCCAGGACAAAGTGGCAAAGGGCACTTCGTCACAGGAACCATGAGCATGATACCGTGTGATTTGCTTCTCCATCGCATTTTAATAGGGCAAACTATACAATATTACTATTAAAGGATTCCAGCATCCAAACTTAAGGGGTGAAAATAGTTGAATTACATTTTACAGCGAGTGGTGCCCATTCTATTTATATCAGAGATGGTGTCAGGCAAAAGATTATGTAAACGGCTTCAAGTCACAGACAAGACAAATAGGAGTCCAGTAGCTGTAGGTCCTGGCAGGATCTGGGATTTAGACAAACAAGTAAGTAACTCTGGTTTGGAGCCAGACAGGCAGGTAACTCGGGGATGAAGCCAGACAGGCAGGTAACTCCGGGATGAAGCCAGACAGGCAGGTAACTCCGGGATGAAGCCAGACAGGCAGGTAACTCTTGGTTGGAGCCAGACAGGCAGGTAACTCCGGGATGAAGCCAGACAGGCAGGTAACTCTGGGTTGGAGCCAGACAGGCAGGTAACTCTGGGTTGGAGCCAGACAGGCAGGTAACTTTGGGTTTGAGAGAGAAAGGTAGGTAACTGATATGGAGCCAGACAAACAGGTAACTGATATGGAGCCAGACAAGCAGGTAACTCTGGGATGAAGCCAGACAGGCAGGTAACTCTGGGATGAAGCCAGACAGGCAGGTAACTCTGGGTTGGAGACAGGCAGGCAGGTAACTCTGGGTTGGAGACAGACAGGCACATAACCCTGGGTTGGAGCCAGACAGACAGGTAACTGATATGGAGCTAGACAGGCAGGTAACTGATATGGAGCCAGACAGGCAGGTAACTGATATGGAGCCAGACAGGCAGGTAACTCTGGGTTGGAGCCAGACAGGCAGGTAACTCTGGGTTGGAGCCAGACAGGCAGGTAAATCTGGGTTGGAGCCAGACAGGCAGGTAACTCTGGGTTGGAGACAGACAGGCAGGTAACTCTAATATGGAGCCAAACAAGCAGGTAACTCTGGGATGAAGCGAGACAGGCAGGTAACTCTGTCTGGAGACAGACAAGTACACAGGCAAATATGAAGTCAATGGGTCCAGGGGTCAGTGTCAGGCAGAAGACAAGATGGAAAATCCAAACACCAAGCCAAGGTCACATACCATATGAATCTGGAATATGCTGGCTCAAGATCTCAACGACTGAGCACAGACGCTCAGTCTAATTCCCTATTTAAAGGATCCAGGTGGCGATGGTGAGATGTTACAATTCAATCTAACTTCAGAAAGGATAAATCTTAAAAATGCAGACACAGCATATACATGTCCCTGGTGTCAGAACAGGAATTAACCATTTAAGCAAAGCTCACAGTCCCAGACTTGCATCTCGCCTGGTCCTCTGCCACGCCTTGCATCTTGCCTGGTCCTCTGCCTCGCCTTGCATCTCGCCTGGTCCTCTGCCACGCCTTGCATCTCGCCTGGTCCTCTGCCTCGCCTTGCATCTCGCCTGGTCCTCTGCCTCGCCTTGCATCTCGCCTGGTCCTCTGCCACGCCTTGCATCTCGCCTGGTCCTCTGCCTCGCCTTGCATCTCGCCTGGTCCTCTGCCTCGCCTTGCATCTCGCCTGGTCCTCTGCCACGCCTTGCATCTCGCCTGGTCCTCTGCCTCGCCTTGCATCTCGCCTGGTCCTCTGCCACGCCTTGCTGTCTGCAGACATTCCTGATAGAAACACTTTAACAGTTGACTTTAGGAGCAGTATCACACCTTTGTCTTTCCTTGGTAGATCTGCCTTACTGTTAAAAATCTTAGATATAGCAAACTACAGTTTGAATATGTTACACTTGGTGGCTGCTTATCATCTATATATTAGCTCCTATATATTAGCTATTTATTGTTTATAATGCTCTGTTATACTAAATAACTATTTTTGATGTCTTTATGAAGTGTTGTGCACATTGATGTTAATAAAGAATATTTTTGATACACCGGTCACTTTCCCTCTATGAAGACAAACTTCCCGGTTACCTCTTATCCGATGACACACAGTGAATTCCTGCAGTGGATCCTATTATTGCCATTAGTCATTGCATTTAGTATTCTCTTTGTAATATCCTATTACATGTACATTTTTAGAAACCAAGAAGAAGAACTGTGTAGGAGACAAAGTAACACAAAACTGCATCCAAACAAGATGCAAAACATGTAAACAAACACAACAACAATCACTACTATGAAGAACAATACAATCAGTATACAATAAACATTCACATGCAAATCTGGTGATGTCATGAATCTTAAAAAATGAAAAAAGTGTTGGCCAATATGAGCTATGTTACAGAAAATCAATGATCTTAGTAGGAACTCAATTATTTTTAGCAGAGGCCCAGATCATTTCTTTGGCACAATCCCAACATTCAAGATCTATTTGCTATATTAATATTTAAACAGTAATATTAATAATGTGCATGCCTCTTCCTTTCAAGCAAACATGGAAAATACATTTCCAGCTCATACATATATTGATTTATAAATTTGTTGATTTGCAAAATAAGATTTTACATTAAAAAAGCAAGTTATTCATAAAGTCATTTAACTACAAAAGTATTTCTTTTCTAGGCTACATGAAGGGTTATTTAACCTTTCATGCTAATATTTTATGTCTATGTGCTTGAAATATAATATAGTAGTGTTGTAATACAATATGATTACATATCAACATTTCAAGTGGCCATAGAAGGACACCGTGCTTTGAAACAAGTTACTATTTCTTAGTAATACATCTATTAACTATAGCGATGGCTTGAGGGAAGTGCCCAAATATTATATCTACATAAGCACAGAGCATATTTTATTACAGAAGAGATTTGAATGGGGCACCTGTGGGTGGTGGGGGGTAGGAGATCAGAATGGGGGACCTGTGGGTGGTGGGGGGTAGGAGATCAGAATGGGGCACCTGTGGGTGGTGGGGGGTAGGAGATCAGAATGGGGCACCTGTGGGTGGTGGGGGGTAGGAGATCAGAATGGGGGACCTGTGGGTGGTGGGGGTAGGAGATCAGAATGGGGCACCTGTGGGGGGTGGGGGGTAGGAGATCAGAATGGGGCACCTGTGGGTGGTGGGGGGTAGGAGATCAGAATGGGGAACCTGTGGGTGGTGGGGGGTAGGAGATCAGAATGGGGGACCTGTGGGTGGTGGGGGGTAGGAGATCAGAATGGGGCACCTGTGGGTGGTGGGGGGTAGGAGATCAGAATAGGGGACCTGTGGGTGGTGGGGGTAGGAGATCAGAATGGGGCACATGTGGGTGGTGGGGGGTAGGAGATCAGAATGGGGGACCTGTGGGGGGTGGGGGTAGGAGATCAGAATGGGGCACCTGTGGGGGGTGGGGGGTAGGAGATCAGAATGGGGCACCTGTGGGTGGTGGGGGGTAGGAGATCAGAATGGGGAACCTGTGGGTGGTGGGGGGTAGGAGATCAGAATGGGGGACCTGTGGGTGGTGGGGGGTAGGAGATCAGAATGGGGCACCTGTGGGTGGTGGGGGGTAGGAGATCAGAATAGGGGACCTGTGCGTGGTGGGGGTAGGAGATCAGAATGGGGCACATGTGGGTGGTGGGGGGTAGGAGATCAGAATGGGGAACCTGTGGGTGGTGGGGGGTAGGAGATCAGAATGGGGGATCTGGGGTGATTTTGGGCCACCCACAAGTCCCCCATTCTGATCTTCTACCCCCCATCAACCACAGGTGCCCCATTCAGATCTCCTAACCCCCACCCCCAAGGTCCCCCCATCTGTGTAACACTCTTAATAAATCCTTGCTTATATATATGGTGCCCGCCCCCCAGGCCCCCCTGTCTGTATAACACTCTTTCTATATCATTGCTTATATATATATGCTGCTAACTGCAGTAATCCACCTTAACACAACCGAGTCTGTGACAGCTTTCCTCTCTCCCGACGCACACGTTGCACAAGAATAATAAGCAAGGTGCATGTGGTCTATATAAACTGGGCTTCTCTGAAGTTAGAAAAAAATGCATTCATCCCACTTGCAAGTTTCTGGATCCCGGCCAATAATATCTGTACGCCAATGCTGGGTAAATTCATTAAATCAAAGGCCCAATGGGGCCCCATAATGCAACTACAGGAAGAGCCAGTGGGATGTTTGTTTGTATTGGAAAAGGCATTAGCAGCAGAAAAAGAGAGGTACTAATGTCACCCTATAGATTCTAGTCAGGCTGCACCCTATATTGCTGTGTACTGTTTTGCTTCCCCCTATATCAGGGGCGGCCCGTCCATTGGGGCGTCAGGGCAAACGCCCCCCCAAATATTTTCTTCACCCTGCAATAAAAAAAACACAACAATGTATTAGTATAACCCAAAAACAAATAAATATAAGG
Source organism: Discoglossus pictus (assembly GCA_027410445.1). NCBI lineage: Eukaryota > Metazoa > Chordata > Amphibia > Anura > Alytidae > Discoglossus > Discoglossus pictus. The sequence continues at coordinate 426,197,184 of CM050166.1, read as the reverse complement.
TGTACATCATCATTTCAAGTCTAAATAGTATTAAAATGAATTAAAGTTAGAAAAGGGACACTGTCACTTTAAAATAACCCTTGCGCTACATTAACTAATGCTGTGTATCTATCTATCGCCCCCTGCCTGCACCCTGTGTGATCAAATTACAATAGTTACACTGTGTACACTAACCTTTAGACTCTTCTCTTCTCTTCAATGAGTCCTGGCCTGGCCCCCTGACCGTTAATGCATGCCGCCCACCATCACAGTGACGATATGCATGGGCGGTCATAAATGTATCAATTAATAAATGACAGTCTTCCATCATTGACCAATCAATGATGGAAGGTTGTACAGTTACTAAGAGAACAATCTAAACCCACCCAGACCGTTAGCCCTGAGCGCCCGCCAGCAAATAGAGCCTCGAGTTTGATTTTGATTGACTGATACAGTCAATAAAACCACCAGTTCCCTGTCCCTTCCCCCTTTCTGTTTCCTGACCCTGGTCACGCTGAGACTGAGAGACCTCCCTGGCTGAATCTACTCATCTGCTCTGCCTGCCTAACACAGTAAGTCTACACCTGCCTCTGCCTGGCACCTGCCCCTGCCCCTGGCCAAACCAAAACCCCTAGTAGCCCCTAATAAAAGTTAGGGGTGACCAGTTACCCCCAGTCCCCCACTATGCCTGCCTGGCCTGCCAGTGACACCTACCCAGCCACCCACCAACTACCACCGACGACCCTAGGCCTACAATGCCTGGTGCCAGTGCCACCCCCAGCCATCACCCCCATGTGGCCTGTGCCACCCCCGATCAGGCCTGCCCTATGCTAGCCTAGCTATGCCATCATGCCACCACCGGATTACACCGATCACGGGATCGGGGTAGTCGGGTGGTGAGCGGGGTGGCACAGGCCCACATGGGGGTGATCGGATCACCCCCTTGATGAGGCCTGTGCCACCCCTGATGACCTCCATGTATGCCACCCTGCCCGAGGCCCGATCACCACCGGGCCCCCGGCACCACCCCGATGCGGCCTATGCTACCCCGGGTATTCGGGCAGTGAGCGGGGTTGACCAGGCCACATGGGGGTGGATGTTCACCCCCATGAGGCCTGTGCCACCCCTGGTCGTGGCCTATGGGCGACCGATGGGCGCCTGACCGTGACCGACCCCACCCTGGATGAACCATTAACCAACTACCTAACCCCCCCCCCCCCCCCCCCTATTTTTATTCCATTTTTAGAAGTAACAGGCATGTATATGTGCATGTCACTTCTAACGATAAAATAAAAATAAGGGAAGGGAAAAAAAAAATACAGTAACAACATTATTACAATTAATTTACACACAGTAAGCAAACACATTGTTAGTACAGTTAGTAACACAACACATCGTATACAAAAATAAACAGCTTTAAACAAACATTAATAAAAAATAAAATAAACAGCACATACACAAATTGTTAGTACAGTTAGTAACACAACACATTGTATACAAAAATAAACAGCTTTAAACAAACATTAATAAAAAATAAAATAAACAACAGCACATACTTACCTGTAAAATTGACCCCTCCAGCGTTGGCCTTCTGTCCTCTCTGGATATAGTCATGATGAAAAATAAATAATCCATGTTGATTGAAGCCAATGATCAAAAATTAAATAATCCATGTTGATTGAAGCCAATGATCAAAAATAAAATAATCCATGTTGATTGAAGCCAATGATCAAAAATAATCCAATCTTGATTGAAGCCATTGTCCATCCATCCATTCTGGCCCATTGAAAGAGGCCTCCAAAAAAAAAAACCGACGCTCTAAAAAAAAAAAAACAACACACTAAAAAGAGCTCCTCCTACAAGGAGCCCCTCCCGCGATTAATTGTTTTTTTCCCACGGTCTGCTATATATACTAATTTTTGAAGGACTCTGATTGGCTGAAATTTTTGATTGACATCGATTTCAACCAATGAGAGTCTTTAAAAAATTAGCAAATCAGCAAGCAGGTATGGAAGCCTGTAAGGGTAAAAAAGGTTAGTGTGAACTTGTTTGACCCTGTATGTATTATACATATTACAGGGCTATTTTATGTGATATACATGTTACAGGATAATATCCTGTAACATGTATAGCCAAAAAATAGCACTGTAATATGTATAACAAATAAAGTGTAATAGAAATGCATGAACAATATAATATATCATGAAATAAAGAACATCAATTAATCAAATAATAAATATCAATTAATATATATTGTTGTATGTATATGTTTATGTATATTTATGTGTAATTTTTTATATATATATATATATATATATATATATATATATATATATAAATTAATATCAAAATATCACAATAAATAAATATATATATATATATATATATATATATAACAATTTGATATATATATATATATATATATTTATTTATTGTGATATATTGATATCAATTTATATATATATATATATATATATATATATATATATATATATTTATATATATATATATATATTTTTTTTTTTTTGGGCCTATATGTTATTTAAGGTTTTTAAGGTACGGTTGGGGCCTATATGGTCCCAATTTGTTATTTAAGGTTTTTAAGGTACGGTTGGGGCCTATATGGTCCCAATTTGTTATTTAGGGTTTTTAAGGTACGGTTGGGGCCTATATGGTCCCAATTTGTTATTTAGGGTTTTTAAGGTACGGTTGGGGCCTATATGGTCCCAATTTGTTATTTAGGGTTTTTAAGGTACGGTTGGGGCCTATATGGTCCCAATTTGTTATTTAGGGTTTTTAAGGTACGGTTGGGGCCTATATGGTCCCAATTTGTTATTTAGGGTTTTTAAGGTACGGTTGGGGCCTATATGGTCCCAATTTGTTATTTAGGGTTTTTAAGGTACGGTTGGGGCCTATATGGTCCCAATTTGTTATTTAGGGTTTTTAAGGTACGGTTGGGGCCTATATGGTCCCAATTTGTTATTTAGGGTTTTTAAGGTACGGTTGGGGCCTATATGGTCCCAATTTGTTATTTAGGGTTTTTAAGGTACGGTTGGGGCCTATATGGTCCCAATTTGTTATTTAGGGTTTTTAAGGTACGGTTGGGGCCTATATGGTCCCAATTTGTTATTTAGGGTTTTTAAGGTACGGTTGGGGCCTATATGGTCCCAATTTGTTATTTAGGGTTTTTAAGGTACGGTTGGGGCCTATATGGTCCCAATTTGTTATTTAGGGTTTTTAAGGTGCGGTTGGGGCCTATATGGTCCCAATTTGTTATTTAGGGTTTTTAAGGTGCGGTTGGGGCCTATATGGTCCCAATTTGTTATTTAGGGTTTTTAAGGTACGGTTGGGGCCTATATGGTCCCAATTTGTTATTTAGGGTTTTTAAGGTGCGGTTGGGGCCTATATGGTCCCAATTTGTTATTTAAGGTTTTTAAGGTGCGGTTGGGGCCTATATGGTCCCAATTTGTTATTTAGGGTTTTTAAGGTGCGGTTGGGGCCTATATGGTCCCAATTTGTTATTTAGGGTTTTTAAGGTGCGGTTGGGGCCTATATGGTCCCAATTTGTTATTTAAGGTTTTTAAGGTGCGGTTGGGGCCTATATGGTCCCAATTTGTTATTTAGGGTTTTTAAGGTGCGGTTGGGGCCTATATGGTCACACTTGCTCTTTTAAGGTTTTAAACGTTACAGTTTGGGTCTTAATCGTTCTAATGTTTTTTTTTTTTGTTTTCTATAACTTCCCAGGTGCAAACTATCTGTGGAATCAGATTTCTTTGGACTCGTTGGTTGACTTACTGGACGTGAATACCCCGAGAAGGAGCGTCAACTGTTGGTGAGTATATGGTCACACTTGGACTTTTAAGGTTTTAAAAGTTACGGTTTGGGTCTTGAGATTTCTAATGTTTTTTTTGTTGTTTTCTATCACCCCCCAGGTGCAAACTATCTGTGAAAGCAGATTTGTTTGGACTCGTTGGTTGACTTACTGGACGTGAATACCCCGAGAAGGAGCGTCAACTGTTGGTGAGTATCATTGCCTTTAATTTTCTGTCCATGTGTATAGGTGCAAATTTGATGGTGATGTAGTCTTGTCACATGAGGGTTTGCAATCTGTAATGTATACCAATGAAATCAACACACTGTTATTTTTAAGTAATTTTGTGACATAATATAAATTAATATACCGTGATCTCTTTCTTTTATTGGTATCAATATCAGAAATGAATACTATTGACTCTCTACTTGTGAAGCCTTTCGCCACCCTAACCTATGAGGAGAAGGTGGAAGTAAAACGGTTAGGAGCTGACCAACCAGAGATAAATCTGCAGCAAATCGCAAGAGATAGAGGGAAGCAATATGTCCGTAATTTCAATACTGAATGGTACAAGAAGAACGACTGGCTTTCTGGAAGCGTTTCTAGGAAGTCCTTATATTGTTTCCCATGCATCCTATTTGGTGGTGACGCTGCTTGGACCAAAACTGGAGTGACTGACGTCAAACATCTAGCTGACAAATTGGCAAAACACAAAAGTTCTAAAGCTCACTTGGATAACAGGATCAAGTTTGAGATGCTTGGACAGGCGAACATTGCTGTTCAACTGGACCAAGGATACCAAGTCAGCATTCAAAAACACAACGAAGAAGTGGCTAAGAACCGGTACATCCTTTCGAAGATAATTGATTGTGTTCGCTTTTGTGGCGCCTTTGAACTGGCATTAAGAGGACACGACGAGAGTGAAACATCGCTAAATCCAGGAGTGTTTAGAGGCCTGGTGGATTTGGTTGGCAGTATCGATAGTGCAATGGAACAGCATTTGAAGACTGCAACTGTGTTTAAGGGCACTTCCAAAACCGTGCAGAATGAGCTACTGGACTGCATGCATGAAGTTATAAAGGAAGTGATTCACCAAGAGCTTAAGGAAGCCCAGTTTGTGGCAATCCAAGCGGATGAAACAACCGATATTTCCGCTAGGACACAGTGCGTTGTAGTCTATCGCTACATTGACAAGAAGCATCAAGTGGTGGAAAGATTTGATGGCTTCACGGAAATGAAATCAACGGATGCAGACTCCATTGCTGCTGTTGTGCTGGAAACACTGAATACTGTTCTCCCAGAGCCAGAAGACAAGAAGAAACTCATAGCTCAAAGCTATGATGGTGCCAGTGTGATGCGTGGAGATCAAGGAGGAGTTCAAAGAAAAATAAAAGACGTTTACCCGAACGCACACTACGTCCATTGCTATGCTCACCAACTGAACCTAATAATGGAGAAAGCAGTTTCAAGGATTGGAAGAGTTAGAGTTTTTTTTTCAAACATAGGCGGCATACCATCTTTTTTTTCACGCTCTCCAAAAAGGACTGGAGTTCTGGATGAGGTAGTTGGTAGAAGACTTCCAAGAGGTGCACCGACACGATGGAACTTCAACGTTAGGACCGTGAACGTGATCTACGAGAACAGAGATGCGCTACTTGAGTGTTTCCAGACAATTGAAGCATGTCTAAACTTTGATCCAACATCTATACGGGAAGCCGCAGGTTTCATTGGAATGCTGGAAGACAGGGAGTTCCTTTACTTCCTTAAATTATTTCATTTAATAATGCCACATGTAGACATCCTCTATAGTCAGCTTCAGAAGCGAGACACGGATACTGTTTATATCAAAAAAGTCACAGAAGACTTTGTCGCCAGCATCCAGAAAATCCGTAATTCTGTGGAAGAGATAGAAGCAAGTTTGCCAAGCGATCTAACAGTCAACAGACGGAGTGCGGAGATCTCAACCTTGAGACAACTTTCAAGAGAGGTATGTGACATAGTGGTGGTTCATGCAAAAGAACGATTTTCATTTTCAAATCACCTAGTCAGTGCCAAACTTGTTCAAAGTGACTTGTATAAAACCCATGGCACTTGCTTTCCAACCCAAGCTCTGGAAGACACCGTGCAAGCATATCCAATACTGAAGAAGGAACAATTACGCACTGAGCTGTCACTTCTGTATGGGAAGACAGAGTTTCATACTTGTACAAGTGCTGTTGCTCTGCACAAACTTTTCCATCAATTTAATCTGCAGAATGATTTCACAGAGACAGTAAAATTATTAAGAATCCTGATTACAACACCAATGACTACTGCAGAATCAGAAAGATGCTTCTCAACATTGAAGAGGATAAAAACCTTTTTAAGAAGCACCATGTCCCTGGAGCGGTTGAATGCATTGGCGATGCTCTCAATGGAAAAGCAACTGATTTCCGAGATCCCACACTTCAATGAAAAAACCATTGAGAAGTTTTGTTCTTTGAAAGATCGCCGTGCAAAATTAAAATACAAGTGATTGAAGCAAAGAAGAATGCATACCCCCAAGGTGTGCAAAGATAAACTGCGTTAAGCAGCACCACCTCACACTACCAAACATAACTAGTGGTAAGTAAAGTATGAACGGTGTGTGGGTGTGCATATGGAAGGAGCTATGAAAGGTGTGTGCATGGTCAGTAACAATTGTTGAAGCCTTGGCGTGGTTTGAAGGAATTGGAGGCACTTCCAAGGGTAGCTGTCACTTGTGTACAGGAAGCAAGAATTCCATGTCTGTACAAGTGCTGTTGCTCTGCAGCAACTTTAGCATCAATTTAATCTACATAATCTAACAGAGTGAGTGAAGCTATAAGGAATCCTGCTTACAACAACGAAGACTACTAAAGAACCAGAAAGATGCTTCTCCACATTGAAGAGGATCAAAAAAGTAATTAAAAAGCACCATGGCCCTGTAGCGGTTAAATGCATTGGTTTGAAGGAATTGGAGGCACCTTCAAGGGTACGTAAAGTTCTCAGAAATGGCACCACCTCACTACCAAAAATAACTAGTGGTAAGTAAAGTATGAATGGTGTGTGGGTGTGCATATTGAAGGAGCTATGAAAGGTGTGTGAATGGTCAGTAACAATTGTTGAAGCCTTGGCGTGGCGTTACTGCTCATATGGTTATCCATATGCTAATTCAACGTGTTTGTTTGACATTGATTATTGTGTGGTCTAAACAGAAGTGAAATGTTGTTGTTTTCTTGAATCCCAAGATCCACTGGTTTGGGCCTATGCAGTGCTGATTGGTCTTCTAAGGTATGTTTGAGGCCTATATGGTCCCACTTGGTCTTCTAAGGTATGTTTGGGGCCTATGGTCACACTTGGTCTTCTAAGGTATGTTTGAGGCCTATATGGTCAAACTTGGTCTTCTAAGGTATGTTTGGGGCCTATATAGTTCCACTTGGTCTTCTAAGGTATGTTTGGGGCCTATGGTCACACTTGGTCTTCTAAGGTATGTTTGGGGCTTATATAGTCACACTTGGTCTTCTAAGGTATGTTTGGGGCCTATATAGTCACACTTGGTCTTCTAAGGTATGTTTGGGGCCTATAGTCACACTTGGTCTTCTAAGGTATGTTTGGGGCCTATATAGTCACACTTGGTCTTCTAAGGTATGTTTGGGGCCTATATGGTTCCACTTGGTCGTTTAATGTTTTTTAAGTATGGTTTTGTTCTTGAATGGTATGATTGATTTGCTTGTTTTCTTCCAACCCCAGGTGCAAACCCTATGTGGCTGCAGATTTGTTTCTACACATTGGTCAACTTAATGAACGTGAATACCCTGAGAAGAAGAGCCGACTAATGGTAGGTGTCACTCCTTTAATTTTTCTGTTAATACGTATAGGTGCAATTATGATATTGCTGTAGTCTTGTCACATGAGTTTTTTCAATCTATATTGTATACCAATGAATTTAACACATTGTTACTTTACTTCTTGACATTTCTGCATTGCAGATCATGTATTTCAATGGGCTTCACAAGCATAAGGTCATTGGGCGGGGCTTATAAAGGTCATTATGACGTCAGGGGGAGGAGTTATAAAAATGGGTGTGGTTTGAAAAGGGGGAGTGGCTATGTTTCGCCCTGTCGCCCCTCCAACTTGAAAAGTCACCAGCCGCCACTGCCCTATATACAGATTATATTAACAACTTAGAAATAGTTCAAAGGAGGGTGACTATAATGGTCTAAAAAACAAAATGTTTACGGAAAGACTTCAAGACCTTAATGCGTATAGCTTAAAGTAGAGAAGGGATAGGGATGATATCAAGGCAATATTTGAAAGGATTTACTGAAGTTCAAGGGAAGAATCTTTCAGAAAAAGAGGAATGTAAGAACAAGAGGTCACGATTTGTTGGAAGTTTGAAAATTAGGAGTAATGTGCCAAAGTACCACTTTTGCAAAAGTGTAGTAGATAAGTAGAACAGCCTTCCTGTGGGCACGGTCAAAAATAGTTAAAGAATTTACTTATACTTGCATTTTACTTTAATTGTGTGGCTTGACTATTTGATTAAACCAAACCCCCTGTAAAGATTTAGGTAATAAACTAGTATTGAAATTATACTAAAGGTATATGAGGCCACTCTGAGGCTTAAAGGGATATGGAAGTTTCTAGATTTTACTAGGTATATAATATCCCTGTGTATCTATTTGCTTTAATTTTAATTTATTTATTTATTTTTATTTACCGTATTGGTCCGAATGTAACTCGCAAACACAAAAATCAGAAAAAAGGTGCGGCTTATATTCAGACCAATACGGTATTTATTTATTTATTTTATAAATTTAATAAACTCTGTATTTTACTGCCTAAAAACAAACAAACAAATAGTCCTTGTATGGGTCTGCCATCTAATATGCTGCTGAAATGTGATCCCTGATAGGCTAGGACACTACAATGCACATCCAGCCCTAAAGAATCTGTGCAAAGTGCAGACCCATACAGGGACTGTTTGTTTGATTTAAGGATGTAAAAACAGAGCGTATAAGCACTTCTTAATAAAATAAATTACATAAAGGTAAATAGATACACAGGGATATTATATACCTAATAAAACCCAAGGACCTTCCATATCCTTTATATAGGTGTAAAGGGCAAACTAGAATAACCTTTTTTATTCTTTTCTGTCATATAATCTGTTTCTAATCCATAAAAGGATGCCTATTATCTTTATACTATTATTACACCAACCTATAAGGGGCTAAATCCCACCATGTATAAATTGTACTAGATAGATTTCAGAGCCTCTTGCTACTCCATGTGATGCTATTTTTGTCTTTTACCGTATTTCCTCCTTTCTGACATTCCAGGCATGCGTGTGCAGGCTTTTTGTAGACATTTGTATGAGCTGCCACATTTACAGGCCCTGAATTTGCAGAGTCATGAAGACGGTGCAGGATTCAGCAGAGGTAAACAGCACGTAGTCACTGCACAGATAATGCGCCTGTCAGTCTGGTGCGTGCACGTGATAATAGCACGGCTGCTTTCCAGGTATAACCCGAAAACTGCACAATATACAAAAAACAATAAATATATTGACAGGTTAACAGATTACTAATGATTAAATACATTACCTCCTTACCCATGACACGGCAGGGTTTGGCTGTCATTCTATATGATATATTTAAAAATCTGTCTCATTTTATTGAAGATACAAGATTTAGGGGTAGCGTATTCCCTAGTGGTTTAATGGTTAGGATTTGGTGCTTTCACCGCTGCTACCTGGGTTCGATTCCAGTCAGGGAACCAAGAGGTGACACCACCCTGAAACCAAGCAGGATTGGGCCTGGTCAGTACTGGGATGGGAGACCCACTAGGAATACCAGGAGCTGTATGCTGTGGCCCACTGGAGAAGGAACTGGCAACCCACTCCGGTATCTCTGCCATGAATACCAAGTGGATCAACATGACCATGGACATAAAGATGTGAATGGTGTGTTACAGTCCATAAGGACATGGAGAGTCAGAAACAACTGAATGACTTGCACTGGGTTGTAGACACATGCAACAACCAGTTAGCAGAAGTAAAGAAGGTGGATCTATCCCTCTTTGCCTGCGCATTTCTTCTGCAGCACTAACAGCTGCTATCCGCCAGAGGGTGCTGTGAGTTTCCGGGCGCCGTCAAGTTCCAGGGAAGGCAAAGATCTATTCTCTCCTCCGACGTGGCGCAACTAGACAGTTCTGAATCGACGCCGGACGACAGGTGGCGCTGCCGATTTTAGCAAATAAGGCGCACCGACAGAAGAGGCCATCGCTATGTTGGCCGCAGGCACTCGGCCCCCCAGGGCCTCGGGCGCGCCTCTCATAGCTCAAGACCTCTTCTGTCGGAGCGCCTTATATGCTAAAATCGGCAGCGCCACCTGTCGTCCGGCGGCGGAACTGCAGCTCTCAGATTTTGCAATGGTGAAGAGGGAAAGGACCAAGAAGGTCTAAAAGGATGCATGATCTAAAAGACAAAACTGACAAAGACTTCCTGACCTTATTATCTGTTCAAGTTTGGTCCTGGTGAGCTGTACACAGGCATGTACACGCCCCACCAGGATCAAACTTGGACACCCCTGATCTACAGCTTAGAACATAGAAGGCACAGAGCTGACATGGTAGAAGCTTTCAAATATACTAAATAATTAACGGGCCACTGTTGAAAGAATTATACTTTTTTACCTTTTGTATGCAGTTATATTGCTGAGGAAATCTACCATTTTGGTTTCTGTTTATCAGCTTCCTGATGTGGAGGGAGACTTTGGCAGCACATAATTTGACATCTACAACTGCCAGCATTCTCCTGTATTTTTGATACATACTTCGTTATGCAATTTGCATACTTGCATTAATATGACCACTAAACATTAATTAAGGGCACCCAAAGAGATTTCGATTTGCACTGAAGTTAGTACCCGGAACAGCTACGTGAGTGGGGTTGGTTCAGTGAAATAGGTGTGGAATCTACGCTTCCTTTCAGGTGAGACAGACCGCCTTATCATGTTTTGTTGGAGTGAGGTAAAGAAAGGAGAATAGACAGAGGGGCTGAGTGGTGTCAATGATAGACATGCATTCGCCCAACACTGAGAACACATTGCTCACTAGGGACATAAAGAGTCTCTGGAATCGGTAAAGCGTCTAAAACTAAAGGAATCATTGTACTAAACCAAAAATGTATCCTTTAAAAGAAAACTGCAAACACACTCTAAGAGTGTGAAAGATTCAAGTAGAGACTTTGCAGTCACAAAAGGTCTTGTAATATCAACAAGAAACATTCATAATAATGTTTGTTCCAATCCCACTCAGAATGGAAACACCCCAAAAATAGAAACATCATAATCCATACTAGTCACCTAATATAATCCACAGTCCATGGATAGCCATCCTAACCAACCTCTGCAAGGCAGGCACTGGAGATCCCACCCAAAAGAGTCAGTAAATCTGTAAACAACATCTTTAGGCATTTTTGGGAAACTGTCCATCAAATGTCAAGGATACAGGGTTTTCTTAAGTTACCTTGAAAATGTGATGGTCAAATAACATTTCTTCTCAATTACCATCAGTTACCATTCATGTAGAGGGAATATACTCTTTGATACTTTTGCCTAACAAGTAATTTCACAAACAAGCTTCTGAAGCTATTACATTTCTCCAGCAAAAAAAAGGCCATAAAAAGTATGGATTGTGGGGGTATTGCAGGAAGTTACCGAACTCTAACATGCACTCCCTCTGACTGTTGGTGTACCCCAATGTTCAGTCCTAGACCCCCTCATCTACTCCATCTACAGAAAGGTACCCTAATACAATATTTAGGGTTTCAGTATCATCTATATGCAGATGACACTCAAATTTACTCCTCAGCATCAGATCGATCCCCCTTTCTCCTAGTACAAGTTCCAACTGCCTTTCAAGCATATCCTCCTAGATTGTAAGTCTGCGAGTTTTCAGTCTTGTAAGGTGCTTTAGTGAACACTAGATTGTAAACTCAAAGACCAGGCTCTCCATTCTTGGAATGTGTTAATTTTTGTTTTGTCTTGTACTTAACCCTTGTTCAGTGCTACAGAATGTGTTGACGTGTTACAAATAAAGATAATACAAATATTGTCCGTCCGACAACTTAAACTTAACATGTTAAAAACTGAGCTCCAAATCTTCTCATCCTCTACAACAGCGTCCACTCCTCAAACATCTCTCACTGTTGTCACTACCACTTCCATTTCTCATACCATTTGTCTTGGGGTTCTACTGTATCCTGCCCTCTCTTTTATTCCTCACATACAATCAATAACCAAATCATGTAATTTTCACCTAAAAAGCATCTCCAAAATATGTTAATATTTTACACAACGTATAACTAAAGTTCTAGTCCATTCTCTCATCATCTCGCTTGGCTACTACAACTCTCTCTTGCTGGCCTCGTCATCACCCATTTGTCTCTACACCAATCCATAATGAACGCCTCCACTAAACTCATCTACTATACTCAACACTCAGTGCCTGCAGCACCTCTCCTGTCACTCCACTGGCTTTCCGTAGCCTCCAGAATAACATTTAAAAACATGACGCTAACATATAAAGTTATCAAAGTCCCAACAGCCCCTTCGCTCCGCTAATGACCTTCATCTTTCCTCCTCTCTTGTTACCTCCACTCACTCTCAATCTGCCCCTACTCTGTTGAACTCCTTGTTTCAAAAAACTAGCTTCCTGTTTCAAAACCTTCAAAAACTCACTAAGAACGTATCATCTTCAGCCTTAATATACATAACTGCCTACCATGCAGCATAGTATCACCCACAATCACAATCTACAATGCAACACAGAGTCACTTACATCGGCCTACGGCTTTATTCGCGGTCACTCTCCCATATCACAACCTAGCATTACTCCTAAATTGTAAGCTCTTTGGAGTAGGGCCCTTTTTCCTGTTGCACCAAGCTGTCTGCAGACCCATTTGTTTCATATTTGTATTTCACTGTATCTGTAATTTGTATTTCTACTTACCTTAGAATTTGTATATATCTTTATAATTTGTCCCTTTTTACTTTTATAAATAAAGAAAAATGATAATAATGGCAGGGAAAACTTAAAAATTTATAAAAATGATTATCAGAAGGTTTATGATGCCCTTTGCCTATGCCCCCGCTACCCCACAATGCCACCTAATATTAACTGCTACCATGGGGGGTAGCTTAAGTAAGAAATATGCAAAAATGCAAAATGTATTTTGATTATCTTGTATTTCAATATAAAAGAATAAAAAACAAAAAAAAATATGTGCCAATTTCAATCCCTGAATTTTGATTGGTTGAAAGCCTACTGAGTAATCAATCATGGTCCTATAATTTCAAATATTAAATTCTGAATGGTTGAAATACGATTGCCACATATTTTGCCGAATCAGAGGCCTAGAAAAATCCTACATCCTCGGGGGCTTCAAAAGCCGTTATCCGGTACACAAACTTCTCTAAGGAAAAGCTCCTTTGGCTTAGTTATTTTTTGTTTTTTTATAGAGCAGTACAGTTTCTTTATTGTATGCCCTTGGCCATGGGGTGAAATGAGGAGCTGTGGTTTCCAGTCAAGAAAGAAGAGGAAGAGGCCCTTCTCTAGGAGAACCAGAAAATGAGAATGTCCTTGGCTTCAAGCAAGATTGGATGTTCCCTCTTATCCAGAGCTGAAGATTGAGGACAAGGGCGTTGCAGATCATTGCTAGACATCCAAGGAGGATAATGTATGTTTTAACCCTTTTTAATTATATTTTATTTTCCATTGTATTTAAATTAATAAATTAATATTTACATTTTTATTTTAGGTAAATCATTTTTTATTTTATGTAAGATGCCCCATTGGGTAAATTATATAGGAGGCATGGGGGTCTATACTGACCCCCATGATGGGTAACAATATGGTGCTTAGGTGTCATGTAGGGACAACCAGGTAGTTTGCTTTATTGGGGTCTATGGGGGGGGCATAGGCAGAGGAGTTCATAAACCCTGCAGCAGTACTTTTATTTATAACCCCTTCCCTGATGCTATCAGCAAAGAAGGATATACAGGTAGTAATAGAGTGGGGCCTTTACGTGCTTCTCTAGCCTTTGGGGGTATTTAAAATATACAGTGGATATAAAAAGTCTGCACACCCCTGTTAAAATGTCAGGTTTCTGCAACCATATTATTTTATTTGTATATTTTTTCTTCACTCTACCTAAAAGATTTCTGTTTTTCAATTGAGTTGTGCAGTTTATAGGTCACATTAAAAGTGGAAAAAGTTCTGAAATGACTTATCTTTGTCTCAGCACCGAAACCTGACATTTTAACAGGGGTGTGTAGACTTTTTATATCCACTGTATGTATGATTTTTGGCCCTAGCACATTCATTTTACTATAGGGGAATGTAATAGTACTGTGGGATGTTTTGCATGTAGAGAAGGGAATAGTATTGCAGGATGTAGAAGGGAACATAGCAAATGTTTCAGGCAATCACAAGGGGTTATATGTTAAGTTTTATTAAGGGAAGTGTGTAATAGGAACCTACGTGGGATTTTTATGCATTAGGTTTTCTACAGGAGCCAGGTAATCAATGCCTGTGTCCCTTTAATTTAACAGCTTACGCATCTGACAAACAAGAAAACACTCCACTGAACTCCTTATCATATTCTTTTTTTTTTTTCTTCTTTAACTAAGCTGAAACAAACTAAGAGATATAATTTATGGATCAGCCAAGTTAGCTTTATAACACATACCGGTACATAATTATGTTGTATATAATGCTCATGATCTGTATACTCAGCTGTTTAACAGGTTTAGCAGGAACCACTACTTAATGTTTGCATGCAAATATCATAAAATAGCAGCTATTTAAAAATTACTTGAATTCATATTGTTACCATACATATTGGCTTCCAATATTTAATTTACACACAAAAAAAGACACTTCAAATGTTTTTGGTTCTTTTGACAGTCCAAAACAGCAGTTTATAAAAGGAGATTTACTAAGACATCAGAGCTCCCGTGATAGGCTGTGATGCACAGAAATCCTGTATCACAACCCATCAGTTGATTTACTGACCCCTGTTTCCTGGTAAATGCATAGCCCATCATTGCTAGATATCAGTGCCTGGTAATGGAGTGTTATATGTAAAATACTAACTGTGATGCTGATCTCCTGATTTACTAATATAAATCCCTGCTCGCCACTCGCTCCATGCATCAATAGCCCTCCTACTCTACTTTTAATTAAATATATATCCAACCACTGCTATCTACTGAGTCTGCTGTCACGGATTCCAGGGTCTGGCTGCCCTCACTGTGAAGAAATCTTTTCTTTCTACAAGGTAGGGATGTCCTCTTATCAGTTGCAAACCTCCTGGCAAAAAAAGCTCCCCTGACAAAGACTTATATTGACCCTGAATTTATCTATATAAGGTAAACATATTTCCTCTTAGGCACCTTAAAGGACCAAAAAAGTCCCACATGTGATGAAAAAGGGTGAAAAAGCATGTGGAAAAAGTGTTTTTTAATTTTTTAAAACAATTGATGCTAATTACAATTGATGCTAAATTCATGGAGTTATGAACAATTGAAGTACAGCTATTTCAGTGTGTTGCCTCTGCCTGAGTAATGAGCCTTGGACCGCATGGAACATAATGATTATTAATTAGAACCAGAAGCTTTGGATCAGACAGTGGTAGGGGATTTGTAAATATCGTAACTACTCTAGTAGCTTAAGTAGCAGTAGAGTAGGTAGCACAGAGCAAACGTTGCTGTTCATGGGGGAGAAGGCCCTGATTCAATTCCTAGTAAAGACACTTAGGCCCCTATTCAATTGAGCAATTGTTGGTTACTGGAGCCCGTAATGTAGCCTGTAAACTAATTTGCTATTCAATTGGCGTCTTTTAGTGAGCTGCAAACGATCTACGGGTTTCAGGCTGAAAATCCATGCAGTTGCCAAAATCATAACTTCCAACCCATCTAAGCCTTTGATCTTTCAAGCCCACAAAAGTTACAATCACTAAAATCGCATATCACTATTCAATTGCTACAATTCCTCAAGACCGCAAATGTTTTCACACAAGTAAATGGCAAATGTAGAAGAAAATCCTACAAGTAGCAGATAGGGGGTTATACACCTGTTCGTAGCACTTTAAATACAAATAAAAAAATCAATACTACACTTTAAAACATGGGGAAATCGATGAAAGACATTAGAATTATTCTTTTTAGTTTTATATTAATACAAGGAATCAAGGTATTAATACATATCAGGCCACCCACATGGACTAGAACATTTCCTTCATTCGTTTTTATTATTGTTGTGTAACCTCCATGTTTTACTGACGTCATGATGAAGGTTTCATTTACTATTAGCTATTTCGAAATCGGTAAATACTGCCTTGCTTAACTGATCATGTTCATGCTCTGAAATGCTACTTACAGGTGCATGGTTTACGGTTTCAGCTTTCAGCCCGTAAATTGCGGGCTTGTTCAATTGAATCGCCCTTTTAATTGTAGCAAATTTTAAGCCTGCAGACCTATGGCCGGTATAACATAATCTGTGTTCTTGCAATTGAATAGGGGCTTTAGACACTTTTTTCTTTACTGTTGAAAAATCAGAAATATGCACATTTAGGATATTTAATAAAATATGACATCAATATTAGGTAACTTTGTGGATTTTTGTTTTGTTTATCTATATATAGTATATATGTAGTTCACATAATGATTTAATATATTTAGTTAAAAAAATGAAATTAGTTTAACTTTTATTCTGGTTTAATTACCTAAGTGTCATCAGGTGTGGAGACAATACTTTCCAATCCTAATTTTGAATTATTAATTAATATCTTAAAAAAAGAGACAACCTGATACTGAACCTTGAGGAACCCCATTTGCCACATTAATCCAATCTGAGTATGTTCCATTTACAACAACCTGTCTTTTAGTCAGGTCTAAATCCACAAGCACATATTTTCTGCAATTTCTGTATCATTTTTTTGGTATAATAGTCTTCCATGTGGCACTGTATCAGACACATTACTCATTTAATGAAACATAGGTGGGTAGATGTAAAATAAAAACGGAGCTTGGGAATTCATTTGAAGTATAATCTCTTGAGGCTTGACAATTCAAGACTGGTGTGCATTCACACAAGGTAATAATGCTTAAGTGATGGTAATTGACTTTGATAGCATATTATAGTCTATATGAGAAAGTCATGAAGCCAAAAAGGAGAAATCCTAGAAAACAAAATAGTTGCACAGGACAAATACAGGGTATTAATATTTGATCCAGTCACAGCTGTCAATTTTAACTTGGTATTCTTGTTAAACCGCACAAATGGAAATGTAGCCCAGTTTCACTTTAATGCAGAAAAGTAAAATTGGTAATTTTCCTTAAAGATATTACATGAAATTAGTCAAACCTGAGGTTTAAGTAGTGTGAAAACATTGAGATGACAGAGAATAAATTAGTATGTCTCTACTGTAAGCTTTCCATTAATCCCTTGGAGCCGTCCTCCATAACTCCCTTGTAGTGTTCCTCCAGTTCCTCGTTGTCCACAAGCACACAAGGATTTCATTGTTGCTCTTAGAACAGAGAATGTTATAAGCAATCACTTGACCATTATGATATTTTATAGGGGGGGGGGGGGGAATCCGAATGAGCGTCCTTCAACCTGCATATCAAAGACATCTTTCATGAAAGAGGGGGTTCATTATTTCAAAACAGGGGTCTAAAACTTTTATAATTGGGTTAAACCATCACTTGACCACCACTAGTCAATATGTCATTATGTGTGGAGCGTGACCCTAAAAAAATCCTCCTTCTACCAATACAAAATGGGTCAATTAACCTCTTACTGAAAAGCCCTCTAGCCATTAGGTGCCCACCATGGCAATGGCAGTTCTTTCATTAGTGTTATTCGAAAGCTCCTAAAAGGGCTCCCTTTGCAACAATGGCATGAGCCCCCTCATTAAACAATGGCATGAGCTCCCTCATTAAACAATGGCATGAGTCCCCTCATGTACCATTTTACCTGCCTGGTGTGGGCATCTAATTTTAAGACTGGGGATCACCTAAAACCTACATTTAGACAACTAATATAACATTTTATGCTTTATTTTCCAGTGGCTCATTTTTATTGGGGGAATAAGGGAGAACAGTTCTAACGTTGGTGGAAGGCTTAATTGATTATAAAATTGTAATCATATACCAGTGGCGGAGCTAGAGAACAAAGTTGTAAAATATTTTTGCGCTGAGCCCCCAAAGGTACCAGCTCACTCAGTGTGCCTCCCCAAGACCCCTTCCCATATACCATATACTATCTCTATATAGCAGCCAGTCCTTCTCAGCACCCACCACACATAGCACCTGTAACGGATCTCCTGGCACCCCGACCGGGTACCTCCGTTGATGGACGCGTCCTAGTTTGTGTCGAGGCCTACAAGCACCGCACCGGACACCACACTACCACAGACTCCACAACCGCCGTAGCTTAAAGCTCCCAGGGAGTATGCAGCGCATAGCAATCCCCAGTATGATATAGCAATCCCCTCCAAGAACGAGACGAGGCTACGTTTTGAAGGGTCAAAGAACTCTCTCCTTTAATAATTACAAAACACATTTTTAAACACTTCACATACACAGTAGGGGCAGTGACTACCTTTGGTCAACCCCTAATTACCTCTGGCAAATCAGACAGGGTTAAGGCGTGGGAGCCAGGAGTCCCCTCCCCCAGGAGCCGCCCACTAGGCATGGCTAACTGCTCATTCTACCTCTGGCGGTGGAGAGAGTAACATCTCTAAGCTCACTTATTCCCCTGCTGGGAGTATGGGGAAACCCCAGGTCATCTCATTATTCAAGAGTCCCTTCCCCCATTGTTCATGTTGCCATCTTGTCTGCTAAAACCCTTTTGTTCTGCTATCTCTTGTGTGGTTTAGCAGATACTATTAATAGGTAGATGGGCAACTCCTAACCAAGTGTATGAGACCAAAGATATTTGACTGCATACCACACAATACAATATTTTTACAGATATAATAACAACATTTTATAACCCAGAACATATCTGCAGATAGCTTAGGTCTGAGCACACATTATTACTGAATGGCGCTCAGACCACATACATACAGTTCAATGGCCATGGAACCAAAGTCTTTCTGCATAGGAAAATAAAGTATTTAAATGCCGGTCCATAGTCAAAAGGCAGGAGGCTGGCAAACAGTCCTCTCCAAGACAAAGTGGCGAAGGGCTCTTCATCACACATCTCCACTTTGGGGGGAAGTCTAACCAGGCACCTGACCTTCTGCCGGTCAGTGCCTCCGTTAGACGATCCACCAACCCACAATAAACCAGTGCTAGAGCAGCCCCCCCACAACAACAAAGTGCAAGAGCAGCCCACCCACAACAAACCATTACTGCACCTGGATATTTCGCTGTGGTGATGGGGCAACACGCTGAGGGGACTTGAGGGGCAGAGGCCAGCGGCACTCTGCCCTTATGCCAGCTCTTCTGCTGGTATAACCTGCAGGACATCCTGCTCTGTACAAGGGACAAAGGGAGGGCAGAGGCTGACTGCACTCTGCCCCGCTGTCAGCTCTTCTGCTGGGGTACTTGGGACATATTCCAGCTCAGTAGCCAGGGAAACGTGGGGGTCAGTGGGGGTTAACATTTCCTCTGTTAACCCTGGGGCCACATTAGAAGTTAGCTGGGGAGGGGAATTTGTACTTACCCCTTCCTCCGGTTGTCCCAGTGAGGGTAGTTGGGGATCTGGACAGGCTGTGGGCGCAGAGACCACGGTCCCATCTGCACCGTCTGGGAGATTGGTGTCTCCCCTTGTCAGGGTAAACTGTCGCTGGGGCAGAAGGACGACACCTTCTGCCCTCTGTGGTTCACACTGCCGCTGGGGGGAAAGGACGACACCTTCTGCCCCCTGGGGTTCACACTGCCGCTGGGGGGGAAGGACGACACCTTCTGCCCCCTGGGGTTCACGCTGTGGCTGGGGAGGAAGGACGGCACCTTCTGCTCCCTGTAGGGCCGGTAGAGAGAGCTCGGTCCCATCTCTACCTGCCATCTGGATGTCATCCCAGGACCAGTCAATGACGTCTGGTTCTGCTTGTCGAGTAGGTTGGGGCTGCACGAAGCTGAGCAGGTGTTGGTAGTCCTGCTCCAGCTCCCACTCTCTCGTTACCAGGTGGGTCATGTCTTTGCTCACCTCGCCTTCGTCACCCCAGACATAGCATGCCCATCTGATAGTCGTAGATGTCGCAAAACCTAGACCCCTCCGTGCTGCCAAGATCAATGTCGTCCTCCAAGGCATCCCATAATAAACCCGGGCCATCATAATCATTCCCCTCCGGTAAGTCGTGTTCAGACGTCCAGGGGGTAAGTCGAACGGTATGCCACCAGAGAGCCTGGTATGCGTTGTCTAGCCAGAGCTCTCGCCATACCAGGGTATCTAGTCTTGTCACCCACTCATCCAGGGGCTGCTCTCCCAATAGATACATCCGCATCGCCACACGCTTCTGTAGCTGCTGCTCATCACTGGGGAGACTCTCACCTCGCAGCCATTGGGCATCTTCCAGGGCATCATACCAGAGTTCCTTTCTGTCTACATCCCTGTAGTCCGCGGCCGCCTCCTCCTCCTCATCATGGAACGCTGTCCGAAAACTAGCCGGTTCCATCCTGCTGTAGCCAGGGGCGCTGTACGGCTACTAGCGTTGCCCTCAATTTGTATAACTCCAAACGTTACCGGTGTCTCCGTGCTGCTTTTCCTCTTACTAGGACGCCATCCCACCACTGCCAGCCAATGTAACGGATCTCCTGGCACCCCGACCGGGTACCTCCGTTGATGGACGCGTCCTAGTTTGCGTCGAGGACTACAAGCACCGGACACCACACTACCACAGACTCCACAACCGCCGTAGCTTAAAGCTCCCAGGGAGTATGCAGCGCATAGCAATCTCCAGTATGATATAGCAATCCCCTCCAAGAACGAGACGAGGCTACGTTTTGAAGGGTCAAAGAACTCTCTTCTTTATTAATTACAAAACACATTTTTAAACACTTCACATACACAGTAGGGGCAGTGACTACCTTTGGTCAACCCCTAATTACCTCTGGCCAATCAGACGGGGTTAAGGCGTGGGAGCCAGGAGTCCCCTCCCCCAGGAGCCGCCCACTAGGCGTGGCTAACTGCTCATTCTACCTCTGGCGGTGGAGAGAGTAACATCACTAGGCTCACTTACTCCCCTGCTGGGAGTATGGGGAAACCCCAGGTCATCTCATTATTCAAGAGTCCCTACCCCCATTGTTCATGGTGCCATCTTGTCTGCTAAAACCTTTTTGTTCTGCTATCTCTTGTGTGGTTTAGCAGATACTATTAATAGGCAGATGGGCAACTCCTGACCAAGTGTATGAGACCAAAGATATTTGACTGCATACCACACAATACAATATTTTTACAGATATAATAACAACATTTTATAACCCAGAACAAATCTGCAGATAGCTTAGGTCTGAGCACACATTATTACTGAATGGCGCTCAGACCACATACATACAGTTCAATGGCCATGGAACCAAAGTCTTTCTGCATAGGAAAATAAAGTATTTAAATGCCGGTCCATAGTTAAAAGGCAGGAGGCTGGCAAACAGTCCTCTCCAAGACAAAGTGGCGAAGGGCACTTCGTCACAGCACCCATCCTTATCTCTTTTGCTCCCCCTCACAGAACCCATACAACTGTACTTTGCTGTCACTTTAACAGATATGGACCAATTTCCAGCTGGGGGTACAGCCAAGGAGGCCCAGGGAAGGCCCGGGGTGTAGTGCATTGGGTCGGGGTGGGTGGCCCAGGGGGAGGCCTCTACACAACGCAAATAAGATAACACTTACACAGGTAAGCTAACACTAAATATGGAACAATAATACTTAGTAAATGCCCACTCATTCACTGCTATTTTATTGCTTTTATTTAAAATTCCAGTATAAACAATCACCTTTTTTTCTTAATTTTATTCAGGGGCTTTTTTTCTTTTCAGTATATGATCTATTTTTGAAGGTCATTCTTTGACATATAAACAACATATCACAAGGCAGTGTAACACAAAAAAATCACAAAAATTGTTGTTCAAATATGAAAAACAGACCCAGCACAAGTGAAGAATGAGTCAACAGAGAAACAGAGAAATGCAGTAGCAGATGTAGTGAATAGAGGGCCCCAGTGCAAACTAATTTGGGGCCCCTCTTGCCACTTCTCTATCAATCTTTTGGGGCAATCAATATTTATATGATCAGATGACCCCCTATGGTGTTCAGACACCTTTCTATAAAGTAATTATCTGCTATCCTCACCTAATAAATTAGGAATCCTCGTTTACTGCCAAGAGCATAGGGCTCCTACCTTTTTGTTGGCCCTGGTGTTTTGCACCTGCTGCACCAGCAGTAGCTCCACCATTGGAGAAAGCTTTAGGACAGAATAGAATAATATTTATCTCCTTAGATGGCACGATTGGCTTCTATCAAATCTTATCAGATAGCTTTTTCACATAGCTCCACGCTTCAACTGTCTGACCCCACCAGGTGTCCGTTTACTGTAAAATAATTGAATATTGGTTTATATATAGAGACTACCATTGTGCCCCTCACTTTTTCCCTTTCTGATATCCTCCTCCATTTTTTTAGCTTGTGCTTGCATCTCTTCCACTAACAAAAACGAATTATACTTATATAATTCAAATAAACATAGATGACTGGTTTCAAAACAGTGCATAATATATACATTTATGTATGTATACACATTAAGTAAATATAATTAGATTTTATAAACAAAAGAGTTTTGTGCACCGTACAATAATATGTATTATATGTGTCATGAATCAGCCAGTGGCCATATTGGATTTGGCCTGAATAGCCGGTGGCCATGTTGTGACTGGCACAGCCAGGTTGTGACTAGAGCCATGTGTTATATTGTTATGCTGGGGGCTAGGGGGAGGAGCAGGGTTTTCTCATCACCATTAATAAAGTCATCATAATGCATAAAATGGATTGATGGAGAAAGCCCTGTCCAACCCTAAATACCATAACTCCCATGTTTAGGCTCAGTGTAATGAGTGTCCTGTGAGAGAGCTAATGGGAGATATTGGCTATATGTGGGGGCAACATTATGTGTTATATTTGTAAATATATAAATGTATGTTATAGTAGAGAGTAGCCCTATTGTACATATGACACATACATCTTGTCATAGGAGTCTGTTGACCACAAAGGTTAATCCCTTGTGTACACTCACTTAAGTGATAGGAGCCATACACAATGGGATCTCCACAGACACAGAGGCACCATAACTCCAGGGGGTCTACAGCTTGTCCCCTCCCAACTATCAGAGCATGGAGCAGAGCAAGAGGACATGTGTCTCTCCTGGGAGCTAGAAGCTACGTGAATTAGGTAGCCACACCTAGTGGGCGGACCTGTGAGGAGTCTTATGTTTCCCACAGTGTAACGCTACCTGATTGGCCAGAGGCCATTAGGGGCTGACCTCAGGTAGCCCCTCCCTCTACTATGTTGAAAAGTTCTTAAATACTGTGTGTTTCCAAAATAAAGTTGTTCTTAATTTTCATACTTTAACTAAGCATGTATTATTGACCCAGAGGCATATGCTTGTAGAGGAGCTCGTTCTGACTCCCTACTAAGGTGCTTCCAGGTACACTACCACAGCAGCTGGGACTTATGCCTTTGTACCGACAAAGACTGTCCATAGGTCTAGAGTCACCCAAACTTAGGTCTAAACCTACTAGGAATAAGAGTACTAGGATACTCTAGATCCCATCATCATAGTAGGTTGTGACAATATGTATGCTCAGTTTCATCCATGGCTTCTCACACAATGCTAAACAAGATGGAGTAGGATATCAGTGAGGGAGAATGTAAGAGCAAAATGGTAATTTTTTAAAGGTGTTGAGGCAGGAAGATAGTCTAATGGAGCGGGGCAAGGAGTTCCAAATAGTAGGGGCAGCACGAGAAAAGTCTTGAAGACGGGAGTGAGAGGAGGTGATGAGAGAGGAGGAAAGAAGAAGAAGATCGTTAGCAGAATGAAGGGGGCGGTTGGGAGAGTATTTTGAAACAAGAGCAGAGATATGAGGGGGTGCACTGTGTTGAGGGCTTTATATGTTAGGGTCATGATTTTACATTTTATTCTGGAGGCTAAGGGAAGCCAGTGGAGTGACTGACAGAGAGGATATAGCGATAGAGATACTGAGCGTTTGGTATTGAAGCCTAACGGAGGCGTTCATTATGGATTGGAGGGGAGACAGACGAGAGATGGGAAGGCCAGCAAGGAGTGAATTGCAGTAGTCAAGTCGAGATATGATGAGAGAGTATATTATAATTTTAGCTGTGTCTTCTGTAAGATAATGACAAATTTTGGAGATGTTTTTTAGGTGAAACTGACAAGATTTTGTTATTGATTGGATGTGAGGAATAAAAGAGAGGGCGGGATCCAGTAGAACCCCAAGACAACGGGCCTGGGAGGTGGGAGTGATGATGGTGTTGTCAACAGTGAGAGAGATATGAGGAGTGGAAGCTGTAGTAGAGGGTGGAAATATTAGGAGTTCAGTCTAAGACATTGTGAGTTGGAGTTGACGGGTAGACATCCAGGAGGATATGCTAGAGAGGCAGTTAGGCTAAACTTGAGCTAAAAGAGAGGGGGACGGATCGGGTGCAGAGAGGTAGATTTGAGTATCATCTGCATAGAGATGATACTGAAATCCAAAGGATTTTATAAGGGTGATCCTACCCTACGGGGGTACGGATGCTCCATCACGGTAGGACCTGGACGAGGGTCAGGGCGCAAAGTGTACTGTCTCGGTTCAGGCTCCTCCCCTCTCTTGTTTATGTATACTTAATTAATGGTATTGTTATTATTATGTGAACTTGGGTTTACCAATAAACACTGTGGCCAGTACTTCCCCAATAAGTGGTTGTGTCTAATTATTTAATTAGAGGGCTCAGGAAGTATTTGCCCAAAGTTATGCCCAAAGTGTCATACGGACATACCCACTGGGCCGTGCACAGGTCAAGACTTTCAATTTTCATTTATTATCACTAGATTGGTCTCTTAAGACCTGTGATTACTATATATTAGATCATTATACTTACACTTACAAATTTCTTTATCCCTTACCCTTCATATTTGGATCACTGAGGGTCACATTTATTGTTATTTGTTATACACTGTTCTTGAACCTGGTGGTACCTTAATAGGCCATTGGGAGCCGGGACTGCTATCTCCCTTATCTTGCCATACTGGACCTGCCGTACACCATCCTCCAGACACTATATAGTCACCACCACACCCTTTGTTGCCTGTCCAAACAGTATCCATGCTATTAGCATTAGAGCTTTCTAATATTGATTATTGATTATCAACGTTTTTGCATCTTTTAACTCTAAAATTATTAAATTAGTATTTTATTCCTTTCCACATTTTGTATTTTTGATTTAATGGTGCTAGGCACCTGTGAAACCTAGCCTCCCAATAGTTCATCTTGTATATTAATAGAATAAAGAACATAAAAATAAAAAGAATTCAGATGGATATTATATGGCTAGTAAAATCCAGGAACTTTCCATATCCCTTTAAAATCATTAAGCAAAAATTCAGCTTTCTTGGCCGGCCCACTTTATATTTCCAATTGTATTCAGAGTCCTAATATTCAATCAAATACAACTGCCAGCAAAGCTGTGAGTGGCACCTCTATGTAGAACATTTTCTTGATAGTCCTGCAATCCTGCATTACTTGTAGGCTGAATTGACAAACTAAATGTTTTAGTTTTTTAACAATAACACGATACATATGCTTTAAAATCATCTAACAATTAGTATGAAAAGTCATTAAGAAAGATCTCAGAAGTTACAGATGGAGATCTCGATTTGGCCTCTGTAGATCTCGAAGAAACCAGGCGCCACAAACAGACACTCCAAAGTGAACCTTCAGATTTTACAATATGTTATATGGTCATTTTACAGACATGAATAATATTTTATTGCTCTTTCCTGCCTAGGCTGAGCCAGGTGAAAGGTATCCTAGTTATCCTAGTTTTCTGACATTGACACTGAATAAGCTGTGAGAGAGTGGAGAAGGGGATTTGATTTAAAGAGAACTTGTTTTTCCTTTTTCTAAGCATTTTCACCCTACAGTTACAAAGAACAAGGACATGCTAAAATACAATTGCAAAGGTGTCATATTCCTACTGTATGCATGATAGCTTCTTTATGTAAATCTAGACTAGCTGCAGGAATTTAATGTAGAACAATTAGAAAAAAAAAAAAAAAAAAGAAAACTTTTTGCAAATTAAATGGGCTTTCATTATTTTACCAAAAAAGCACAAATCTCCAAGAAACATAGCTCTAATCCAGCGAGTGATTCCCTCCTCTCGGTATCATTGATAATGATCTAGAAATAGTAATACTCTTACTATAAACCCCAAAGGCTTGTGATATCACCCTGTATAAGTCAGCTTCAAGTTTAAACTCCCATAAAATGTATGAAGGTTGTGGATGACTATCATGGTCCAGTAGGGTCTGTATGCCACTGACCAAAGATTGACAATTAGCCAATATATATATATATATATATATATATATATATATATATACATATACATAAATAATATACTATGGCTCATAATTAATTGAAATTTGCTACAATTACAGAGCGATTCAATTAAACAAGCCCGCAACTACATGGCTGAAAGCCGAAACCATAAACCATGCACCCGTAAGTAGCATTTCATAGCATGATTATGATCAACCAAGCAAGGCCGTACTGATTTAGAAACAGGCAATAGTAAATGCGACCGTTATCATTAAGTCAGTAAAATATGGAGGCTAAACGTCAATCAATTAGCGTTGAGAAGTACGATATGTGATTGGACTCACAAACCGGCAATGTACAAAATAATAAAAATGAATGTTCTAGTCCATGTGGGTGGCCTGATATGTATTAACTCCTTGATTACCGGATTGATATAACACGGAAATGAAACCTAAAGAAAAATCATTTTTGATTGCCGATTTGCGAGCTTAAAACTGTTGTGCAATTAATTCTAACGTCTTCCATTGCTTTCCCCATATTTTAAAGTGCAGTATTGATTTTTTTATTTGCATTTACAGTGCTACGAACAGGTGATAAACCCCCTTTGCGGGTCCTATCTGGTACCCGTAGGATTTTCTTCTACATTCGCCATTTACGGGTGGGAAAACAATTGCGGGATTGAGGACCTGTAGCAATTGAATAGCGATTTGCGAATGTAACATTTACGGGCTTAACAGATCAAAGGCTTAGCTGTGTTGGAGCTACGATTTTAACAATCGCAGGGATTTTCAGCCTGTAACCCGTAGATTGTTTGCGGCTAGCAATAAGAAGCCAATTGAATAGCAAATTAGTTTACGGCTCCGTTACGGGCTCCCGCAACTACAATTTTCTCAATTGAATAGGGGCCTATATTTCTTAGCTATACTTGTCTGCTTATATTTTAATTTTATGGCACTAAAGCTCAATCCTTTGCAATGTGTTAATATTGCAATACAAATAAACGATAACAATGTTGGGTATTAATTTTTTCAAGTACATATAATAGTTGTCAAACTGCGAGACGTCGTCGCGCTTTGCAAGGTGCGCAGCCTCCCGAAGCGAGGCGAGCCGTTAACACATAGCACTTAGCCGATGAGTGCCAAAGGCACTCATCGCTGCGAGCCTTGCAATGCGAGGCTAGCCGTTAACACGTAGCACTTGGGCGTTGAGCACCGAAGGCGCTCGTCGCCTGCGAGTGTCGCATAGCGAGGCGAGCCGTTAACCCAATACAACGCGCGGGACTTATCCGAAAAACACTTCATAAATGCAGGATCGCCTTGGCGTGCAAGCAGGTAACAACCGCGGGTCTTAGAAAAAAAAATATGAGACGCAAAAAATTAAGAAACTAGCAGCCGAACGACGAAAATCAAAAAACAAGAAGCTTTTTAAAATATGTTACTAACTTTGTGCAAGGATTATGCTTTACATGTCTTTCTTTTTCCCTTGGGGGAGTTGAGAGTCCCTGCATATTGTTGCATTTATGACAATGGTTCCTACACTGTGGTCTGTGAGCTTCATTCAACTGAACCTACTGGAGTTACAATCAAAAAAATAAACAAATGTAAGAAAATGTATAAAAATGCATACAAACGCAGAACAGAAATGCCTAGATCCTAAATTGTATTGTTTGCCTGCAGAAACATCCTCATGTGGTCTGTGAAGACCTTACAAGTAATTAAGTGGTTCTCCAAGATGCTGAGCAACTTTTAAGCGATGCATAGAAAAATATGTGGGAAACACTCATTGCGGGGTTAAAGATCCAATACATGCTAAAACACAACAGCATGTAATATCTTCATGTCTTTTTACTTGCAGGAGAATATAATTATATTATATGATATACTGTATGTCCCTTGGGTGTGGGGGCAGGAGATAATATAGTAGTAGTTGTCCAATGTTGTAGTCTTTAGTTCATAATGTTTAGTTCTATGTAGTTAAAGGATCCCTTCTGGATTGCTACCTTGCCTTAATGAAGGGGCTTGTGTACCTCAATGAAGCTGTGAGCTATACCATGTAGGGTCAGCCAAGATGGGCAGGTCATAGCAGACAGGTCAGACAAATCGTGGTCCACGGGAAAAGAAACCAACAACCCACTCCTGTATTTTTGCCATGAAAAACATATGGATAAGGATGACCAGATCCATAACGATAGATATGCCTGGCATGCTGTGGTCCATAAGGTCACTGAGAGTCGAACACGACTGAACAACTAAGTTAGTTCATAAGTAAGTGCCTTCTTTCTTGAACTACAGTGTGCCTTTAATCACTTGGACCATCTGCAAGACACTAGTAAACTCATTATGGATGACGACAAATAATTAAAAACACTGATGGCTCATAGTGAAACATTGATGGCTAACTAGAGTTTTACTATTTTATTCCATAAATCAGAGCCTCCTCAATGTTATTAATGTCTTGAGACAATTCATGTTTTCATATTTAAATGATAGGCAACATAATGGGGGACATGAGGATTAATAGCAACACCCTCTCAAGCTTGCACATCGCCAAATCCAATATTTAATTTCCGGTTTATTTTCTGTCTCAAGTCCCGCGGGCTCGTCGTTGTAAAAACCTGTACGGGTTCGGAGGTGGAGGGCCGCAAACTCAAAGCATTGTAGAAGCCAATATATATTCAATCCAGTACTGCAAGGTACTGTAAATGATGGGAACACAATGGGGGCATGAGGATTAATAGCAAAACATTCTCAAGCTTGCACATCGCAAAATTATAATCTTTGATTTTAGGTTTAAAATCCGTCCAAGTCCCACGGGCTTCCATGACCAAGCCCGTAGCTCGTTATTCAAGCTTGTGTGGGCTTGGATGGTGATTGTCTTCTAAGCCTGTAGCTCGTTATTCAAATCCATGCGGGCTTGCATGATAGATAGAACACGAAGATTGAACATGAAATTACATTTCTTTATTTGCAGATTTGAGAGTAGAGGAATGTTGAGCTATTAATTCTAAGACCAAACCTCACTTTCACTTTTAATAAAAGTACAGGATGGCTTTTCTACTTGCTAAATTAGTGCTACGATTTGTAAGTAAGCCCTTTGCGACCTGTGGGTCTATTTTACCCATTTACGGACTTGACAGAGGCTAATCCCGCAGCCGTTGCAGGTCTGATGTGCTCCAAGCCCGTGGGACTCGGACAGGGAAATTGAACATGAATAACAATAAAAATGATTTGCAGATTTGAGTGTTGGGGAATGTTGTGCTATGAATTCTAACACCTACAATCACTTTCACGTCTCATCAAAGTACAGGATGGCTTTTTTATGTGCTTAATTGGTGCTCCGATTTGTAAGTAAGAGCCTTGCGGGACCTTTTTGGTGTAAGTAAGCTGCGGCTCGGTTTTAGCGAATTACGGCCTTGACGGAAGGGTTCACGTAGCATTTGAATAGCGACCTTGGCTTTTTTTCGGCCAAAACTCTTGCGGACGCTTAAGATCAAAGGTTTTAGAATACGGAATAGAATACGGAAGTAGCTTGCGGCCACACATCTCTTACGGCTGTTAATAGAATGAGGCCCAAAGAGAGAGCAGTCGTGGTGAAGGTGCTTGTTTACCTCAATGAAGCTGTGAGCTATACCATGTAGGATCACCCAAGATGGGCAGGTCATAGGAGAGAGGTCAGAAAAACTGGTGAATAAACTGGCAACCAACGCCGGTATATTTGCTAAGATAATCTTATGGATAAGCACAACCAGAGACATAAAGACAGACGTGCCTGGTGTTCTGTAGTCTATAAGGTCGCGGAGAGTCAGACAAAATGGAATGACTAAAGAACAACAAAAATTAAAGGAAGGATGTCTTTCTTGAATAATGTCTGTGATATAATGTGTCTACTAGTATCCCATAGAGCTAGTTTATCATGGATGTGGCACTGTTTGGACAGCATTTAATATTGGACTGAGAAATTAATTAGGCTGGGTGGCCCTTTGCCAGTTATAAGCCCATATCACTAGAAACATTTTTAAAATGTTGACAACTCTACACACTGTGGCTACCGTTATCTTCTGTCATTATAATAGCTGGCGATTGGTGGTTGGTGCCAAGTCACATTTTATTCCGCATGACGTGCCCAGATTCAATAGTAAGTGAGATAGAAACACAAAGAGAGAGCAGCAAACTAAACACAGAGAGACAGATGGAAAGATAGAAAGAGGAACTCGGCCTGTACCAGACACATATAATAATCACAGGAACCTCTCTCGTTTACTTCGCTTGTAGTCTTCCTCACCAAGCTGACGCAGACTGAGACAGCTGCACAAACGCCAATTAAGACCCGTTTACACAAGTGTGCACAAACACACAAACAGTTATTTTGCAATTAAGAAAATCAAATAGGTTTTTTGTTTCTTCCATTCGGGATTTGCAAAGGCGGAGTAACAGTTTCCATTTTTAATACATGGATTGGACTGGATCCATCCAATTGTTTCTTGAGCCCAATATGGTTTGAACATACTGACAAATGACTCTTGTTTTAACAGCCTGCAGCTGGTAAATAAGTTGCTTCTTTGGGCATCTTTCATCTTGAGTGTGTTTGGATTGCAGATTACCAGATGTTTGTTTTTTTTGGTCCACATCTGGAACCTGACAGACATACCATTCATACAAAACTTTTTGTTAGTGAGTCAACCTTGGTAACAGTCTTGTTGATCTGTAGATCCAAAACCTGAAGTGGTCTATTATTATCTGGCAAAAGTAAAACATCACTATAATAGTTGTGGATCTGCGGGACTGTTCATCACTTTTACGATGTTGGTAATGCTTTGCGAGCCTTGCGAACCGAGTTGAGCCGTCGACCACGAGCCTGTGGTCGAGGCGCTCATTGCAGGCCTCTCAATGAGCGCCACAGGCGCTCATCACCAGCGGTACCGGACTCTCTCATCCCCCCTGCCTCTCTCTCATCCCCCTCTATGCCGCCGTTAGGGGCCGCAACCGCGAAGCCCGAAGGACTTAGGCCTCTTGCCTCCCCTTCTGCCTCTCTCTCCTCTCCCCCTCTGCCTCACTCTCATCTCCCCCTCTGCCTCCCCCAGCACCCAGAACTTACCTGCTTACCTGAAAACCCTGCCAGTAGCTTACGGCCGTACCTGGTTCCAAACCCTGCCAGTAGCTTGCGGCTCATACTCACCGTCTTCTCCTCCTCTGTGGCTCCCGTCCTTCGGGCCGGAACTACTTTCTGGATCAAGCCGCGCATCACGCAGGCGGGATGCGCGTGCGTGGTTGATCCAGAAATTAGTTCTGGCCAAAGGACGGGAGCCGAAGAGGTGGAGAAGACGGTGAGTGCGTCGCTGCTGGCAGGGTTGCCTCCAGGTAAGAGACACAAGGGAGGGAGAGGAGGGGGAACTGAGACACAAGGGAGGGAGAACAGAGACAAGGGAGGGAGAGGAGGGGGAACAAAGACACAAGGGAGGGAGGGCGAAGGAGACGCAGGGGAGGGGGAGGAGAAAGGAGACACGAGGGGGGACAGGGAGAGGGGGAACGGAGACACGGAGGAACAGGAGAGGGAGGGGGAGATGGAGACACAGGGGAGGGAGATGGAGAGAAAAGTAACACAGGGGAGGGAAAGGGAGAGAGGGTAAAGGAGGTATAGGAGAGGGAGAGGTGTGGAAAAAAACACAAGGGATGGAGAGGAGGCGGAAAAGGAGACACAAGGGAGGGAGAGGAAGGGGAAAATGACACACAAGGGAGGGAGAGGAGGGGGAAAAGGATACACAAGGTGGCAAACAGCATTGCTAGCCTTAAAATGTTATTCCCTTCAATTTCCTAGTTTTTAAAATCAAACATCCTCCTTAAAAATATTTTATTCTTAAAGAGTGGGACAAATGTATGAGTTCAAGGCATTTGTAAGTAGCTAATAGAATATGGCCCGTAGTCTTTGAGAGCGCCACTGTCATTTATATAAAATAATATTATGAAGCATTTTTATGCTTTTAGGCAGTTTTTTGCCAGGTCTTTATTAAAATATTATATATTTATATTGCCTACATAGCAATCCGACAATCATTTTTAATTAATTTTAATAATGATGAGCAATCTTAATAAATACTAATAAAAATTAAGTTTTAATACATTTTTGGTCACTAGCAGACTATTTGTATATGCAATTAATCTTTCATCCATGGCAACATTTTGATTTCTTCACTGTTGCTGCCTGTTACTTTATCAGGTGTGTGTTTACTTGCAAATAAGTGAACTTTCACCTTTAATCCTGCGGAGAGCACTGGTAGATGTAACTGACACCTTCCCATTATGCAGACACCAATGTAATCAACGTCTTCTCCAAACTCAAGAATGTGACCCGCTGAAGCAACAGTAACATAACTGCATATACACCATAATAACTTAAAGACGGTATTATTTTTTAGCATATTTATATTGGTCACAATAGTCAATTTTAATAATATGACCAAAGTGATCCTTTAAAATCCTGTGTATATAGATATAATTTGTATTTCTCATATGAGCTGTGTGAGTTTAAGAGTAAATAGGATAATTTATACCAGTATATCCCAAACTGTTCTTGGAATATTTTTTTTAAGGAGTCCAACCAGGAGTTCCATGAGATTTTTTCTAGAAGGTTCCTTTCGGCTTGATATAACTAGGAAGAAAGCAAATGATTAAAGGGATGTGTAAGTGAGCTGGATTCTGAATGCATCTGATAGAGGGGAATTAGTAGTGTATGAAAACATTTGTTTGCATGAAAACATCCCAAAAGAAACATTAATTAGCTTACCTTGAAGTTAGCAAAATTTTCTATGTTTTTGGGCATTTGCATTTTATTGTGTCCACCCCTAGAAAACTCCATCTGAATTAGCATAACATTCGAATTCAGAATCAGGATAATACATTGTATCGTCCTTCACCTCAGTGGCTTCTGGGGTGCTTAGTACAAGAACTGCAACAGTTACTTCCTGTGCTCTGTACCAGAAAGGTCAAAATATGTATCTTTCTTTATTTCCTGTGGGTACACTGCTGTATTTCCTGTGTGTGGACCACTGGATTTGACTTTTGTGCAAATAACTTGAACCTTTCTATATAACACATGTTTTCATACACTACTAATTCTCTTCTATCAGATGCATTCATAACCCAGCTCACTTGCATATACATTTAAGGTTTCTGGAAGAGGCCATGAGAAATCAGGGTGTTCTCACGATTAGAGAACCTTGGATTTGATCTTTGAGTCATGGGAAGGACTTGCAGAATTTTATGGGACACATTGCATGGAGGCAAAAAAGTATTTCATGTAATTAAAGAGAAACTCTACAATGAAAAAGATAATTATGTTTGAAAATGTTGGGCCTTGCTAAGAACATAATTAAGGAGGGGGAAAGTCATAAAACTAGCTTTTAATTAGGCAGAAACTAACGTTGAAACCTTGGTTGGTGAAAGTTGTGTGTGTGAAAGGATTGCACACATTTCAGGATAACTGTGACTGCATCTACTGATGCAACCTGCTTGCTTCTGTGTCTATGAGGCGGAAGAGGTGTGGCATCAATTTCAGTCTTATGCAATTATCTCCTCTGGATTCTCCCTGTTCTCTCCTGAAATGGTGTAACCAAAACATTGAATTCTTGTACTCATGTAGTCTTCATAAATGATGATTCCCTCCCACCAAAAACAAGTTTATATCCATGACTTACACAGCTGCTGATAATAATTCCCCTTCTTGATCATTACCTCGTTGTGGTGACAGGGCTTGTGTACCTCAATAAAGCTGTGAGGGTCACCCAAGATGGGCAGGTCATTGTAGACAGGTCAGACTAATTGTGGTCCACAAGAGGAGGACCTGGCAACCCACCCCAGTATCTTTGATAAGAAAACCCCATTGATAAGGATAACCAGAAACATAGCGATAGAAGTGCCTGGTGTGCTGTGGACCATAGGGTCAAGGAGAGTCGAACATGACTGAACTAACAATGATAGTTCACAAATAAGTGCTTTTTTTTAACTACAGTGTCCCTTTAACCTCAGGGCCGTATCTACCTTTTTGGAGCCCCTAGGAAATTAAGTGGTGGAGCCTCTGCGTGTGAGTACACAAGGTATGCACGGACCCATTTTTGCCTTTTCTGTACGTGTAAGTTCCATTTCCAGATGGTTACCCCCTAGTAGCCAGTCTACGAACTGCAACATTTCATTTTTTTTTTCAAGCCAGGGACCATATTTTTAAGAAATGGCACCCCTCACAGGGAAGCGCCCCTCAGCGGCTGCCTAATTGGCCTAGTGGGTAACCCGGCCATGTCTGCAAGACACTATGGAGGAAGACAAATGTATAAAAACACCCAATGATGGCTCGTAGTGAAACATTGATGGCTAACTAGAGCTCACCATTTTATTCCATAAATCAGAGCCTCCTCCTCAATGTTATTAATGTCTTGAGACAATTCATGTTTTCATATTTTTATTTGATTCTTGAGACAGTAGTCTCAATTATTAGCCACACTTTTCATACAGCCTCTGAAGACTATTCCCAGTTTTACTTACTTTGAGACAATGGTCTTAGTTCCAAAACAAACAAATAGATTCTTGTACTCATATACCCTTCAAAAATCCACATTTACCCAACTTTGAGAGCGATCTTATTATTCACATGTTATTGACTTGAAATCCTATATCAATCCCATAGATATGAGTGACGGAAGGCAGCTCCATGTCAATCTCTCAAACTAATTATTAAAATATTCATAAAATTACAATTAAAAATGTTAATTACCAAAAAAGCGCCAAAATGAAAGATGGCAAAATTAAAAAATAAATAAAAGTATTTTGTTCCATGCCCCTTTATGAATAACTTGAGGCTTTCACATAATCTCCCTATTATATTATGAATGTAACATCTTATTAGAGCCTTTATCTCCTACCTCATTAATGCAAATGCACATATATGATGTCTTATTTTTTCCAGATATGTTTACTCTCCTCTAACGTTATCTGTGGGCGCTCTTTAAATAAAATATAAGAATATTACCCACCAGAAAAGAAGGTTTATATAAACATATTCACAAACAGAATGCAGAGAATGACATTATAATTATTATTATTTGTTATTTATATTTATTCTGTAGTGCTGATTACAGGGGAACAGTAATACAATAACACTATGACAATACATAGTTACAAACAACTGAGCAGCAATTACAAGTAAATAACACGTTGAAATAAATAGATCTACAAGACTGAAGGATCGCAATCTTAAGAGACGGAGAGGAAGTGATTGAGGCAAAAGATGGGGAAATAGAGCAGGATGGACAGAAAATAGGGAAATCAAGAGAGATGCGTAGATGACCGAGATGGAAATGTTACTGGGGGAGAGAATGGAGAGAAGTTATTTACTTGTAAAGCGAAGTGATTACATTACGTATGTAAGAGAAGATTACACAAGGCTTGGAAACTTATAGGAGGCATCTGATAGGACAACTGAAATCTGACCCGACACTTAGTATGTTATGGTGGTAGAAAGGTGATTGATATACCCTCTACTCGTACATCCAGTAAGGAAGAAGACCATCTAAGTATACTTGCTTGTCTAAAGGAAACCAGGTGGTACATTTTGAGCTTCATTTGCATGCCCCTACCCAGAATCCTTAGAGTCAGTGGAAAAACTGTTTAGTGAGAAGTTATGACGGAACAATCAGTCTCCTGACCTGCTTGAGACATGTGTAAGAACGAGGTTTGCTTTCCTTACTGGTTATACAGTGGAGGGCATTTCAATCATCTTTCTACCCACCATAACATAATTAGTGTCTCTCTCCAGCCTCATGTCACAGAACCTACTTCTTACTGACTGTGCTCTGTGAATGGATTTCTGGCACGTCACCCTAAGGCTGGGGATACACTTGCATTGCACTCCTTTAGAGAACTTCCCGAAGGTAGGTCCACATCAAAGGTCCATACCAGGTCCATACCACAATCTCCACATGAGTGCACACCATGAAGGCAAGGGGGGTCTTCAGGCCTTTTGACTTGGGAGAACTCTGGTAAGCTCAAGGGTGGCTAGTGGCAGCAGGTGAGACAGAGCCCGGAGGTTGGTGACAACTTCCTCCAGGTTGACGTTTAAAGGTCATTGTCCCAGGCACTGGCTTAAGCCTTTGATAAGGATCCGTCCCAGGCTCCCTGCACCTTTTGGCCAGAACTTGGGTGAGGATACGAAAGGGGTACCTGATGAACTAGAGAGTGGGGTACCTGGAGACCTTCTCTAGCTCCTCATAGAGCCTTGAAGAAACATGGAAGCACTTGTTACAACACTTGCCTTGGCCTTCAAAGGAAAAAAAAACCTAAGCCAAGCTTATTATCTAAATCCTGCCTGAGAGCAGGGTCCATGGTCTTAAACAGATTGCCATGTTTAATGGTGTACATGTAAACAGTTGGTATGTTTTAAACCTCAATTGCAAGTTACAGCCCAGAAATGTTAGTAGCAGCAGAAATAATATGTATAGAGAAGTTTTGTGAGAAAAAAATGATCTACTGGCGCTTGAGACGTGTACATGTAATTGGACAGCTGGTTGCTCCATAAAACAGCAACAATAAAAGGTAATGGGCTATTGGCATGTATTATGATGAAAGGTGACCATGGATAGGGAGATAAGGCAAGAAGGGTCTTATAAGAAACTCAAGAATGTGCATATTTAATTAGACCTAAATAAATGAAAAGCTTGGCTGAGCCAATAGCGAGTCTTCATATTCTCTACCACAGCTTAAAAGGTATATGGAAAGTTTCTGTATTTCACTGGGAATATAATATAATTATGTATCTCTTTACTTTTGGGCACTTTATTATGACAATTTGTTGCCTTAAAATCTTACAAATAGTTCCTAACGGGTTTCTCCCCTCTGCAGCTCATGAATATAGTTTACTTCTAAGTACAGGGTGTGCAGTGTCTCATAGTAAACAATCAGTGGCAACATTCTGCAACATGCTGCAGAGAGCAGTCTGTGTATACAGATGGCAGACCCAAACTGATATATATGGTATGATTCAAGGCAGAAAACATGGCCTTTAAGCACTTTTTAATAAAATAAAATACTTAAAGTAGTAAAATCCAGGAACCTTCCGTGTACTTTTCAACATGGCGATAAAGTCTCCCAAGCCAACTAGGGACCTATCCTGTTCCATGTACGCGCGCATGCTGCACTGCCCTGCGCCGCCAACGTCTCGATGTAGCTGTCTTCAAGGGCCCGGTAAGTGGTTAGGGGTTTTCGGGTTAGGGTCGGTAAGTGGAGTAGGGGGTTAGGAAGTTACTTTTAGGAGGTTAGGCCAAGAGGGTTGGCAGGTTAGGGACGGCAAGGGGTGTAGAGGGTTAGGGGCTTTGGGTTAGGGCCTGTAAGTGGTGTAGGGGTTAGGTTTAGGGCCGGCAAGGAATGTAGGGGGCTAGGTTTAGGGCCGGCAAGGAATGTAGGGGGCTACGAATGTAGGGGGCTAGGGACTTAGGGTTAGGGTTGGTAACTGGTGTAGGGGGTTAGGGTCGCCAAGGGGTGTAGGGGCTTAGGGAGTACATTGGGACGCAAGCAAGCCCGGCACCAGGTGGCTTCCCATGCTGTGCGTGCACATAACAGGATAGATCCCCAACTAGTATGTACCTCAAGAATGCTGATGACATAGGGAAGGTCACCAGGGAATATCACATTACGTCACTGATGATGCAATGCTAATAATTATTAATCAGATCATGTGTGATGGTGACATCAGTTAATCAGTGTTTCAGGTATCATCACTTTAATATCAACAGCAACTTTTAATAAATATATTCTAAGCATAATATATGTTCTACCTATGCTATGATATAAATGCCCCCAGCTCCCGTCAGGCCGCACACTCAGGATGACACAACACTATTTCACAAGGTATGTCAGTCAGACGTCACATGACCACATGCTGGTTACCATAGTAACATTGCTCTACCGTCACACTTCCTTACTGTGGACCATAATGTACGCTGCAACATCGCACGTACCATCCCTGCCCTGATTGGCCCGCCCAGACGCGATACCCAATTGTCAAGTTTAAAGCCAATAGGAGCGTGTTAATTTTGACATTCATGTCACCAGCGAAAGGCATCAAGGGAATTGTAGTCTTAAGCTGAAAAGTAATGCCCAGTTTATTGTACTGGCCTAATTCCAACACTCTCTAGTAGGGTTTTTTGGTTGGCTGCGCGAGCTTGCTTTTATAGGCCGCTGGTGGCGCCTTATCCCGAGGTCATAATGTGCTCCATTGTAACCTTGGTGACGCTTGTACAGGCCCCCGTTACGTCACGGCACATGTAGCGAATACTTCAGCTGGCTCGGGCGGTAGCTTTTTTAGACCGCGCCCACTGATGTGACCCAGCCTATCAGCGTGTGGTTAAACCGGCTGTGTGTGGAGCAATGCTACACCGCGCCCCGTGACGTCAACCTCCTGTCAGCGGTACTAGAGGGGCTCAGCCGGGAAGGCAGACAGTCGGTGACGGTCATTGAAAAGGGAACATCAGGTAATAATGGCGGCAGGTGTGCGAGGCCTGGTTCTTTACTATAGTATAACTCTATGCTGGCTTTTCTGTAAATAATGGTGTGAGTTATATCCACTACATGTAGGAATATGTATCATGTGCCGGTGATTGTGTACTTATATAATTCCTATGGTAATGTAGAACTAATACTACTTGGTGTTACTTATATCTTGTTTGTGGTGCTTTTTTAACCCAAGAGTTGTATTTATCAGTTGGTCCCTCATTGTTCCTGTGTGGCCCAGTCATGACGTGATTGGTGTAGCTGTGGTAATGATGTAAATGGCCTATCACATATATAGTTGTGAGCGTACGGGTCGTTGCTCACGCTTGCGGGCTCGCGTAGTGAGCCCGCGGCCCTCGCGTAGCGAGCCGCGGCCCTCGCGTAGCGAGGTCACTGGGCAAGGGCCTCAGTTGCTGGCATGGAGCGAAGCGAGGGCCTCAGTTGCTAGCGAGGTCACTGGGCACGGGCCTCAGTTGCTGGCGAGGTCACTGGGCAAGGGCCTCAGTTGCTGGCATGGAGCGCCGAAGGCGCTCCATGCCAGCAACTGAGGCCCCTCGCGAAGCGAGGGACTCAGTTGCTGGCGAGGTCACTGGGCAAGGGCCTCAAACCCTCGCAAACTTCACGTCGCTACTCAAAAAACACGACACACAAATTACGACACTCGCTAAATTTTACGAGGAACGCAAACAATGTACGAAACACGTTACCACACATTACGACCTCGCAAACATCGGACGCAACACGCCGACATACAAACATTTAAAACACAATACATATACACAGCACATACATAAAAACCTTACCTACACCAAGAGGGAGCACCCAGGACCTCAAAAATGCAACTTACACCTCGATTTTACTCGAAATAAAACAGTTTAGAGACAAAAAAAAAATCTAAGCGAGAGAAAAAATGGCCGCCGAACAAAACGAAAACGAGGCTACAGCACTCTAAACTCGCAAAACACCTACGGATATTCCGATACAGACCTATACCACACATTACTCGCCATTTTACGCCAATGCGGAAGTACACGACTACGCTAATGGTTTGGTCTCGCGCACGCACAGTGTTACACTGCACACATTCAGCATGCTTACACAGCAGCTCCACACCACTAATGCTGCAGCAACATCAACACAGATTGCCAGCTCTTCATCACAATGCTTCAAAATAGGTACACTATATTCATTTACTAATTTAGCTACCTTACAATTTCATTGCCGTCATTTTTTGACGGGCAATTCGCTAGTATTGATATAATTCTGATAAGTGAATGGAAGTTCGACTCCTCTGACCTTGGTTTATTTAATCTAACCCTTCACATGCACTTGCCAGACTAGTAGAGGACAAAAGGTGGCCAATAACCTTCCTGTGCTGGTGATGTATGTCCATGTTATACTTACCCAGAAAACTCTTCTCTTGCTCTCCAAAGTGCTTCCTCCTCCCATTAATTAGTACTATTTATCTATTACTAATTAATGTGCTCACTCTCTCTTACAGATGATGTAACAATTCTTGCCAGGTGTGCAATAAGATGGAGTTTAAAACCACTATTTGGCCCTTAAGTGAACAGATTTTGGATCTGTCCTGTTATGTGCAGGCACAGGAAGCCTCCTGGTGCTGGGCTTGATTGTGTCCTGATGTACTCCCTAACCCCCTATACCTTACTGGCCCTAACCCTAACCACCTACACCACTGACCCTAATAGGCCCACCACTGACCCTAATAGGCCCACCACTGACCCTAATAGGCCCACCACTGACCCTAATAGGCCCACCACTGACCCTAAGCCCTTACACCCCTTGCCGGCCCCACCCCCCTAAAAGTAAATTCCTAACCCCTCTACACCCCTTACCGACCCCAACCTGAAAACCCCAAAACACTTAGCGGCCACTTAGAGACAGCTGTCGGTGGCGCACTTCTCGTGCGTTGGCTAAGCCTACTAAATTCGGGAATAAGGTCTTGCTGATGTCTATTTTGACTGGAGTCTGCTGTTTTTTAAGCCAAACTTTTGTTAACACAGGATCTCTAACTTCTGATACATGAGGAAATCAGACTGAGGATAAAGTAACTTTCCTCTTCTTCAGACCCTAGTGCAATTCGTACTCAGGGCTTTATTCATCATTCCTTACACTGGAACATACTGTGGTTTTAGTTTATATTTTGCTGATATTAAGGGGGTCAAGATGATGCTAAAATATATAAGGTTATGTTGTGGGCTGCAGTTATTGGACAATGTAGAATAATCTATGTTCATGGGATCTGTAGAGTTGGATCACCTTGTTATACTGTGTTTATCTAGACTACTTTCTATTTCTTGAGTAATTGGTCCCAACAGCTCGCATTGCATCCACAGTAGGTTAATGAGTATCCTCCCTAGGAGCCTGTTGCAGGAACAGTAACATTGTAAGTTGGACCCCTGATTCAACATGCCATACGAAGTGATCTCTGGTATGACCCTTGTCTGGAATTGACTGCTCACTAATTTGGGAAATGTATGATTTGTTACAGTGAGTATTTAATACACTACTCCATCTTGAGTTGCTGGCTAAAATGTACATTTTTGCTGCTCGTTGACTTGATTACATCTGTGAATATACTGTTCTTGTCTTGGTGTGTCTTCACTAATCTAACTGGCTCCTAAGATTTGAAATCAAACTGTCAGCCCCTGGTTTAGGGTAACTTTGGCTTGAAGAAGGACTGGTGTCAGCATTATATTTTGGTCGAATAGTTTGCATGCAGGCCGGATTGACTAGCTCACACACAATGAGAAGTGGTCCTTGTAGCCAGCAGATAGGCAACTGCCAGGATGGAGAAGGTCAGACAGGAGGTCAGTAGCTACCAAACCTGTGATGGTAAACATGGATACAACATATTAAAGACCTATCCTACTATGCACTGTAATGATGCTTTCTGCCTGGCTTTGTTTAATTTAGACTATCTTAAAAAGAAAAAAAGTATATTTTCAGGAAAGATCAAAGAAAGATGAAAGCATGATTTGGAGGTAATGTGAAAAGTAAGGAGATCTAAAGAAAATGATTATTTTCACTGTAATGGAGACATCCCAAGAATGATATACAGGCATTAGACATGACAATTACCAGCTACTAAAATGAAATATTGTAAGTGTTGGTAACTGTAATTAAAGTCAGGGTTTAACGACTTCCCTGTCTGAGTAGTTAGGCCAAGTAAATTAGGAAATGTTTGTCACACCCTGAGGAATGTAGTAGTGAGGATTTTTCTGATGGTCAGCAGGAGATGATGTAAGGCTGAAGCCATAGCATTACTATATTCTCTTCGTGAGATGGTTTCCTTTATCAGCAGAGGGCCTGCCCATGGCAGATTGTAGGTAGAGATTGAGCCTGGACACTTACAAGCCATACTCTATAGAGGTCAGGGTGTCTGACTTGGTCAGTGAGTGTCTTGCTGCATTGTTATGGACCTGGTAGTGGTGTAGGGTTAATTACCATGTGGCAAGGAGCTGCCCACCGCTTCTGTACATTTTCTTACTGACATTAAACATTTCATTATTGACTGCAATTTCTTTTACCTGGTCTGTTTAGCTCTTAATATTTACTTTCTTACCATCACATGGTAATATACACGCTGCATGTGTGCAAACTAATGAGCAAATTCATAACTAACTTGTAGTGTTTCAGAATAATGCCTTTTTGTAAAATACAGCTACCATGGCTGAAGTTATCAATTATAGTAAAACCTACTGTATGTAATCTGACTTCTGTTAAATGGATGCTTCATATAAGACCTTGAAATAATGGATAATATGGTAGTAATGTATTATGCCTATGGTTTATGGCACTATGCACAGAATGCATTTATGCAAACTATTACCAGTGCAGGGCCACAAGGACAATCCTCTGTTTGAGGCACCTTTGCTCCTTGCCATACAAATCTCATACAGGAAAGGGTGGAGCACTTGCGGTGGCAGTTAGTCATCAAAATAAGGAGCAAGTTACGATTGTTAATTCTGTAATGTGTTGGGGGAAAAAAAAAAAAAAAAGAGGTCATGTACTTGGACAGCTGACTTTGTGTAAATGGTCTTTTAGCTGTATCTTCCTCCACAAGAGGGAGTAGTAGCTGATACCCCACCTAACTTAATAGAGAACATGCATGTCTAACTGTAATTGAGTAAAATAACCTTTATGAAAGTAATATAACAATCAGCACACCCTGTATTTCTATCTATTTGCCACCCCTCCAGCAATTGCCCAACCTGTACTGCACAAAGTTTGCATCACATTGATATCTCTTGGCTGACCTCTGAATATAGTCTGTGTTAAAATGACACCATGTGTATAATATGGCACGTCATGAGATGTTCTCTCGCATCATAAATGGAAGTGGGAAAAGCCAGTCTGATGTAATACTGGTCTTCCATGTTCTTGTGCAGACTGGAAGGCTTTACTGGAATATTTCATAGTAATACATTGAGGTACTGGACAGACTGTTACTGAAAGCCCTCCTGAGGTCACTTGGCTTCTTGCTGCACGGAAAAATCCTGTTCCTAAAATGGCTCCTCCTGCAGTGCACGTCCTGGTGCTCGGAAACGCCACATGGAACAGCTTTCATTTTTACCTCTTAAAGGGACATAGAACAAATGTGTGAAATCCTTTCACTCTCTGAGACCGCTTGGAACCTGAGACCATGGTTATCAGGAAGTC
The DNA here is from genome assembly GCA_027410445.1 of Discoglossus pictus. Classification (NCBI taxonomy): domain Eukaryota; kingdom Metazoa; phylum Chordata; class Amphibia; order Anura; family Alytidae; genus Discoglossus; species Discoglossus pictus. The sequence goes on along the minus strand of CM050166.1, from coordinate 426,153,580 downwards.
ATTAAGACTGTACAGAACATTAGATCTTGTCTGTGTTAAAGTGATTTTATCATTTTTTATCTATTCCTTTTGGCTTAAACATGACATGACTATTGTCATCGTTGATCTGCAATGGTCTTTTAAGCCCCCCCCCCCACACACAAATATGAAAACAGAGTAGATAAGCTTGTCTTAAAACGTTGAATTACCAAGACACTGGAACATTTATTTAATGTATATGTGAATTGATATGTTTTTCTTTCAGACAACATGGCTTCCACTTCAGGAGATGCTTTGCCTACCTATGAGATGGCTGACAGCCAGACTTCAAAACTGATCAGGAAATCCAAGGAGTCTCCATTTGTGCCAATAGGTATGATATGCTTATGAAGACACTCAAAGGATGGGTGTATTTTATCATTACTGCAAACTATTGACACCTGAATTTCATCACATGATATAATAATCCCAAAATGACTAGCCTTAATTTGGTGTAAATTGCTTTCATCTAGTAACAAGAGCTAGTTATCTTTAATGGTCATTATTTCTATGTAATGGCAATATTCTTGGATAAATTAACTCTGGAAAGTTAGAATTAAGCTGATTATCTTCATTCAGAAAAGTAATTAGGGGGGTTTATCTGAAAGACTTATCTAATTGCATAAAAGACCTATTGATCAATCATAGGCTGCCCCACCGCAAAGGCTTGCCACAAAGGGAAATATTTTGAATCCAGAGTCTAATGCTAAGTGAGAACATTGTATTGATATAATATTGTGCTTGCCTGCTAGACAGACACCGCCGCATTGTCTTGGTTATGGTTCTCATTCCGTGTGAAATCTTCTTGTAACGGCAATTGGTGTTATCAACTTTAAACTGATAAAAAAAAAAAAAAAAACTTAAGCCCCCTTTATAGTAGCTGGAATATTCTATAATCTGCATTGACCCTGTGCTTTCTCTTCCAGGGATGGCTGGATTTGTTGCAGTCGTAGCCTATGGATTGTACAAGCTGAGGAGCAGAGGGGATACTAAAATGTCTGTCCATCTGATTCATATGAGAGTGGGAGCACAGGGATTTGTCGTGGGAGCCATGACTTGTGGTATGTGTTGTCCTTGCGTTTGTGGCCCCCCCAATGGCTAATTCTGAATTCTTAAATACCAGATTCTTGAAGCCATATAATGTTAAAGCCAGCCTAGTTTATTTTACCTTCTTGTCTAAAGACTTGGCAATCATTGGAATATGCCCATGTCCTAACAAGTGACGGTTGCAGAGACCTTCATAGTCAAATACAGACCTGTCCCAGGAGGAGATGACCATGTCCTATGTTAATGTCACTACCTCACCAGTTGTTACAATGTCTAAAACTTTGTTGGCAAAATAAGTGATTTTTGGGCCAGGATGTAGCACATTGGTGCAGCTTTTTTTTTTTTTTTTTTTAATTCTATGCATTTTTAATTTCAAAGAACGTGACCATGAAAATAGTGGGTACTTGAGTTAACTAGTTGTAGCTGGCAGTCATATCTACAGTAATAACTTTATACCACATTCATTCTAACCTACAAAACTATAATCTGGTATATCAGACTAATAATCCTCCAATGCAGGGGTGGGCAAGTTCAGTCCTGGAGGGCCACACACCACTGGTTTTGATTATCCCTGCTGAGCACAGGTGAGTCATTTCTACAGTAATCCTAATTGACTCGCCTATCAACAGAAAGGATATCGTCAAATCCAGGGGTGTGTGGCCTTCCAGGACCAAACTTGATAGATTAGGCACAGTGTATAAAAAAAAAAAAAGTGCATTTAGTATCAACTGCTAGGTAGGATAATTTAGGTTGTACTAATAAAGGTTGTTTTCTTTTAATTAAGAAGGTAATGTGCAATTCTTACCTCTTACAGGTGTGCTGTATTCCATGTACAAGGAGTACCTGGCAAAGCCCAGCGAGAAAAAGGAATGATCTGAGGCACCAATATCTGATTATGGACCTCACATTGGGGTGGATCTCTATACCACATACAATCTCTGATCTGCCAGAGGGCTCTGCAGTCTCAGACCTCTCTAGCAGTTTACTGATTTACTTTCATGTTGTGTTACATGAACCGTTCATAAGATTGAGTAGTGTATGCTAAAGTAATGTTATGTATTTCTGCTTTAAGCTGGTAGTTAATAAGATGTATTTATTTTTTTAAGAATTGAATAAAATAAATATCCCACAACCTGAATTCAGTTGATCCTTCTATGGAGATTTGTATTAGTAAAGTTTCAGTCTGCAATACTTTCCAGTGTCCCCCCTTCAAGAAGTGTTTTTTTTTTTTTTTTTTCCTTTATGGTCTCTTTGCATGAAGTGGGGCACCATGAGATTCATCAAAGCTGCTTTCACATCACCCAAAGCATGCCTGACATTGAGTAGTTAAGGTGTAAATGGGTCATGATTCAGGAATCTCTAATGCTGAAATATGCAGATTACCACTCCGCTGTATATTCAATCTGTCTTTGTGGCATGTTCCCATCCAATGGGAGCAGAGACTCTCCAAGATGTACAACCACACATCTAATAAAATAGGCATATTGTGTATCTGTTTTTTTTTTTTTTTTTTTTAGGTGTAACAAAGGAAATTCATTCTAACTGGCAATGTCATTAAATACAAATGGAAGATTATTATTGTATCAGACTCCATTCTTCATGATGGTGGAGACCCCCCCATCTTTCTATGTTTAGAATACAAAGTCTAACACTTGTTAGAGGAACTTTAATCTAATTAATGAAACAAATAAATATTGCCTAGTAGTTGAAACTGGGAGGGAATGCTTTTTAGGCCATAAAGTTCAACCTTATCAGCACTATATACATATAATAGAAAGATCTAAGACCAAAACCAACGTTAAAAAAGAAATAGCTAAAATTGAAAAGCTGCCAAATGTCTTGAAGGTAGAAAATAATTTGTACCCCCCCCCCCCCCCCCCCCCCAAAAAAAAAGAAACCTTTCAACTGTAAAAACTTTCGCATTCAGTTACAGTGGATATAGAAGGCATGAATTGCACAAGTCTCTCATGCACTGAAATACAAAACCAGCCAAGTGTAGAGGAAAGAAACGCACCAAATTGTCGTGTATTCTGAGAAAATAAGATCAGACCAGTCCTAAAACGTCACTCTTTAAATCTAAAAGCAAAAGCTGTCTTTTGTGGAGTATATCAATGCATCTCATGGAAATATCATTATGCTGGGATAATTCCTATACACAAAAGGCCAGTTAATTCAGCACAATTTGAAGCACCTGAAAGGATGCTAAAATGCCTATTGGTCTGTTTTTTTTAAAAAAATTTGTATATTCTTCACTGGGAAATTTCACAAATCTGTTTGCAAGTATCACTGCAGTAGACCTTGGCAAAAAAGTTATTCCACCTATGCAGAGTGAAGCGCCGAAACAACCTAAATAGTTCAGTTTAGGGTTAAAACCCATAAATCCTTGTTTTTAAGCTTGCCGTCAGAGTCTGGGATCTGTAATCCTAAAACTAAGGAATAGGACACTCTACTGGACCATTAAGGGTATTGCATGGAGATAATTTAAAAAAAAATTACAGAGAGAGTTTAACAAAACATGGCTTTTGTTGACTAAAACATAATAGTCTGTCCTTGGATGAAGCTTTAGACGTGAAACGTGCGTACCGGGCTGCTATCTGTTCCAGCTGTCCCCTAACAATCACATCAGACGCGACTGCATTGATAGAATGCCGCCAGTTAATAGGGCCGTATCCGGACCCATCCACCTCAGTTGTGTTAGGTGTTTTGTTTTTTTTATATGGAGAGTCCTATTATATTAATGTGGATATTTATACAAGTGAGATATTGGTGATTCTTTTCAAGGTTACTCATATTGTAAATTTAGAAGTGGGGAGAGTATCAGGACTAAGGGGGTAAATGGTGGGCCCCACAAGGGCTTGTAGTTTAGGTTTTTGTTTACGGTTTTTCTTTTTAGACTTTGTTTAGAAGGTGAGTATAGCAACACTTTTTGAGGGAGCGAGTGGAGGGCTCCAAGCTCCAGCACAATAGGTTAGAGTAGGTTTTTCCAAGGCACTTAACTATTGCATTTGGCATTTTTATTGTCTTTCAGAAGTGTATATAATATTTAGCTTCACAATGTATTTGCTTCTAATGCACTTTTTAGTGCCTTTATATTATATTGTGTGTTTCTCAATATATAATTGTTTATGATAATTTAGTATTCAAAGTATTTCACCACTTATGAGATAATGGACTGAATATAGCACTTTTTTTTTTTTTTCTATTTATTTGCTGATATAGACACTAATAGCAATTCACATGGCGGACTGTGTACTATATTCCAATATAGGATTGTTTGTGTTCTGTTTTAATATTCTTAATAAAAGTGATGTTTTACATTAAATTCTCTATTTAGATTTAGTAATATTCTCTCCATGCAATACCCTTAATGGTCCAGCAGAACGTTCTGTCCATGTTATTTAACTAAAATTACACTTACCATTAAGGTTATGGCTGACATGTATCATGTATGAACTACATGCCTAAATCAGGATTACTTGATCTAATTTTATTCTATTAATACATATTAAGAACCGCACCGATATTGTGAATTACACATAAAAACATTTTTTTAAGCTGTTCCCAGTGTAATTAAAGTAGATCACCATAATGTATACTCCCATTCTCTCTCACCATGAAGAGCGCTTATAGTTATATTTTTGGTTCTGTGCTTTCTTTTTCAGTCAGATTATGTCAACCTGCGCCATAAACAAATAGCAGCTCCGTCCCCATCTGGTGAGCTTCAATGAAATCAACTCCTACACTCCTACCTGATTTAATTCCAGCATAATGGCAGACACAAGGAGACCCCCAAGAAAACCTTCTCAGAGCAATAGGAGCTTGAACGATGCTGAAAACAGTTAGGCCTCTCCTGTGTTCAGTGTTAAACCTAAATCATGACCTGTCTTAATGGAGAGTTGGGAATCACTGGGTTAAGCACACCGTTCTTATAATGACCACATGGCCTGACTCTATTACTCTTTATTTGTAAAGCGCCAACATTTTTTTGTAGCTCTATTTACAGAGTAGAATAAAGTGGGTCAATAAGCAGATTACAAAGCTATATTTATGGGACAGGTACTCCGGTCTTAGGATATTAGTGACATTACGGGGACTCGGATGTAATTTCTCAGAAGTTAGATTTACGTGTGTAATGTGATCGCTTGTTTTTTTTCTTATGAGGGCCATGGAATAGAGCCTGAATTCCTTTCCGACAGCAATTTTGCTTTGAGTACAATAAAAAGTGTTGTGAGGCTCTTTTTAAGGACTCTGGATCCACCTAAGGGGCTCTTCTAATGAAACAGCGTGCCCATCACTGCCTTTAAAAAGACATTTGTTTGTCGAGTAGGTGTAAAAAACACTATCAGCAGCTGTGTAAGCCATGGCCATAAAAGATTTTTTGAGAAAATGTGAAAGTTTAAAAATGAACACCACACCACTTCCCCCTCATTAGTCCAGAAGCAGGACATTACATCAATCCAGAAAGGTAAATGCCACTCTCGCACACACAACACCTACTAATGTATAATGGATCCCTCCAGGGTCCTGCAGAGGAATCAAAAGTATTATAAGTTTTCAAACCTACATTTGTGCCTCCTTAATGAACAGCATTAATACATATTCTTATAAATACTACCACAGTTTCCTCTTTCCCTGTCACCTTCCTATCCTTTACCTTCTCCTCAGTTTGTTGTTCAGTCGTGCCAAAATCTCTCTGACCCTATACACTGCAGCACAAATGACACATCTGTCAGCCACTGCCCCTCTGAGCTCCATCAACCTCATGTTCATTGCTTTAATGACCTAATCTGTCCATCTCCTTTTCTGTGGTCCTCTTCTTCCTCTGCCTTCAATATTTCCCAGCATCAGAGTCTTCTCTGGGGAATCCTGTCTTCTTATGATATGGCCAAAATATCTGAGATTTGGCCTCATGATCATACCCTCCAGTGAACAGTTTGTCTTGATTTCCTGTAGTACTGATTTCATGGATTTTCTTGCAGACCAAGGGACCCTAAGCAGTCTTCTCCAAAACCACAATTAAACCAAAACAACTTAACTTGTATCTCACCACATTTCTCAAGGAGTCACCCCCTCCAAAATACAGCTGTTTATTACTGACTCACGTTAATAAGTAGAATCCACTGCTATTTTACTTTGGAATTATGCTGGTATACACTGATTTTGTGTTTGTTTTGAAGTGTACAATCTATTATGTTCTGGGAATCCCTCTCACTGCCAGGTCTTACTGATCAATGTGACGCTATATCTATGAGTTTGGCTCCATATTATCTATGTCATAGTTAGTGATGCCTAAGGTGTCCATCATAAGTCCTGGCACTGAACTGCCCATAGTCACTATCTGACAGCACATAGCGTGGAAGGCTCGCAGTCGCGCTGCTATGACGTCTCTAGCTTGGTTTCCATGGCGCCCGTTACCTGGGTGATGCGTCTGCGCCTCCTAAATAGTGAGAGCTCGGTACCATCCTGCAGGGCCCGAACAGAGAAAGAAACAGAAAGAGGTAATGACCGGAGAGAGGGAAAGAAAGAGAGAATCAGAGAGGCACTGACCAGGGAGAGAAAGACTGATAATATTATTATGTGCAGTGTATTAGTGTTTACTTTGTTGGTCGGGTGAGTTAGTAAATAGTGGTCTCTGTTTTGTATATTTACTTGCTTATTAAAACAACAAGTTTATATATATATATATACTAAGCAATTTGATATCAAAGTGTGCCCCTTTTGTATGCTGTAAGGTTCCCTGTACAAGATGGCCAACATATGAAAGTAGGAGAAATTGGAAAGAAATAGTTAATCAGTCAAAACAACATATATATATATATATATATATATATATATATATATATATATATATATATATATATATATATATATATATTTGTGGGCACACTTGCATGTCCCAGATTAGCTTCCCAGAATGCAGTGTAATAACTGTATTTCTCTGAATTCTGAGCTGGAAGCAGTTTTTTTAACTTTTTTTAGACATTCAAATGTGAACACAGATGTACTATTTATTTATAAGAGAGGCAGGTGCTTTCCTGTTTTATGCTACCACACGTGCACGTGCATCTGTTATGTGCACGCTCGCATGCTGCACTGCCCTGCACCGATGAAGCTGTCTCCTTGTGGCACCTAGGTGCTTAGGGGTTTTCGGGTTAGGATCAGGAAGGGGTGTAAGGGGGTTAGGTTTGGGGGCTTAGGGACTTAGTATTAAGGGGTTAGGGTTAGACTAAGAGGGTTAGGAGCTTAGGGTTTGGGCCGGGAAGTGGTGTAGGGGGTTAGGATTAGGGCCAGTAGGTGGTTAGGCACTTATGGTTAGGTTCAGGGTTAGGCCCGGTAACTGATGTAGGGGGTTAGGGTTAGTGCTGGCAAGGGGTGTAGCGGGTTAGGGCCAGCAACAGGTGTAGGTAGTTAGGTGCTTAGGAAGTACATCGGGACGCAAGCTCACCCAGCAACAGGAGGCGTCCAATGCCGTGCACGCGCACGCACGTGTGTTAGCATAAAACAGGAAAGGTGCGAGATGCGTTACTGCTCAGTGGTATATATTTCCTATTGACACTATAGTATGACTTACACAGTCAAATTACTGCACACTGGCTGACAGGGACAAGTCCCCACTTGCATTTATACATTCAAATCTGTTTATTATGCTCTAGCACCTTCACTTGTAAAACATCAACTACACTTTTTAATATACAACTAAAAGTGCTTTCTGTGACCTTTTAAATAGCAGTGAAATGTGTGTAGAAAATGGAAACAACAATCAAAAGGAGAATACTGTTTCCTTTTTAATATATTTTGTGACTGCGGTAACAATTTCTGTGTAAATCATTCCTGTGTAACACACTATGTTTCCAGTTAATTTTCTTAATTGCATGTGCCTTTTAAGAAGTGTCATCTATATAGAGTGACGTACACCCCTCACATTTTTGTAAATATTTTATTCTATCTTTTCATGTGACAACACTGAAGAAATGACCCTCTGCTACAATGTAAAGTAGTAAGTGTACAGCCTGTATAACAGTGTAAATGTGCTGTCCCCTCAAAATAACTCAACACACAGCCATTAATGTCTAAACCGTTGGCAAAAAAGTGAGTACACCCCTAAGGGGAAATGTCCAAACTGGGTCCAATTAGCCATTTCCCTCCCCATTGACAAATGACTTGTTAGTGTTACAAGGTCTTAGGTGTGAATTGGGGGCAGGTGTGTTAAGTTTGGTGTTATCGCTCTCACACTCTCTCCTATTGGTCACTGGAAGTTCAACATGGCACCTCACGGCAAAGAACTCTCTGAGGATCTGAAAAAAATAATTGTTGCTCTACATAAAGATGGCCTAGGCTATAAGAAGATTGCCAAGACCCGGAAACTGAGCAGGAGCGCGGTGGGCAAGACCATACAGCGGTTTCACAGAACAGGCCTCGCCATTATCGACCAGAGAAGTTGAGTGCACGTGCTCAGGATCATATCCAGAGGTTGTCTTTGGGAAATAGATGTATGAGTGCTGCCAGCATTGCTGCAGAGGTCGAAGGGGTGGGGGGTCAGCCTGTCAGTGCTCAGACCATACGCCGCACACTCCATCAAATTGGTCTGCATGGCTGTCGTCCCAGAAGGAAGTCTCTTCTAAAGATGATGCACAAGAAAGCCTGCGTGTTGAATGTCTTCGAAGAACTGGACAACTTCAGCCTCTTCAGCATCCGTGGTTGGAGCATAGTATTGGATCACTGTCATATTAAATGGCTTGCCTTGAATTCAAATTGAAATCATTCTGTCATGTTTTGGGTTGCAATCAAGCACTGATTTGTCTACCCTTTTATTGATTACGAGGTCTAGTCCATTTCTTCTGCAGGATTTTTGACCACAGTAGAATATTCTGTGGTTGTCTGATGTGAAATGTCCCATTCCAGTCCATTTAAGTTCACAAATTCCCAGAATATCAATGTTTAGCCTTGTCATTCCATGTTGGACCACATTAGTTTGCCTTGGTTCGTAATTCTAACATTCCAGGTTCCTATGCTGAATGGGTCTTTGCAGCAGTGGACTTTCCTTTCCCTTTTTCAGACACATTCGAAGCTGGGTGTCCTTTCAGCTTTGTCCCAACCACTTCATTAGTTGTGGTGTCACTTGTACTCGCCCTCTACTCTTCCTCAGTAATGTGGTAGGCACTTTCTGACCTGAGGGGCTCATCTTCCAGTGCCATATCGTTATGTCTCTGGTTGTGTTTGTCCATTAAATTATCTTAGCCAAGATACAGGAGTGGGTTGCCAGTTCCTTCTCCAGAAGATTACAATTTGTCTGACCTCTCTGCTTAGACCTACCCCTCGTGGGTAACCTAACATGGTATAGCTCACAGCTTCATCATGACAAGGTAGTGATCCAGATGGGGTCCACAAAAGTACAGCCGCAAAATTACCACTGAATTAAATCAGCACTTCTGTGATCTGGTCTCACCAAAAAAATGTTCACAGTGAGCTTCACAGTGCTGGAATTATTTGCAGGGCTGCCATCTGGAAACTGCTTGTATCCAAAGCACAAATATACCTAACCTGGTGTAATGAGAAGAAAACCTAAGCCATTGAGCAGTGGAAACAGTAATATGGTCCAATGAGTCATCTTTTACCCTGTGTTTTACATCTGGCCAGATTTACATTTAAAGAAAACCAAATAATGCTCCAACCCACCACGCCTGTTTATAACTGTTAGAATGGCGTGGGATCTATAGTGATATGGGCAGCTTGTTGGAGGCTTTAGGTCCTACGGTTGCTCTGCTTGATTGTATAATGGCTATTCAATTTATGTCCATTTTACAGGACCTACAGTCGGGGGGGGGGGGGGGGAGTATTTGATCCCCTGCTGATTTTGAACGTTTCTCCACTGACAAATAAATGATCAGTCTATAATTTTAATGCTAGGTGTATTTTAACAGTGAGAGACAGAATAACAAAAAAAAAAAAGAAGAAAAATGCATGTCAAAAAAGTTATAAATTGATTTGCAGGTCAATGAGGGAAATAAGTATTTGACCCCTTCGACTTAGTACTTGGTGGCAAAAGGTCAGACATTTCTTGTAGTTGGCCACCAGGTTTGCACACATCTCAGGAGGGATTCTGTCCCACTCCTCTTTGCAGATCCTCTCCAAGTCATTAAGGTTTCGAGGCTGATGTCTGGCAACCCGAGCCTTCAGCTCCCTCCACAGATTTTCTATGGGATTAAGGTCTGGAGACTCGCTAGGCCACTCCAGGACCTTAATGTGCTTCTTCTTGAGTCACTCCTTTGTTGCCTTGGCTGTGTGTTTTGGGTCATTGCCATGCTGGAATACCCATCCACGACCCATTTTCAATACCCTGGCTGAGGGTAGGAGGTTCTCACCCAAGATTTGACAGTACATGGCCCCGTCCATCGTCCCTTTGATGCAGTGCAGTTGTCCTGTCCCCTTATCAGAAACACCCCCAAAGCATAATGTTTCCACCTCCATGTTTGACTGTTGGGAAGGTGTTCTTGGGGTTATAGGCATCATTCCTCTCCCTCCAAACACAGTGAGTTGAGTTGATGCCAAAGAGCTCGATTTTAGTCTCATCTGACCACAACACTTCATTGGCAGACTTCAGATGGGCCTGTACATGTGCTTTCTTGAGCAGGGGGACCTTGCGGGCGCTGTAGGATTTCAGTCCTTCACGGCGTAGTGTGTTACCAATTGTTTTCTTGGTGACTATGGTCCCAGCTGCCTTAAGATCATTAACAAGATCCTCCCATGTAGTTCTGGGCTGATTCCTCGCCGTTCTCATGATCAGTGAAACTCCACGAGGTGAGATCTTGCATGGAGCATCAGACCGAGGGAGACTGGAAGTTATTTTGTGTTTCTTCCATTCGCGAATAATCGCACCAACTGTTGTCACCTTCTCACCAAGCTGCTTGGCGATGGTCTTGTAGCCCATTCCAGCCTTGTGTAGGTCTACAACCTTGCCCCTGACATCCTTAGACAGCTCTTTTTGTGGACAGTTGTCGTTTATATAGGTAACAAGCTGAGATTAGGAACATTCCCTTTAAGAGAGTGCTCCTAATCTCAGCTTTTTACCTGTATAAAATAAACCTGGGAGCCACAAATCTTGCTGCTTGATAGGGGATTGAATACTTATTTCCCTCACTGACCTGCAAATCAATTTATAACTTTTTTGACATGCGTTTTTCTTGTCAGTGGACAAACGGTCAAAATCCGCAGGGGGTTAAAACCTTTTCCCCCCCACTGTATGTTGCAAACCCCTTGTCGTGGTGAAGGGGCTTGTGTACTTCCATAGGGTCATGAAGAGTTGGGCACAACTGAATGATGAAGCAACAACAAATGTTACAAACATTGTTCCCTTGGGATGCTCCTACAATCCAGGATGGTAATATCTTCACACACACTGCTAAGGAAGCGACTGTCCCAAGTGGTGTCCCAATCACCAGATCTAAGCTTTATTGGGAATTTCTGTCACACAGTGGGAAGTAGATGTCCTCCTCCTTCATCCCTCAAAGCACTGGAGGTTTTTCTTCTTGAGGAACCTTTTAATATCCCACTACACACAGCTCAGGACTTGTATGATAGTTTTCCAAGATGGATTGAAGTTGTTCTGGAAGCAAAGGGCGAACTTACTCCTTATTAGGTCCTTGATTTTAATATTCCTTTATTATGTCCAGCCCTGTATATTTGTAGAAAGAGAGAAAGATTACATATTCGGTAACTGTGTAATTGTTGTTTAGTCATTCAGTCATGTCCAACTCTCCTTGACCCTATGGACCACAGCACGCCACGCACATCTTTTAGCCACTACCCCTGTGAGCTTCCTCAAGCTCATGGTAATTGCTTCAGTGACCTCATCTATCCATCTCCACCCCTGCCATTCCCTTTTTCATGTGGCTTCCATTTTTCCCAGCATCAGCCTTTTCTCATTATATGGACAAAATATCACTGTGTATTTATAAATATCCCAAACCCCAAGATGGCTATATTGGGCCATGTTACATAGTTACCTATAATGTATTCTATATTATAAGATTGCTTATTTTCCTTTTTAGCTTTAGTTTTTTTTCTGGGAACCCCTATTTATAGCAATGAGCTCATATCTGTGAGTTACAAGAAATATTTCACAGGAAATACAAGTTTTGAAACCACTAAAAGACTGTTATCATGTAAGAGATATAACACAGCAGCAAAAAAATCTAAATTTAGAAGCCCCTCTCTCCCTTATAATTAAAAAATAAGGCAGATAATTGGTTTGACACTATGTCAAAAATAACAATTATGAATATGACACATGAAACACCTCTCATAGATACAACTTCCACCAATGTATCATGGATCTCTCCAGGGTCCAGCAGAGGTATCAGAATTTTTTTTTGTTCTAATTATAAAAACTAGATATATGACCTTTTTCTCCAACTTAATTATATTCTTTCTTGGCACAGTTTATATACGCATTTCACAGCAGATTTGAATCCAGGATGTTTGGAAATGTGTTTGTGCTACTGATGATTATTTGTTACTAGCGAATTGCCCGTCAAAAAATGACGGCAATGAAATTGTAAGTGAGCTAATGGTGTTTGGTGTATATAATGTAGCTGATGTAGCGTTGTTCGTTTTCTATGTCGTGCAAGTTTTTCGGAATATCCGTAGCTGTTTGGTAGTGTTTTGCATGTTTAGGGACCTTTAGCCTCGTTTTCGTTTTGTTCGGCGGCCATTTTTTCTTTCACTTAGGTGAATTTCGGGTCTCTAAACTCTGAAATTTGTGCTTAAATGGAGGTGTAACTTCACTTGCAGAGGTCCTCGGTGCCCCCCCCCCCTTGCTGTGAGTAACCTTTTTATGTGTTTGTTGTTTGTATTTGTTGTGTTTGTAATGTTTTTGGGGTTGCGTCCTTGTTTTTTAATCTTGTAGGTGTTTTTCGGCAAATACGTAAGTGTTTGGTGGTGTTTTGCGTCTTTAGACTGCTGTAGCCTCGTTTTTGTTTTTTTCGGCGGCCATTTTTTCTCTTGCTTAGAGAATTTTTTAGTGTCTAAACTGCTTAAATTTCAGTTAAATTGGTGTAAGTTTAGTTTTCGAGGTCCTGGATGCTGCCTCTTGATGTAGGTAAGCTTTTTATGTATTTGTTGTGTGTATTTGTTTGATTTTTGATGCTTTGATGTGCGCGTGTTGATGACGTTTTTTGCGAGGTTGTAATGGGTCGTAACGTGTCTCGTATTTTGTTAGCATTACGACGTAAATTTTGCGAGGATCGCAGTTGCTGGCAAGGAGCGCCTTCGGCGCTACATGCCAGCAACTGAGACCCTCGATTCGCGAGGGACGCGGCTCACTATGCGAGCCCGCAAGCGTTAGCAACAACTCGTATGCTCACAACTATATATGTGATCAGTAAGGACTAATATTCTGAGAAGAGGCAGAGAGAGAGATGGAGGGGAAGAAAAAGAGGGAGTGAAGCAGAGAGAGGGAGGGGAAGAGAAAGGGGGAGTGAGCAGAGAGAGGGGGGAGGGGAAGAGAAAGAGGGAGCAAAGCAGAGAGAGGGGAGGCAGGGAGGGAGGGGAAGAGAAAGAGGGAGTGATGCAGAGAGAGGGAGGGAGGGGAAGAGAAAGAGGGAGTGAAGCAGAGAGAGGGGGAGGCAGAGAGGGAGGGAGGGGAAGAGAAAGAGGGAGTGAAGCAGAGAGAGGGGGGATGCAGAGAGGGAGGGAGGGGAAGAGAAAGAGGGAGTGAAGCAGAGAGAGAAGGGGAGGGAGGGGGAATAATGTAGAGAGAGAGGGAGGGAGTGAAGCAGAGGGGGGGAGGCAGAGAGGGAGGAAGGGGAAGAGAAAGAGGGAGTGTAGCAGAGAGAGGGGGAGGCAGAGAGGGAGGGAGGGGAAGAGAAAGAGGGAGTGAAGCAGAGAAAGGGGGAGGCAGAGAGGGAGGGGAAGAGAAAGAGGGAGTGAAGCAGAGAGGGATGGAGGGGAAGAGAAAGAGGGAGTGAAGCAGGGGGAGGGAGGGGGGATGAGGCAGAGAGGGAGGGGGCAGAGAGAGGGAGGGGAAGAGGGAGAGGGGGGAAGTGAAGCAGAGAGAGACGACGGGAGAAAGGCAGAGATAAGGATGGAGCGAGAGAGAGAAGGAGGGAGGTGAAGAGAGAGGGAGGGAAGGAGAGAGATAGAGGAGTGAGGGAGAGAGACAGAGATCACACAGAGCCCTGAGAGAGAACACAGAGATACAGAGGGCACAGAGAAAGAGAGGACACACAGAGTGAGAGAGTGCTCTGAGAGAGTGGGTGCACAGAGAGAGACAGAGCATAGATAGAGAGCACACAGAGAAGGAGAGGGCACTCAGAGAGAAGGAGAGGATACACAAAGAGAGACAGCACAGAGATAGACAGAGCAGACAATTGAACACAACACATAATACCATCATATATGAATGGCAAGTTACTAGTGATGTAAAATAAATCCCGCATCTCTTTGAATCCAGCTCACCATGGACTCAGATGATTTAGTGAATGAAAACCTCCGGCTCCAGTTTAAGGCTCTGCAGGAGCAGCAGCAAAAACGTCTCCAGAGACTGGTGGAGAGAAAGAAGGAAAAACAGCAAGAACAGAGTCAGAAGGTGGAGAGTCCAAAAAAGACGGAGACATTTGGGATACAGGATGAACTAAATCTGTTACAAATGGCGGGAGACTCCACAGCTGACATAAACAAAAGGTATCGTAATGGGAATGTAACTGATTCCTCAGCATATATGTACCAATTAAAGAGATAATGACATTTATTTGTGTATTTACATCTGTATATTAGCATATTTATCCTAGACGCTTAACATTCTTATAAAACAGTACATCATTGTCTTGGACTACAAAGGAGGATATTTACTGAAAACATTTAGGAGACAGACCATAATGTGAGATTTGGGTTGGTTGCAATGGGCTAGATGCAGGTCCAGGGTCATGGGCACAATAGGTCAGTTTGAAAGATCAGAGGAATAGGGCAAAATTATTTAAAGGGATATAGAAGGTTCCTGAATTTTATTGGTATACTAGCGAATTGCCCGTCAAAAAATGACGGCAATGAAATTGTAAGGTAGCTAAAATAACTTTTAGCAGTATTTAGTCAGCCTTTCTGATCTGCGCACAAACAAAGATTAATATCTGTTGTAAATTATAGATCATTAGCCTATATTACCCATTGGGGAATATTATAATTTAACTGGCTCATAAAGACAATAGGTCACAGGTTCCCAAATTGGTCTGATGCAGAGTAATATTGATACATTCCATGTCCATTTAATATTATTTTCGTAAATTGCATCCTATATTGCTTTGGCTACATCCCTTAATTATATTTTTTCGATTGCTGACCACTAATAATAGTATACTTTTTTAATGATTTTAGCATGTAACTGGAAATGTCTAATTCCGCTTTATTTTATCATTTATTTGTAACGCGCCAACATATTTCGTAGCGCCATACATGCGTTGTGATCAAAGCAAAACAATATTACCACATTACAAAGATGGAGGGCTCTGTCTTTGAGCTTAGAATCCAGAGTCCATAGCACTTTCCCCAAAGCACTGTGCAAGATTGAAAACTCACAAACTTACAATTATAAAGTGATTTCTTTACTTCTTGTGTACAGGTTGAAATGCTATTAAAGGAACTTTCCAAGTTTAGTGTCACGACCTAGGAGAGCTCTCCTGCCTTGGCTGCAGACAAACAGATGAATACAACTTTGATTCAACCCACAAACACAATTAAATGATGTGCCCCTAACCATTTATCTCAATCAGTTCTCTGTAGTACCTCACTAACCAGTCTGTGGGGTTCGGGAGTTAACCCCATTACAGGGTGAGCTGGTAATCACATTACAAACTTAAACACATTCAAAGTTCCCTTCTAAACTAGTCAACTCACTTAAGCTATTTTAATTTCCGGCCCGCAGCTGAGTAACTACACCGGGCAGGTTGTTATTAAGATGTACAGTCCATTGTTCTGGTGATGGACTGGAGTAGTGATCAGGGAAGGGGATAGAGAGGACATAGTGCTTTCAGTAGAGGTTAATCAATCCCTAAAATGCAGATCTTGGCATTTAGCATAATGAGGGAGGTGATATTAAAGGTGTCCTTTGGTTACCATTTCGGGGCCTTTTTTGTATAAAAGCAATAACATGTTTAGAACAGGCTGTTTTTACAGTCATTTAATGATCGTCATCATTTTAAAGATGGAAGTGATTATTATTTCCTTATAGATGATTATGTCCTAGTGCAATTACCTGAGCTCAGTCAAAAGACCATGAAATGCTGCTTTTAGCCATAGTCGCTTGAAAGGACATGGAAGGTTCCTGCTTTTTACTAGGTATATATATGTACTTTATTTTATTAAGAAGTTCTTATAAGCTCTGCTTTTACTGGATACATTAAAACAAATAGCCCCTTTATTGGTCTGCCCTCTGCAGCATATGAACACATAGACTCTGCTGTGCTTGCTGTTCTGTGTCTCATAGTAACCAATCACTGAGCATCTCTCAGTAACATGCTGCTGAGACATGGTCCCTGATAGGCTAGGACACTACACTGCACATCCAGCCCTACAAAGACTGTATCTGCATATAATGCAGTGGGTAGACGTATACATGGACTATTTGTTTGTTTTGAGGCATGCAAAACAAAGCTTATAAGCACTTCATAATAAAATAAAATACATAAAAGTAAATAGATACACTGTACACAGGTACCACCCATAACCCTGTTAAGGTGTTTCTTGCTATTACAGGCTTCTTGAAGATGAGAATGAGCAACTTCAGGATCAATTGCGGGAAATTAGAGATGAGAATGGAAGATTGTACAAACTCCTGCAAGAGAAAGAATATGAGATCAGACACCTCAGAAAGAAGATTGAAGAGGATAAACTAGCACTTGCAGGTACATTACTCACTAACCCTGACAGCCATATGTTACAAACTAAAATTCATTGTGATAACTTACATCGTCCTAGCCTGGTGTGATATTATAGGAATGCCAACTTGTATTTATCAAAACACGTTCATCATGCTCAGTGGAGGAGCTTGTGAATGGAGGGCCCTGGTACAAAATTAATTGGGGGCCTCCTTGCAACTTCCATATACACCCTGTAGTGGTCAATAAAAAAGGTAAAATTATATGTAGATGGTCAGATTCCCTCTATGGAGACCAGAAAGTAATTATCCACCATTCATAGCTGATAAAGTAAGATTCATCCTTTATTGGCACTAGCAAGCAGTCCCTACCCTGTCTAGTTATCTTAAAGACTTTTGTTTTCATTTCACTCTATATTACCTTTCAAGAACTTCCACTGTCCATTAGTAATTATTGTTAGTATTTTTTTTTATTTTAGTAATTATTGTTAGTAACTAAAATATGTAAGCTCTTCTATATGAACTTACATTTCTCAAGACACACACTCATCCTAAGAGAAACAGAAGAACATTCCGAGATTAGTAGATACTTACAGGCTTCCACCAATTGAGCTGCTGTCCCTGTAGCAGTGTTCCTCCTATGTTCCTAAATATTTTGCAAAATTATTCACCCCCTTGGCATTTTTCGTGTTTTGGTGCCTCACAACCTGGAATTAACATGGATTGTTTGAGGATTTGCATCATTTAATTTACAGAACATGCCCACAACTTTAAAGATTTTTTATTTTTTTTGTGAAGCAAACAACAAATAGGACAAAATAACAGAAAAAGTCAGTGTGCATAACTATTCACCCCCTAAAGTCAATACTTTGTAGAGCCACCTTTTGCATCAATCACAGCTCCAAGTCGCTTTGGATAAGTCTCTATGAGCTTGCCACATCTTACCACTGGGATTTTTGCCCATTCCTCCTTGCAAAACTGCTCCAGCTCCTTCAAGTTGGATGGTTTGCGCTTGTGAACAGCAATCTTTAAGTCTGACCACAGATTTTCTATTGGATTGAGGTCTGGGCTGTGACTCGGCCATTCCAACACATTTACATGTTTCCCCTTAAACCACTCAAGTGTTGCTTTAGCAGTGTGTTTGGGGTCATTGTCCTGCTGGAAGGTGAACCTCCGTCCTAGCCTCAAATCACGCACAGAGTGGTGCAGGTTTTGCTCAAGAATATCCCTGTATTTAGCACCATCCATCTTTCCCTCAACTCTGACCAGTTTCCCAGTCCCGGCTGCTGAAAAACATCCCCACAGCATGATGCTGCCACCACCATGTTTCTCTGTGGGGATGGTGTTCTTTGGGTGATGATATGTGTTGGTTTGCGCCAGACATAGTGTTTTCTTTGATGGCCAAAAAGTTACATTTTAGTCTC
The DNA here is from genome assembly GCA_027410445.1 of Discoglossus pictus. NCBI lineage: Eukaryota > Metazoa > Chordata > Amphibia > Anura > Alytidae > Discoglossus > Discoglossus pictus. The sequence goes on along the minus strand of CM050166.1, from coordinate 426,135,226 downwards.
ATCAGACCAGAGCACCTTCCTCCATACATTTTGGGAGTCTCCCACATGTTTTCTTTTCGCAAACTCAAAACGTGCCATTTTAATTTTTGCTGAAAGTAATGGCTTTCTTCTGGCCACTCTGCCATAAAGCCCAACTCTATGGAGCGTACGGCTTATTGTCGTCCTATGTACAGATACTCCAGTCTCTGCTGTGGAACTCTGCAGCTCCTCCAGGGTTACCTTAGGTCTCTGTGCTGCCTCTCTGATTAATGCTCTCCTTGCCCGGTCCGTGCATTTTGGTGGGCGTCAGTCGCTTAGCAGGTTTGCTGTTGCGCCATGTTCTTTCCATTTGTTTATGATAGATTTGATGGTGCTCCTGGGGATCGTCAAAGATTTGGATATTTTTTTTATAACCTAACCCTGACTTGTACTTCTCATCAACATTGTCCCTTACTTGTTTGGAGAGTTCCTTGGCCTTCATGGCAGTGTTTGGTTAGTGGTGCCTCTTGCTTAGGTGTTGCAGCTTCTGGGGCCTTTCAAAAAAGGTGTGTATATGTAATGACAGATCATGTGACACTTAGATTGCACACAGGTGGACATCATTTCATTAATTATGTGACTTCTGAAGGTAATTGGTTGCACCAGAGCTTTTTATTGGCTTCATAACAAAGGGGGTGAATACATACACACATGCCAAATTTACTTTTTCTATTTCTAAAAAAATAGTTTTATGTATATATTTTTCTCATTTCACTTCACCAACTTAGACTATTGTGTTCTGATCCATCACATAAAATTCAGATTAACAAAACATTGAACGTAAGGCTGTAATGTAAGAAAATAGGTAAAAAGTCAAGGGGGGGTGAATACTTTTGCAAGGCACTGTTGTTATATGCAAATACTGTGACACTATCTCTTAAAGAGACACTTAACTCAGCACAATTTGGACATCACAGTAAAGATTACTAAAAACATGTTAAAATACTTTTTGAATTTTTGAAATGCATGCATTTTCACTGAGAAATCAAATTAAATCAAATTTGTGTTTACACGTGTCACTGACTGCCCACATGCTGCGCCTTTACCACAGCAAATCAGGTTGCAGGGATGTGTACCCCATTCAAATCAATGGTAAGACTTCTTACATTTCCATGTAATTTCTCATGGCAGAAAATTCATGTTTCTGCTCCTTTGCCTTTCTGGAATTTAAGCTCCATGCCCAGTGCTCTGCTTACTCCGGTGCTGTTCGTGTAGAGACCAAAAGAAAAACAAAATAACCCTTAATAAATCTCTTTGTGCAGTCATGTAATGCAGATCTCTCCTAAACAGGTCAGTAATGGGTTAACTGGTCAGTGCAGTCATGAGTCCAGGGTAAAACTGCTATCAATCACGTCTTCCTTATAGACAATGACCACACCGCACGCTCCTCAGCGATCTTCAGTAGGCATAATAGACTTGTATGTAAACAGAGGCTTAAAAGTTTAGATTTTTTTTAACTGTTATTCGTGTAATTAAAAAAATAGATGATTTTAACATACAATATTGTGCTCTTTCACACCATGAAGAGCACTTACAGTGAGGTAAATGGCCCTAAGCTCTGTGTAGCTTTGTCAGCTCATGAAGAACAATATGTTTACTATCCAGGGTAGAGCATATTCTTCCTGAATTATTGTTCAGTATATACACACCATTTTATCATATTTGCTGATTGTATCTGATTTCTTTGTTTGGTCTCAGGAACATCGGGTGTGGCCAAGGATGCCGTAGCCACTAAAATTGTTGAGTTGTCCAAAAGAAATCGGGAACTTACTGCCGAGATGGAGAGTGAAAGAACCAAAGCAAAGCAGCTAAGCAGCAAAGTAAAAGAACTGGAACGAGAGGTAAGATGTCCCAGTGCAAGTAGGTATGTGGAGGGGAGAAAAGTTATAGCAGAGTTTGGAAATGGTGCTTTGTAATAGGATATCTTCCAGTGCTGCTCACTCACTATATTGTACATTACTAAAGTAGCTTCAGAGACATAAGGGATTCTGTGGTGTTGCAATGGATAGTCATTATTGCCTTAAGCTGATCCTTGGAGGAGTATAATGAGTATACATGTTCAGTTTTATATATATATATATATATATATATATATATATATATATATATATATATATATATATATATATATATATAAATAAATAAATAAATATATATATATATATATATATATATATATATATATATAGCAATTGTTTCACATATGGTGGGCTAAGAGTGATAGAAGCCCTCCACCGTAAAAAGTACAGTATTACAAATAAGGAATAGTACATTAGTGATTCTATTTGAATGTCTAAAAATAACTTGATGAAAACTTATTTCCTGCTCAAATTTCTCAGAAATACAGTATATGCACTGCAGTCTGGGAAAACTGGGCGGGACATGCAAATGAGGCCACGTAATGCACCATCACATCGGCAGTTACCGTGAAACAGTGCTGTATGTGGTTAAGTGACCTGGTTTGTGAAAAATCCATCCGTTGCTATGTCTAAAACTGTGAAATACAGTAAGCATATGCTTAAAAGGAGCCATGTTTAAAATGGTTTGGATTGACAGAGTGATGGTGCATTATGTGGCCACATTTGCATGTCCCGCCCAGTTTTCCCAGACTGCAGAGCATATACTGTATTTCTGAGAAATTTGAGCAGGAAATAAGTTTTCATCAACTTATTTTTAGACATTACAATAGAATCACTAATGTACTATCCCTTATTTGTACTACTATATATATATATATATATATATATATATATATATATATATATATATATATATATAGTAAATAAATAGTACATTTGTGTTCACATTTGAACTTCTAAGACGATTAAAAAAAATTGTTTCCTGCTCAGAATTCCAAGAAATACAGTTATTACACTGCACTCAGGGAACATTGGCAGGGACATTCAGATGTGCCCATAAAGGCTTCGCTCTTGCAATCCATTACCATTTTAAACATGGCATATGCCTCCTGTATTACACAGCTTTGAGCAAAGCTCAGGATGGATTATACACAAGCTAGGAATCCCATCAACGTACAGCTGTTTCAAGGTTACTGCCTCTCACCAGCGTGGGGTCGGTTCCTAGCTTGTGTAGCAGATTTTGTGAGGAGGTAGTTTACCACAGCAATCATTTAATTTACGGTGGGCAAAAGAGCGATAGAAGCCTCCACCTTACAGTAGTACAGTAAATAAATAGTACATCTGTGTTCACATCTGAATGTCTAAAACAAGTTCCTGCTATATATATATACATACAGTAGAACCTTTATATTCATCAAATCCAATATTTTTTAGGCTCTTGTATTCATAAAAAAATCACATACTGAATTAGTCACGAAATTAAAAAAAAATAATAACAGAAACAGCCCGAATCTGATAAATAAATACAACAAATATAACCAGAACTTTCCCTTTACTGAGGAGCAATGAAGGCAGAAGATGAGGAGCAAAGGAATTATTCTTTAGAAAGGGAGTCACCTCCCATTAAACATCAGGTAACTCCTATTCCGGTGGTCAAGGTATTTTTTGTCCCTTTCCCGACAATTCACCAGCACTTGATTTAGCAAAGAACTTGTCCAATGTTGTGATGAATTAGGGAGCATTTTTTGCCTAAATGTAAATAGATATGGTATTATTACTATCCTTTATTTTGAACGCGCCAACATATTCTGTAGCATCACTATTGAATAAAGTATAAATTATGCACAACTAGAACATGAAAAGCAGTTTGGTTATAATTATGTAACTTTTTGATATGTGGAATGTTTAAAATTGATTATTCTTTTCTAATGAAGTGGGACTTTTTTTGCAGCTTCAGAATACAGTTTCAAAGCTTCAAGCTTATAGTGGAAGAGACTATGGAAATTGCCAGATCGTGGTCCCAGCGGTGGAGGCAGTTACGGTAAATGCTTAATACACATATGAATATAACTCCTTCTAACTTAAATGGAACATCTTTTAAGTGCTACTTTAGGTCCAATGCACTTCACCATTTAAAGGTATTTGGAAGTTTCATGAATTATGAATACATCTGATAGAGGACAATCAGTAGTGTATAAAATATGTTTTTGCACAAAAAAAAATCCCAAAATAGACATTAATAAACTTACCCTAAAGTTTACAAAACTTCAATTTGAAGGCAGTTGATTTTGAGAAGGATTGTCCATGAAAATCCAAACTAAAATTAGCATAACATTCATAACTAGTTGTGGCCAATCAGAGGCAGGTACAACATGGATGGCAGGGAAATCTCTCTATTTCCAACACATTCCTTATTTGGGTGGTCCTGTGTAATTTTTCCCACTTGTGAGTTTGGGTTTTACAGCAAGTTTTATAGCTGCAGAAAAAAATGTTCACGGGAAACCAAAATAGGGAACCATTTTTGAGATCCCCAAGAAGCGATTTTCTTGTGGCATGCCATCCTTCTCCTACTAGGATTGCTCAAAAGAACATAGAACAGATAATAAAACAATATTTGTTGAGAAAATAGTCACAAACTGACTGCTTCAATCCCATACACCATCATACACATACAAATATAAAGAAAGGGAGAGCAAATGGACCACAATGGTGTAGTACAAACAGATATTTATTGCCAAAAAAACACTTAAAACCAGACTTTCTCTGGGATCCAATAGGATCATCCAATGCGTTTTGTCGATAAAATCCTCAGTGATCCCTGACGAAGTCACGCATTTGATGATATAATTGGAAGTATATTTTGGGCCAATAAATATTTTATTATGCTAAAGCACTGTGGTCCCTTAGCTTTTCCTTTTTGATCGGCTTAGGCTTCTTCTACTAGGCCCTAAGGTTTTTCACATCAGTATCACATTTCATGCTTTCTTTAATATATTTAAATTTTTGTAAATGTTTAAAATTTTACATCTTTAATATATTAACTTATTTGTTTAGACCTTCTTTATAAGATCACATAATCGTTTTATTATCTGATATTTTCATATAATCCAATGCTAATAAAATTAGTCTGAATGCTTTTGATAAATGTGACTCTCACAAAATAAAATACATTTGTACAATTTGTGCTATTATTTCCACATTGCACTGATAATTACATTTTTTATGTTGGTCATTACATTTTGTCTTTCCTCCAACCTACAGGCAGAAAATCCAGAGGTTAAAGCCTTACAAGAAAAATTATCAGCAGCCAACTTGAAAATGACAGAATATCGAAACCAGATCCAGTCAACAAAACAGGAGTTGAAAATAGCTCAGAAGGTATTCTAAGCAAAGACAAGTTTATTGGCCTATAAGCAGGGCTATTGGTTATTACACAGATGCACTGTATATACATAAATACTTTCTGCAGAGATGTTTTAATCTATAACACATTGCATGTTAAATATTATTTCAAACTCTCTCTCTTTTTTGTGTGTGCCCTGTGCGCTTTATTTACTAAGGGGAGAGATTTCTTACTAGAATGACTATAGGACATGACTGAAGTATGATACCACAGCAAGATCATCTTTTAAGCTACCGTATATACTCGAGTATAAGCCGAGGCACCTATTTTACCACAAAATACTGGGTAAAATGAGTGACTCGAGTATAAGCCGAGGGTGGGAAATGTGCTGCCCCCTGTGTCCCTCTTGTGCCCTCTGTGTGTCCCCTCTCTCTCCCGTGTCTCTTCTCCCTTCTCCCTTCCCTGTGTCTCTTCCCCCCTCTCCCTTCCCTGTGTCTCTTCCCCCTCCCTTATCACCCTCCTCAACCCCCCTCCTCATTCTCAACCTCCCTTCTCATTCTCAACCTCCCTTCTCAACCCCACTCCTCATCCTCAACCTCCCTCCTCATCCTCCCTCCTCATCCTCAACCTCCCTCCTCAACCCCTCATCCTCAACCCCCTCATCCTTAACCCTATCCTCAACCCCCTCCTCAACCCCCATCCTCATCCTCAACCCCCATCCTCAACCTCCCTCCTCATCCTCAACCCCCTCCTCAACCTCCCTCCTCAGCCTCAACCTCCCTCCTCATCCTCCCTCCTCAAACCCCCCATCCTCAACCCCCTCCTCACATTAAGGCTGTCGTCCTAATACATCCCCTATCTATCTATATAAACCCCTTTAAATGTCAGGGAAGGGGTTAATTAATATAATAACATGCAGGGGGTTTATGACCCCTCTGTCTATCAGCCCCCACCGCCTATGAGCTCATGGATCCCTGTGTTTTCCTCACTACAGCTACACTAAATGGGGAAACCCTGGGGATTCCCTCCTTTCACTCACTAATGGGAACCCCAAGTCCATCAATTATTAACCCCTATGCCATGGAGGGGATGTGAGGACTTCCATAGCATCTCAAACTTACCCCACAGACTCCATAAAATTACCCATGGTCCCTTAAAGTACCTTCAATTATGAATAACTCACGTTTCTGTGCTATTATGCAAAGCCTATTAAACATACATGTATAAAGTGACACTGTAATCCACTAAAAAAGTTGGTTTCTTCTTAAAAAGCATTAAAATAAGCATTAGTTATACACTGTTCTAGCCATTATTCTATACAGTAAATAAATCCTGAGATATTCAGCATTATTTGTGCTAACCTGCAGGTCCATATGCTAATTAGTTGCTTGTTGAGAACCCCACAGAGGAATAGTAGAGATATTGCTGTGGGGTGCTGTTGCTCTCTTACCTAGGACCAAAGTTGCTTGTGTCATGTTTGAGTCTTATATTTAAAGTGACACAGCAAAGGTCCGAGTTATTGCAGAAATGAAAAGCACACAAATACAACTGCAATAGGTTGTTATAAAAATGTTGAGTGGAAGTGGTAGATAACTGAGCTTAAAAGCTTGGTATATGTGCAGGAGGGGGACTTCATGATAATAATGTTTTTTGCCACAGCAGTTTGTGCTACTAATTAGCATAACAAAGCCACTATTTAGTATTCAGGAGCCACATATTTGTATAATAATGTGCTACAAACCATGTTAAATATCTCAAGAATTATTAACATTAAAATAAGTATTATCCGTTTTTCCATGCTCTTTATAAATAACTTAAAAACATGACTTTAATCTGATCACCCTTAATTGGAAAGATGTCCTCCCCACATATTCTGTCCTACCTGTTACTTTTGATTATATATACCCTGATAATATATGCTCATGGGAAATGGTTAAATACAAGCTTTATTTATAGACGTTCCTAATTTTGTAGGTTTTATCCAGTGAAATTGGTGAAGATGTGAATATCGCTCAGATGGCAGTCTCATCAGGAAGCTGGAGGGGGCGCTCACAGCAGATTCTTGCTTTGCAAGGCAGGGTAAGTAACAGTTGATATCTATTGTAATTGGTAAGATAATTGTCACCGATTTCACACTGAATAAGGTGACAAAGGCCCCTATTCAATTGAGCAAATTGTAGTGGGAGCCCGTAATAGAGCCCGTAAACTAACTTGCTATTCAAGTGACGTCTTTTCACTAGCAGCAAAGAATTTGCGGGTTACGGGCTGAAAATCCCTGCAATTGTCAAAATTGTAACTACGACGCAGGAAAGCCTTTTAATCTTTCAATGTTACGATCCCTGAAATTGCAAATCGCTAGTTAATTGCTACAATTCTTCAAGCCCGCAATTGTTTTCACACCCGTAAATGGCAAATATAGAGGAAAATCCTATGAGTACCAGATTGGACTCGCAATGGGTTTAAACACCGGATCGTACTAAATGCAACGAAAAAATCAATACTTCACTTTAAAATACAGGGAAAGCGATGAAAGACGTTAGAATTAATTGCACAACAGTCTCAACCTCGCAAATCTGCAATCAAAAATATTTTTTTTTCACATTTTCTTTCAGTGTTATATCAATCTTGGGAATCAATGAGTTAATACATATCAGGCCACCCACATGGACTAGAACAGTATCATTATTCATTTTTATTTTATTGTTCATTGCAGGATTGCGGGTCTGATTGCATATGGGACCTCTAAACGCTAATTAATTGACGTTTAAACTCCATTTTTACTGATGTCATGACTACGGTCTCATTTACTATTGGCTGTTTCTAAATCGTTACGTTCTTGCTTATTTGATCATGATCACACTCTGAAATCCTACTTACGGGTGCATGGTTTAGGCTTTCAGCCCATAACTTGCGGGCTTGTTCAATTGAATCACTCTGTAACTTTTGAAAATTTCAAGCCCCAAAGTGTTCTACATATAATAGTAATTTCTTGGATTGGATGTAACACTTCATAAAACTATAACAATTTTATAACGATAACCTCATATATGTACAGCATAGTCCAATATATAGTCTTATTAAACATTGTTAAGCTTCTGTGAATTTGAAAGTAACCAAAACTAAAAAAAAAGCAGAGTGTGGAGAGCACTGCCCTGCAGCTGCCTCACTACTGCACAGCTTTGATGTAGGGAAAGTTGCTCCACACTAAAGTTGGTAAGAATGTTCAATGTAAAAGCATCAACTTTTTTATCACAATAAATTTGAAAAGTTGTTTATCCAAACTTAAAAGTAATGAAAACGGAACCATTACAGAAGCCCCTTTTTAAATGTTTTTTTTTTTTTTTATTCAAATTTTTATTTTCTTTAGGTCCGTGAGCTAGAAAACCAGCTAGCCCAAGGAAGAAGTCCTGGCTCTGAAACCAGTTTAGAAGAAGAGATTTTGGGTATTTCCACTTCAAAGAGATTCATGGCTCAAGATAAGAATCTGTCCCATATACGTACCTTGGAAAAAGAGAGGAAAGAATCCTTGGATGTAAGTGTGGGATTTGAGATAATGACGGCTGTCCTTTTATTTCATACAGTAGGATGCTCTGCTTTCAGACAATAAATTGATGAACTAAACAGTGATATATTGCCAAGTAACATGTCATTTAGATTTTTGTAACTGTGTGTGTTTTCACGATTAAAAAAAAAACACTATGAGCCATATTCAATTGAGCTTTTGGGAGATCCGGACGCCCATAAGTGAGGTCACAAGCTATTTTGCTATTCAAGTGACTTATTTTTGCGGGCTCTGAACGGCTTCCGAGTTACGGGCTTGAGAAAATGGTGATGGATAAACTTGTAACTTCAGAAGCCTTTGATCTGTCACTTTCGCAAGGGTATAATCGCTAATCGCTATTCAATTGCTCAATTTCCCCAAGCCCGCAAATGTTTTCACACATGTAAATGGCAAATGTGGGATAAAATCCTACGATTGCTAGAGAAGACCCACACTGTAAATGCAAATAAAAAATCAATACTACACTGTAAATAATGGGGAAAGCGATGATAGACATTAGAATTAATTGCGCAACAGTCTTGCAAATCTGCAGGAAATATAATTTATTTTTATGTGTCATTTCGGGGTTAAATTAATCTCGGGTATCAATGAGTTAATACATATCAGGCCACCCATATGGACTAGAACATTCATTTTTATAATTCTTTATTTTGAATGTTTTGCGAGTCTGATCGCATATCGGACTCCCAAACCTAATTGATTGACATGTATCCTCCATGTTTTACTGCCGTAATAATCATTTTCTAAATGGGCGGTTACGGCCTTGCTGAATTGATCATGTTCCCGACCCTGAAGTACTCCGAACTAGTGCATGGTTTACGGTGTTGGCTTGGGGCCCGTAACTTGCGGCCCTGAGCAATTGAATAGCATCGCAATAGGAGACCAACATGAGCCCACAACATACCCCCAGACATACGGCTGCCTGCGATTGAGTTGATGGCTTGCAATTGAATATGGCCCTATGTACTTAAAATCACCAAATAAACGGTTGTCTGATCTAAATGTATAATGGCCCCAGCAATGACCACACTACAGTATTGGTTTAGTGGTCACTCGCTGCCATCTGCAGGAATTTTTCCAGATTGCACTCTGTAATTCTCATTCTAAATTCCCACAATCCCATGATCTTCACATGATCAGGTACACACTATTATGTTGTTGAGGGCCACATGTGTATCTCAGGGGCTCCAATTTGGCCAGTGTCTCATCCAGTGGAACGTCAGTAGGTCTGGGACATTGGTTAGCATAATAAAAGGAGTTAATCCAGGGAGACACAGTAGGCATAAAGTGGGTTTAACTTGACCCTGGTCATAGGACCATCATCATCACCTAGATTGTAAGGGATCTGCTATACTTGGCAATCAGGACTCCATTTATAAAGCTATGAATGGCTCCATAGTATTGTATGGGATGTCTAAGTGAGACACCAATCATGGAACACACAACCGCAGACAATGGATCAAAGGGATATCAGTTACTGTACATGGCCATTGTGTTGCCAAAACTTCCTTTTCATATTTTGTGCCTTAATTTGGGTCTCTGTTGCCTTTCTGAAGGGCACTAACTCCCTTAGGTTGTCATGTAGAAAGATTGTGACATCACTACAGCCAATCTGGTTACACAGCCCACAGATTATATATTAAGTGCATCAATAATTTATTGCCTGAAAGCAGAAGACCATCAAGGAGTAAAACTGGTAATTAGAAAATCACAATGCTAGCTCCTTTGCACCACAAACAGCACCCAGGAAAAACACGTGGGATTGTAGAAATAGAGAAGTCTGTAAGTAATATAAGATAAGGCCCTGTTTAGCAACAGTATTTCCCATTCAATGGGACTCAAAAGGAAGTTGTATTTTCAGGCTAATCATTACAGAGCACAAAAAAACGTCTGTAAGTTCTGTTATCCATTTTTTTCTAACGTGAATAAATCATGGGACATTTCATGTTGTTGCTCCTGTATTTATATGCAGATGAGCAGCTCTCGCATATTAATTGGCTGATTTCATGTACTAATTAGGGTCATCATTTGCTTGTCTGTCTCTGTAGTGGCCAAAATAATGACCCCCAATGTTATCTAGCAGTTAGACAAATCTCTCACCGTTATCAAGCACAATAGCATACTGAGCCGCACATTAGTATACAGGAGCAGCTACATTAATTCTAAACATTACAGGGATTATTTTCTGTAGAGAAAAACTGCTAGTACAATTCTCTTTAAAATGTTGACGACTTCCTGTTGGGTGATAGCAGAGTTCATTTAAGTACTATAATTTAGTATGTAACAAATTACATTAGCCACTTTGTTCCCTGGTGGTCCAGCGGTCTGCTGCAACCTGGGTTCAATTCTAGTCAAGGAACCAAGAGGTTGGGCCTGGTCAGTACCTGGATGGGAGACTAACTAGGAATACCAGGAGCTGTATGCTGCGGCCCACTGGAGAAGGAACTGGCAACCCACTCCAGTATCTTCCATGAATATCAAGTGGATCTGCATGGTGTGTTGCGTTCCATGAGGTCATGGAGAGTTGGACATGACTGAGCGACACAAACCATGAATATAAAAGCTTTTTAGACAAAATCTTTCTTTAGAACTTTAGCAGACTATAGTAATGTGAAGGTGCTGTGCCTCCTATATTCATTTTCAGTGGATGAGGAGTGGGTAACCTAGCAGGAAAAGCACATTGTACTGCAAATATCAGCTTCTGAGTATTTCTGGGTAGGGGACGAGATCTTAAAAACGTTTGAAACTTTTCCAAAGTGGTTTTTAAATGTGGGCCCGCCTTCACAGAACAGGCTGTGTTACTTTTAAAGAGCATTAAAAACTAACCGTACAGTATACTACATTTTTCTTGAGGAATTTTACTATGTTGTTCTAATTATTGGTCTGAAATGTTAAGTTTGTTTCATGGTTGATTCGCAAATGAGTTGGACCTCACTGCATGACAACACAGGGGTAGATCGTTTTTATTAACCAAAGAAACTTATTTGCACATATAGACACAGCATGCTGCAGAGTATCATCACATGCAGAGACAGTGGTTTATATTTCACTAGAATATTGCCCGTCAAAAAATGACGGCAATGAAATTGTAAGTGAGCTAATGCTGTTTGGTGTATGGTAATCAAAGTAATAATACATTAATAAAGGAATATACTTTACCTATTTGGAAGTAATATATGCAGGTAGCATTGTGTTGAAGAGCTGACAATCTGTTTTGATGTTGCTGCAGCATACAATGTGTGTTTTGAGTGTTGTGGAGCTCCTGTGTAAGTGTGAGCAATGTGTGTAGTGTAAATATGCTGCGTGCGCGAAGAATGGTAGCTGTGTACTTCCGCATTCTGTAAGTTAGTGTTGTAAAATGGCGCGTGTGGGGTACGCGCCTGTGGCTGATTTTGCGTCCTTGTTCTTGGACCTCGTCCGGCTTTTTCGGAAAATCCGTATGTGTTTGGTGGTGTTCTGCGTCTTTAGGGTGCTGTAGTCTCGTTTTCGTTTTTTCCGGCAGCCATTTTTTCTCTCGCTTAGGTGATTTTCGGATGTCTAAACTCTGGAATTTGAACTTAAATGGAGGTGTAACTTCACTTGCAGAGGTCCTGGGTGCCCCCTCTTGCTGTGGGTAAGCTTTTTATGTGTTTGTTATGTGTATTTATTGTGTTTTTAATGTTTTCAGGTTCGCGCAGTTCGGACGTTAAAGTCGTATTTTTGCGAGGTTGTAATGTTTTTGTTTCTAAGTCACGCGTCTCGTATTTGTTTGTCGTAAGTCCGTAAATGTTGCGAGGTCCGCAGTTGCTGGCAAGGAGCCCGCAGCGTTGGCAACAACCCGTTTGCTCACAACTTTATATGTGATTAATTATCCAGTATAGAAAAAATAACTAAAAGAAAATGTAAATATCACTTCACATTATACTAAAAGGAAACATAGTTTTGTAGAAGGGGCTTATTAAACAAATCATAATGTGCAGAGTAAATATAAGAGACATTAGACCTACATGTAATGCAGATGAGGTCCCTACTCAAGAGCTCTTACAATATATAATCATGAATTAAATTATATCCTATATGTCTCTGCTGTAGCATTAATTGATTGACTGCCCTGGAGCTTACATTGGATTGGATTTTAATTTCTCTTCACGTGGAACTTTTACTTATATTGTTTGCTTCTATCTTAATGTACTCACCCTGTTTGTGTTACACAATTGCAGAGGCTCACAAGTGAACATGAGACCCTCAAGAAAGATCATGAAGACGTTAGAAAGAAGCTAGATGCCTCAAAAGCCAGAAACAAAGTGCTCTCCAATGACATAAAAACACTGAAGACACAAATGGGAACATTGATAGAGAAAGGGAAGCATGACGATGAGCTGATTGATGCTCTGATGGTATTGTTTAATTTTATTTATATTCTCACTGCATGTCTAATTATATCATATCACCACAATCTAGCATTAACAATAATTTTCTACATACAAGACTCAATACCATGTAAAATAACCTAATGTTTTGTGCAAATATACCGTACTCATTAGAGCAGTGGTTCCCAATTTATTTTTTTCAATTGACATCTTAAAAGTTTGCCAGGGTCTTAGCAGAACACCTGAATATTGCTGAAAGTCTACCAATTTTTCTGTCTCCTTCTCTGCTATTCTGGAATATAAGCCATAACATCTAGTGGTAGGTACTTCAGTGAGACTTTTTATGTTTTTTTTTTTTTTTACTTTTGTTTCAAAATTGTTTTGTAACCCCACCTGAATGGACCTTACAGACTACGGCAACACTGACATCACTGAATCCTTTTTATATAGACTTCAGGTCTCTTTAAATACAAGGACAGATACACTCTTAATCTCTATGTATACAATAGGGCAGATATGTGCTCATAGTAAAGATAGTATCCTCATTTCTTTCTATATTAGGCTTGATATCATCCTGACAACGGCCTCCATTCCATTAGTCCAGTAACATGCAAGAGAACTCCTATTAAAAACTCCAGGAGCTTTGAAAACCTAAGTACCAGGGCTAATGTTAAGTGCCATTGAGGTCCATTGAGGATCCCCATGGTATAAGGGTTAATGTTAGGAGCCACGGGAGTCCATTGAGAAGCCCCATGGTTGTACTTTAGATCAGTTGGAAGAACCCATAGGATTTTTTAATATTTGGGGTACTCTGAAAGAGTTGCGAGTTAACCTCACCAATTTGGATGTCGTTACTGGAGGCATGTGACAGGGATTTGTTAAATAGTTACGGGACAGGCACTCTGGGCTTGTGATCTCGTGCTGCCCCTATTCTCTGGAACTCCTTGCCTCGCTCCACCAGATTATCCTCCAACCTCAAAACATTCAAATCCTCTCTAAAAACACATCTCTTTAAAGAAGCGTATCACCTTCCACCCTAACACACTCTCAAATCTCTTTTCCTCGCACAATACCTTTAGGTTGTAAGTCTGCGAGTTTCAATCCCACAAGGTGTTTTAGGGAAAGCACCATGGACACTGGATTCCAAACTCAAAGACAGGGCCCTCCTTGTTTTACTATGTGTTCATTTGTATGTATCTTTGTCTTGAACATATCTTATGTACAGCGCTACGGAATATGTTGGCGCGTTATAAATAAACGATAATAATAATAATAATAGCCCCCCGATGAGGTTAGATTTAGGTGTGTGAAGTGATTTACACATAGACTTCTCTCTGAATGTTATCTTCCGAGGCCATAGTCCCATATATTCTCTCTCTTATCCTCAGCCCATTCCTGGACATGCTTTGTTACCAAGCAGATAAGGTAGTTCCAGCCACATATAAACAGGAAGAATAAAAAATGTCATATGCCAGCAAGCACAACATTTTGAAAAGGCAGTGAATGATCAAAGCTGATTTACATGAATCAAGTGGATTATTGATTATACGTGTACATTTTGCAGAGTCAGCAGAAGAACCTGCAAGAGATTATACATCAGCTGAGCCAGAATGACAAGAAGAATAAAGAATCCCATCAAAATGTGCACTTGAGCGGCGATACTCAGAGCTCTGTGGTTGATAAGCTGAAGCAAATGGTGGCTGAAAAAGAGAACAAGGTCAGAGAGCTGGAGGATGAGATTAACCAACTATCAGTTAAGGTAAGAACCAGGCTGCTTGCATCAGGAAATGCAAACATTGCTTTCAATAAATGTAAATGCCTGTCTCACACACAGAATTTACACCAACATATATTGGACGCCTCCACAGTATAGCAGAGGGACCAACATTTATTTGTTAACTAGCGACTTGCCCGTCAAAAATGACGGGGCGATTCAATTTGAAGCCATGGGAATGCTGTTTGACAGATAATGTAAACCGTTTTGTGTTGTAAGGACCTTCAGCGCTCATTGCGAGGCTTGCGCTGAATGCCTTCGATCAGTATTTAATATTATGGTGCCCCATATATCAACTGACAATTAGTGTTTGTAGTGTAGTGTAGTATTTCATTTAGGAGTTTGTAACAGAAGCACATAGGTATCAGTCAACATGTATTAATATTGCAATATCATTTAAAGTCATTTATAGTGATGCAAGCAGTGCACACTCCCAGGATGCTTTGTGATGCAATCCACTGTGGTATAATATTAATTGCAGATCCCAACTCTCATGATATATAACATAAAAGCAATATTTTTCACATCTTTCATACATTTCAATTTTTCAAAACTTCGGCGTTTAGAAGTGATTTTTGTGTTCCTATTAAGCAAATTCCCTTTAATATAAGGTACATTGATAAATAATTATTTTACAATTGCATGCACAAAAACATTTCAGATGCATTTGCTGTATAAATATGTTATTTTGTTTACAGTATAATGTAAAAAAGCACCCTAATGGAAAATTCTTTGATGTTCATGAAGCAACAGAAGCTTTGAAGTTGGAGGAGCTGAGTCCAGTACGATCACCATCGAAGAGTCGGGGTCATTCTGGGAGGATGGGGTCAGGCAGGTAAGAACTTCCATACCTCCAGATATATTATTTAATAATTACTTGTCACCAAACACAATGTAATGCAGGGTTAAATAATGGATATACATTATACTAGCTATTTTTTTCTAAACAGAGACATACACTCCTTTTCTCAGCATGGCTTAGTTCGATTTTGTTTCTTTGGAGACTGCAACTAAATTATGTGATTCCTTTCAGTCCACTGCCAGTAAATAAGCAGCAAGTTTGAGTAGCAGTTGGTATGTTAATATAATTCTGTGTTTGAGTAGCTCTCAGCTTGAGAAGCAGTTGTCGTCATGCAGTTATGATCATTCTCATCTGGCTGGTTGGCTCATGTGCAGTGGGAAACATCCATGGATATCCCATTGACATTTGTCTTTTAACTGTAAAAAGGGGCAAGCGTGAGGAGGAGCGTGCCCACAGGTTTGTGTGAAGACGATTTTAACATATTTAGACATTTCTTAATTGTCTCATTGCACATATTGCGCAAGACTGGATCTATGCAGCCTTATTAAATTTCAATTCAGCAAATTTAATAGGGCTCTATTTAAGCACATAGCATATTTTTTTACAGAAGTTTTTAGTTAGTGAAGACCTTGCTTTTGGATAGAAGTTCACTAACTAAAAACTGTAAAAAAAATATGCTATTATTTCATGCCAAGGTGTGGGAGGCCAGTATATCCAATTGAGATCTCTGAGCAGATGACATGGGAAATCATAAATTATCTAAATGAAATTATTTTTTTTCTTATTTATATTAAACTATAACATCTCTTGTTACGTAGTACGTATTTTTTAGAAAGTGGAAGAATGTAATGAACATTTGGTTAATAATATAATGTTATTTAGAAATAAAATTACCACTGTCCTATATATACTTAAAATCTTTGCTGAAGTGAGTCAGAGTTTTATTTTAGAAACCTATTATATGTATACCCAGAGTATTTTGTCATGTCATACCTGAAAGATGCTTGGCTGTCTCCATGGTAATACAAACAATTCCCCCAATGTTATCATGGAGTTATAGCTGACATTCTGAGGCACACATTAGTACACATGAGCTGCACAAATAATCCTGAATATTCCAGGATTGGTTTACTGTGAAGATAAATTGCTAGAACAATGTATATGCAGTTTTTCTTGTTCTTTAATACAAAACCAACTTCTTGTTGGGATGACAGTGCCCATTTCAGTTTTATACGGACCAAACTGTCTAACCATGTTGTACAGGCTGTTTTTAAAATGTTTTTAAATCTACTCTGTATCTGTAATATTTTAGATAAGTCCTAATGCATTTTTTTTCATTTTGTTCCTTTAAAAAGGACAGTTTCTAAAATGGGACATGAACTTGTTGAAAATTCCTCTGCTCCCTCAGCATCTGGTAACCAGTCATCTTGGAGGTACAATATATACGTCATATCTTCTACTACTGGACATGTTTTAGCTGTTTTTGTTGCTTAGTCATTTAATTGTGTCCGACTCTATGTGAACCTATGGGCTGCTGCACCCCAGGCACGTCTATTTTTATGTTTCTGGTTGTGCTTATTCATAAGATTATCGTGGTAAAGATACTGGAGTGTGTGCCAGTTACTTTTCCATTGGCCCTTGATTTGTCGGAGCTCTCTGCTATGACCTGCCCATCTTGGTGACTCTACATAGAATAGCTCACCGCTTCACTCAGGTACTTAAGCCCCAACTTTAGGCCACTTCATCATTATTATAGAATATGGTTATTGCTCAAAGTTCATTCAATGAAATAACAGACCTTGAGGTCAGTAGCAGAGCTTCAACTTTCAGGCGACAACGTCTATGTGGGGGGCTGGGTTTGTTTAGTCATTCAGTTATGCCCGACACTCCATGACCCTACGGACCACAGCACGCCAGGCACATCTTGTGTCTGGTTGTGCTCATCCATAAGGTTTTCATGGCAAAGATACTGTAGTGGGTTACCAGTTTGTCTGTCCACTCTGCTATGACCCGCCCATCTTGGGTGACCCTACATGATGTAGGTGACAGCTTCACCGAGGTGCACAACCCCTTCACCACCACAAGGTAGCAATCCAGAAGGAGTATATATATATAATAAAACAGAAAATGAATAGTACATTTATAATTTCATTTGAATGCCTAAAAAATAAGTTAATAAACGTATTTCCTTCTCAGGTTCCCCAGAAATACAGTAATTACACTACACTCTGAGACACTGGGTGGGGACATGCAAATGAGACCACAATGTACTCTCACTCTTAACATGGCTCCTTTGAAGCATATGCTCGCTATATTATACAGCTTTAGGCACAGCACAGGATGGATTATGCAGGAGACTTACCCACAGATACTGTTTCAATCTTAATGTGGGACGGGTTCCTGGTTTGTGTGGTAGATTTTTGTAGAGAGTAGTTCACTACAAAAATCATTAAACTTACGGTGGGCGAGTGATAGAAGCCCTCCACTGTACAGAGTACAGTAGTACAGAAAATGAATTAGTAGTTTCATTTGAATGTCTAATATATATACAGTATCTCACAAAAGTCAGTACACCCCTTATATTTTTGTAAATATTTCTTATATTTTTTCATGTGACAACACTGAAGAAATGACCCCCCCACAATGTAAAGTAGTAAGTGTACGGCCTGTATAACAGTGTAAATGTGCTGTCCCCTCAAAATAACCCAACACACAGCCATTAATGTCTAAACCGTTGGCAACAAAAGTGACTACACCCCTAAGTGGAAATGTCCAAATTGGGCCCTAAGTGTAAATATTTTGTGTGGCCACCATTATTTTCCAGCACTGCCTTAACCCTCATGGGCATGGAGTTCACCAGAGCTTCACAGGTTGCCACTGGAGTCCTCTCCCACTCCTCCATGATGACATCACAGAGCTGGTGGATGTTAGAGACCTTGCACTCCCCCACCTTCCGTTTGAGGATATCTCACAAATGCCCAATAGGGTTTAGGTCTGGAGACATGCTTGGCCAGTCCATCACCTGTACCAAGGTAGTGGTCGTCTTGGACGTGTGTTTGCTGTTGTTATCATGTTGGAATACGGCCCGCGGCCCAGTCTCTGTAGGGAGGGGATCATGCTCTGCTTCATTATGTCACAGTACATGTTAACATTCATAGTTCCCTTAATGAACTGTAGCTCCCTAGTGCCGGCATGCCCAGACCAAACATATACCGTATTGGTCCGAATATAAGCCGCACCTTTTTTCCGATTTTTGAGCTTGCGAGTTAAGGGTGCGTCTTAAAAAAATCATTGCCGATTTGCAAACTTTGCTTGTAACGCGTGCAACTTCTATTCGCGAATCCAAAATTACTGCAGATTTGCGCGATTGCGACTTAAGGGTGACGATTTTCATGCTTTAGACTGCGATATTGAATAGCGATTTACAGTTTTGGTGATTCTAACATCCTGTAAAGCCTGTAACCTACAAAAAAAAGCCTGTTTCTTGCAATGGCGGATCACTTTGAGAGTCTTTTTCTCTCCAATTTTACGGGTGCGGCTTATATTTGAGTACTATCTGTTTTCTATTTTTTTACCTTGAACTTTACGGGTGCGGCTTATACGCGGGTGCGGCTTATATTCGGACCAATACGGTATACACATATTTCTATATGTATATATATGTTTTCTATAATAGGTTGTACTGATTCCCCTATATGCATTTACTTGCTGATGTCAGAGGCTGCCACTACTCTGTTTGCATCAATGTTTACGTTCAAACTGAGGGTTTCATCTCATATCAGTGTTTTTGTGCTCTTTGTGCCTTATCCGTTTATCTGTCATTTAGGGATTATTTCAACTACCTTTCCTCAGTATAGATATATACTTTTGGTGGTGGGAGTGTCATGGTCTGGGCCTGCATGAGTGCTGCTGTCACTGGGGAGCTACAGTTCATTGAGGGAACCATGAATGCCAACATGTACTGTAGAGGTACATTTCCACTTAGGGGTGTACTCACTTTTTTTGCCAACGGTTTAGACATTAATGGCTGTATGTTGAGTTATTTTGAGGGGTCAGCAAATTTACACTGTTATACAGGCCGTACACTTACTACTTTACATTGTAGCAGAGGATCATTTCTTCAGTGTTGTCACATGAAAAGATATAATAAAATATTTATAGAAATGTGAGGGGTGTACACACGTTTGTGAGATACTGTGTGTGTGTATTTATATATAAATATATATATATATATATATATATATATATATATATATATATATATATGTATGTATGTATGTATGTATATATATATATATATATATATATATATATATATATATATATATATATATATATACACATACACTATCTCTACATAGCTCCCAGTCCGTCTCAACATGTGGCCCCACACAGCACCCACCCCTTTTAGCATCCATTCCTGCATATCACCCAGTCCTTGTCAGCAGCCATCCCCACTCGGCATCCATCCCCACATAGCACCCAACCCCTCTCAGAACCTACCTCGCATAGGACCCATCCCTATCTCCTTTGCTCCCCCTGAAAGAACCCATCTCCCTGCTTCACACTGCCATGTCTCCTTTTTAAACAGGCAGAGGAGAGCCCTGGTGTACTGCACCACCTGCACCGCTGGTAGCTCCTCCCCTGCCTGAGATGTCTTCAAGCCTTACAGCATTTAGGAAAAAAATACTATTCTACTATGTGATATACAGCATGGAGAATAGACCAATATGTGACATCCTTAGTAAACCCAGTAAATCCATTCTTTGGGGCTGGAAGTCACATTTATTCACATTTTCTGCATTTGGTATTGAGGAGATTTTCTGAAGCCTGGCTATAAAATAAAACAGATATATTGTCTCATTCCTTATTAGGGTCCTTGATATTTCAGAATATTGGTATGATAAACATATAGACCGACAACCTACAATTTTTATTATATGATTCCAGCCAGGCAGAAGTTCTATTACATGGCTCCCACAGGCTATTCCAAGTAAGAACTTACTGATACGTAGCCAGGGGGTTTGTCATTCAAGGCAAATAACTTACAAAGGTGCCAAGGGTCCTTACATGTAACATAAGCAGATGTGAGTGTGAAGTGCTAGAACACTTGTAGCTTCTTAAGTGTCTCTTAAGTGTGTTCTCTGCTCTTGCGGGAGGTTGAGTTCACACATAAGGATTTGCCTCACTGTGAGCACTCACAGAGCCTTCAGAGTATACGTAGAATGGTTAGTAACTCTTGGGGGAGCACTTTACGTAAAATCTCCCGTAGAGCAGGTAACACTTCATATGTAGCAATCACTAGTAAAGCTTTGCCATGTAAAAGCTATGTATCTATGTAATAGACCTGGTAGTCTTAGAGGACAGCAATTTAGTTGTAGATAGTTATAACTATGGCGGAAAATATGAGACCTTGTTATAAAAGGGCACATGATGAAAAACCTTTGAGCTTTTCATAGCATTTAAGAACTTTTTTTGCCCACTAAAAACATAGTATAGTTAGTAGTATGATGTGGAAGAAGTGGAGGCAGTGACAGATTAACATCCTTATTAAATTGCGATTTGGCCAATTGAATAGGGCTCTATATAAGCACATAGCATATTTTTTTTACAGAAGTTTTTAGTAATTGAAGACCTTGCTTTTGGATAGAAGTTCACTAACTAAAAACTTCTGTAAAAAAAAAATATGGTATGTGCTTATATAGAGCCCTATTCAATTGGCCAAATCGCAATTTAATAAGGCTGTTAATGTTCCTGGGATCCAAGATCTTTTTAGATGGTGACTGCAGCCACTTCTGTGGAGGAGAGCCATGGCAAGTCTGGACTAGCTGTGAAAAAGTAAAGATATTACGCTATGAACAAAGGTCTGCATAGTCAGAACCTTGGTATTCCCAGTAGTAACATAAGGATGTGAGAGCTGGACCATAAAGAAGTCTGAGCGCCGGAGAATTGATTCCTTTGAATTATGCTGTTGGAGAAGTCTGCTTAGACTAAACAACAACAACATGATGTAACTAAGATGAGCTGGGATTTGTACAATGCATTACTGAATTATGTTATGTGTTTCCTGCCAGTATGGAGCTAAATATGCTGCAGACACAGAATGCCGAGTACAGAGCGATCAGCCAAGCAACTGAGGTGGAGAGAGACCGAATAATGGAGCTGGTGTCTGTCCTGCAGAAGAGGTAGGTACAGCACATTTATTGATGTGAGCTGCATTAGATCCTCTGTTTTGTCACATGCAATATCTCTGCCATCTTTTAAATACATTGGTCTGTCAACTTTTCGATTCATTGATCCTCAAAGTTACATGGAAGTTTCATAGATTATGAATGTATCTGATAGATGAGAATTAGTAGTGTATGCAAACATTCTTTGCATGAAAAAATCCCAAAATAAACATTAATAAACTCTGTTTTCTAGCAGGTGAGTTTGAGATGGAATGCCCGAAAAATCCAAGCTAAATTAGCATAAAATTCATAATTTATTGTGGCCAGTCAGAGGCAGGTACAACAATGTAGCAGTGTACGGGGATTCAATTCTGAAGCAAAGTATCATGGGATGTGTAGTTTTTGTTCCCACCACAAGGAAGTAGCTGCTCTGGCTCTGTGCTATTGGCTTGAAGCTTAATATTGGGTTAAAAATGTTCTTAAATGCAGTTTTTCTATTGGTTAGTATGAGGTGCCTATGTAGGCAGCTCTGGGGGTGTGAAAACTAATTTATTTTTAAATAAAATAAATCTGAATGGGTCAATGCGATGTGTGTTCTGATCAGATAACAAACTATAGCATCATAGGTTAGTTCTATGGCCATGATAACCCACTCTGACAGCACCTCTTTTAGCCACTTGTGCCCTTCACAGGGACTAATATCCTGTAGTATATCAGTCTGGTCTCAAAAGAGTGGTCCAGCCCCGAAATACCAGGCAAATCTACCCTGAACAAGAGAAACTGCAAACCCCAGACATATGTTTCGGCCTTCATTGGGCCTTATCAGTAAGGTGTAGCTAATATCTCCCTAAGGCACAGTCAGCAAGGGGTCCATACCCCCTATCACTTTTAGGGAGACTAAAGTAAAGAATTAGATACTAATTAAAGAATTAGAAGCCCTCCTCATGTCCATAGAACTATCCTATTAAGGTTAGTTCGTTCTCTGAATGGGCGCCTTGAGAAAATATTATGTAAAACTTTGAACAGGTTTTAGAGACATTGCCTGAAAACCATGGTGCTACATTTATGGAAACCAATCTTTCTCTAAAATGAACAACAGCATTTGATGTCCAGCTGACTCCTCAAAGGAAAGGTAAAAACAAAACTAAATGTATAGTATCTGTACCGTAGAGGTACAGAAATGTTCTTTAGAAATGGAAACTCATTAAACTCACTATTAAGTTTTACTCTGAGCACTAAAAGCCGTGTTGTATTTTTGAATAAATATTCTTTTATTAGAAGGTATGCAAAATCCAAACATAAATAAAACATTCTTAACAGTCATAAATGTCAGTTTTATCAAGTCCTCTAAACATAAAATTATCATTTTGCAGCATTTAACTGACTAAACCTTCTTGTTTTTTTTAATTTTTAGTGAGAAAACATTCTAATGTCTAGGCTGGTTTTTCCAACCATATAAAAAATACAAGGCAAAATGAGCCAATTAACTTCTAGAGTACACAATCGATAGGAGTATACAATATAAAATGTATTACCTATCTATATTAACTAAACTATCATATACCATACCCCAGATAAGAGAGAGAGAGAAAAAAAAAAAAATATATATATATATATATATATATAAACTAAATAGAAGAATCATTGGCCCCTCATGGCGGCCACAAAGCAGTCCCGGCTTATTTCTCCCTCTTACCTCAGATCCTTCCCGCCATCCAGCCCCTCTGAAAGGTCTCCAAAGCTCCCCCACTCCAGTCCACTCCTCAGAATCGCTTCAAGCAAATACAGGCATTATACTAGGGAAACGCTAAAGGAGGATGTTATCCAAGGGTCCCAAACTATCTGAAATTGGGGCATCCTATCTAAAACAATATGAGTTAGCCTCTCATTAATAAGCAAATAGTTGATCTTCTTAATTACCTCTTGAAAGTTTAGATTCATGTCCTTCCATCTACTAGCTATGTGAATCTTTGAAGCCAATGCCATTATTTGAAACAACTTGTTCTGGGATTGCGACAAGTTTTTAATATGGACCCCCAGTAAACAGGATTCAATTGAAGGAACTACTTCTTTATGAAAAAGTGTGGAGGCTAAACGGGTCAATCCTTCCCAGAGATTCTGGGCACGTGGACAGGCCCACCAAACATGAATATGATCCCCCACATCCTGGCATCCCCTAAAGCATTTGTTACTCTCCTGTGGCCTAAACTTCTGCATTTTATCGGGAGTACAGTAGGCCCTATGTAAAACTTTGATTGATGTTTCTAATAAAGCCGAATTAAGTGATCCTTTTGAAAGATTGGAGCAAGATTCAGTCCATTTGTCCCAGTCCCACTCCACCCCCAGATCCTTTTCCCAATGCAGCATAAACTTGGGTTTCTGGCCCCCCGAAGTGCCCAGAAAGGTGTTATACAAAGAACTCAGATTACCCTTGGCAAGTGGGAGATTTTTACAGATAACTGATAGCCAGGAGGCTCTGGGGGGCCCGGAATCCTTAACCATCTTGGTAACCCAACTTCTAATTTTTAAGTAATTGTAGAGTTCTGTAGTTGGCAAGTCGTGAGTCGTGCAAAATTGGTCATAGGTCAGTAGTTTGTCATTGGCGAACCATTTCCCTATGCGATCTAGGCGTCTGGAGGTCCACCAAAATCTAGACATAGAGCTTGAATCTGCTAGAATTTGAGGGAAAGACATAACTGATAGAAGGGGTGATAATTCCGTGCTAAGTCGATGCCTAGATCTAGCCCATCTCCAGGCCTGGAGCGTCAAGGAGATCATGGGGTTTTGATGAGTTATGAAAGGGGCAGAGTCCTCAGGCATCCAGACCAACTTATCCCAACTATGTGGGAACATTTGATAATTTTCCATAAAGACCCAAGATGGATGGTGTTTCGTAGAGTGGGCTCTAGGCAAAGGAGCCAGGTGTGCAGCTTTAAGATAAAGTCTTAAATTCGGAGTCGCGAGGCCCCCTCTATTCTTGGAGCGAAACATCACCTGCCTGGGAATGCGAGGGCGTTTATCGTCCCAAATGAACCGGGAAATGCTATTCTGGAATTTGTCTAGGTCTTTAAGGGAGAGAGGGATAGGAAGGGATCTAAATAAGTATAGTAATTTAGGTAAGATATTCATTTTCACAGCCGCAATGCGGCCTGTCCATGAAATCTTAAAGCTCCTCCATTTCTGCATATCCAATGTCAGAGATCTATACAAGGGAGGAAAATTTGCCCCATACATATCCCCAAACTTGGAGGTAAGTCTAACACCTAAGTATTTTATAGACTGTACGGGCCAAATAAACTGGTGATTAGCTTTGAGGATGTCAATCTCCCCCTGCGGCAATCTGATCCCCATCGCCTCAGTCTTCTCAACATTCAGCTTGAGACCCGAGATTTTGCCAAAGTCCTGGACAGTGGACATGAGTGCAGGTATGGATGAAAGGGGATTGGTCAGGGTGCAAAGCATGTCATCCGCAAATAAAGAGCATTTGAAATGCTGGAGGCCTACCTGTACCCCCTGGATGACTGGGTTGGCTCTAATTGCTTGCGCAAGGGGTTCTATGGCAAGAGCGAATAACAGTGGGGAGAGCGGACACCCTTGCCTGGTCCCTCTTTGAATGTGGATGTCGACTTTGTGCTCCCCTGGGAGTTTTAGATTGGCTGCTGGGGAGTCATAATATCTCTTAAGTAAATTAATAAAGCGTCCCTTGAATCCAAATTTGTCCAGAATCTTATATAAATATGGCCATTCTACTGTGTCAAAAGCTTTCTCTATATCTAAAGCTAAGAGACAGACTGGTAGATTAGACTTCTGAGCCATGAACTGTGCGTTCATGACCCTCCTAACATTGTCCCCGGCCTCTCTAAAGGGAACAAACCCAGTCTGGTCCTTATGGATCAAATCGGGTAGAAATTTAGAGATGCGGGTGGCCATAATTTTCGCCAAGATTTTTACATCCCCATTGATTAGGGATATAGGGCGATAATTTTTCACCTCTAAAGGGTCCCTGCCATCTTTTGGGAAAATCACCAAATCAGCCCGGTTTAGCTCCGGGGGCATAGACTCTCCGTTTAATATGGCATTAAAAAGAGATGTCAAGTGGGGGGTAAGAAGAGGTTCAAATTTTTTATAATACAAGTTAGTAAAGCCATCCGGTCCTGGGGATTTGCCCAACTTAAGATTCTGGATGGTAAATTTAACCTCCTCCTGTGTTATTTCCAAATTCAAATCATCCAGTTGATAATCCGGTATTTTAGGGAGGTCGCATGAATTTAGAAAGGAGTCTATATCTGATCCACTGCAGTGGGGTTGCGAGGAGTATATTTTTTGGTAATAATTTTGAAACGTTTTTTGGATATCATTGGGGCTGTAGGAGATTTGACCGCCAGGTATCCTAATTTGGGTGGTTCTGGGTTGGGAGAATTTATTGTTTAGTCTTTTAGCCAAAAGGGAGTCAGGTTTGTTTGCCTTCCAGTAATAGAGGTGCTTCATTTTTCTCATAGCCCGTTCAGTTTGATGGGACAAAATAGCGTCCAGCTCAAGCCTAGTCTGGTCAATTAATTTACGCCCCTGAAGAGAGGGGCACTGTTGGTTTTTCTCCTCTAACCTCTTTAATGAGGTAGAAAGCTCTGTCTCCTTCTGCCTAAGAAGTTTCTTATGTATAGAGGAGCGTGTTGTATTTTTGAGGGTCACCCCACCTTCACCTCAAGACACAAATCTTATAAGTTGTTTCGATTTTAAAAAAATGGCAGTAGAAGCAATTGAACTGATTACAAGAATTCATAAGGAAATAGAAGTAATTCATATTTTGGCCACCAGTGGCCACTATTGAGTTGGGTTTGATAATGTCCTATTATAGGGGTGGGCAAGTTCAATCCTGGAGGGACACACACAAGTCTGGATTTCTGTGCACAGGTGAGTCATTCAGGATGGCTGAAGAAGATTGACTCACCTATGTGCAGCAGGGATATCCTCAATCCTGGCCTGTGTGTGGCACTCAGGACCGAACCTGCCAACCCTGTGTGGCTCTCCAGGACCGAACCTGCCTAGCTTAATATAAAGTAAAAATCACATATACACAAAACACTTTATTATAGATAAATATTATAAAACACTTATATAACTGAAGAAATTGCTGTAAAATACAAATAAAAGATAGAAAATAATTGAAAGGAGTCACCAGGTAATCAATAGGGTATTTTGATTTGAAGACGGGTTTCCATAAGTACAGCACCATGGGTGACCCATATAACTGATTTATATAATTGAGTATTATTCTCTATTATACACATGTAGGAACCAAGACCAGACAGAATACAGCTGTTAATCCAATATCTGTGAGTTACTTAAAGAGATATGAATGTTTTCCGGATTTAAATAGGTATATAATAATCCTGTGCATCTATTTACATTTATGTATTTTATTTTATTACAAAGCGCTTATAAGCTCTGTTTTTACTGCCTAAAATCAAACAAATAGTCCCTGTATAAGTCTGCCCACTGCATTGTATGCAGACACAGACTCTTTAGGGCTGGAAGTGAAGTGTGTTTCCTAGCTGCACGTTGCAGAGATGGTCACCGATTGGTTAGTACGAGACACAGTACACAGAGTGTGTGTCTTCATTTGTTGCAGTGGTACGTACCCATACAGGGAGTATTTGTTTGATTTTAGGCAGTAAAAACAGAACTTATAATAAAGTAATTAGACACACAGGGATATTATATACCTGGTAACATCCCAAATCCTTCCATACCCCTTTCATTTAATCTTCACCCTATACCTATACTAACATACAATCTTTGAACAATAAAAGCAACTTAGGTACGGCCAGAGCTGCCCCTATATGACCTACATTTAAAATTATTCTCTTGCTCTAAAAAATGATCCTTTTTGAATTGCACTATATATTTTCTCTGATTTGTTTCTCAAAAAAGCTGACAGTAATGTTGTATATATAGGCTGGGAGAAAACGCTGAGAAACTCCTGGAGACAGAGAAGAGTCTCCAGGAGGAGAGGAGACACTCCGTACTGCTCGAGCAGCAGCTGGAAAGGTGGAAACTTGAAATGGAGAAGAGGGCAGAAACACAGAAGGTGTCTGCACGTGGCAGGGCTGGTATGGACACAACATTGGCACCGCGCTCATCTGCTTTCTATGTACACTTCAGAATTATAGTCTGCTCCCTGTAGAATTATTGTTCTAAATGTAATTGTACTTATAAATGCTATATGCTAGTTGTATCTTGTATTTACCAGTTCGTAGCATATTTTCCTGCTGCGTTCACCAGGGTTTTTTGCTTGTTAGAAGGCACAAGGAGGAAGGATTTAAAGAAAGGTGATGGCTGGTATTTCCATAGTAAGGAAACAGAAAATGATATAGGGCAAAAGAAGCCCACCCTCATATAGCATGTGAAATGCATCATGTTAATATTATAACTATATATTTATATATATATAGGGTAGTCTAAACAAAAACGATGCACTGTCTGTATGTATATCCACCTGACAGTTTGACTAAAGTCATACACCTTCTATATCTATATTCACAGGGCAGTCTCTGACAAACTCAAGACAATTCTTGAATCTTACGGAGAAAAAGGATCAGAAAGTAGAATCTGCCTTAGAGGTGCAAGTCAAGGAGCTCAATAACCAGTAAGTGTCCTTGTATGTAAAAACATACCACTATGTAAAATTGCCTCTTGAAACCAGTGTAGAATTTGTCCCAGGAAGTCATTATATCTATACTAGCCACTTGCTCATCAAAAAATGACGGCAATAAAATGTGAAGCCATGGCAATGTTGTTTGCCACAGAATGTAAGGCTTTTGCTCTTCTGAGCTCATTGCTAGCCTCTCCCTTCATGTACTTTTGGTCGTCTGAGCACCTTCAACGCTCATTCCAAGCCCCGCTCAGCGCCTTCAGCGCTCATTGCGAGCCTCTTCCCTCGTGTACTTTTGCTCCTCTGAGCACCCTTGGCACTCATTGTGAGCCCCGCGCCTCTCCCCTGCTCTTTTTTTATATAAATATATTTTTTAATAATAATTAATTTATTAATGAATTAAATAATAAATTAATATACTTTACCTATTTCTAAGTAATATATGCAGCAAGCATTGTGCTGAAGAGCTGACAATCTGTTTTGATTTTCCTGCAGCATACAATGTACATTTGGACTGTTGCTGACCTGAGGTGTAAGTGTCAGCAATGTGGCAAGTGTGCAGTGTAAATAGGCTGCGTGCGCAAGGGCAAAGCGTTTGTTTAGTTGTGTAAAGCTCCATTTTAGAATGGTAATGTTATTAGTTGCAAGTTAGTGTTGTAAAATGGCTGCGATTGTGTATGTGTTACGCGGGTCTGGATCATTTTCCGTGTTTCCTAATAGAGTATTTTGTACCTTGTACGTTCCTGGGTAAAAGTCTTATGTGCCTGGCGGTGTTTTGCGTGGTTAGGGTTCGTTTAGCCTCGTTTTATTTTTTTTCGGTCGCCTTTTTTTTTTACGCTTAGGAGATTTTCAAGTTGTGAAACTCGGCAAATTGTGTTTAAATTGTCGTGCAACCTCACTCCCAGACACCCTTGTGTTTTTGTGGTTTTTGTATGTGCAGGGGTCGGCCGTTAACTTCATATTTTTTCGGACCTCGTATTTTTTTTTCCAAGTCCCGCTTTCCTTTTTGAAAAGTGTAACGGCCCGTAATTTTTTTAGACTTTTATTGCCCTTATGTCCTTCTGGAAATAGTACAAAGGTCACTGTGTGTGCAACACTTGTGCAATTCTAAAAATGGCATACCCATTTGTGACAGAAAAATTGCAAGTCTTCTCACGGGTCGTGGTATTAGGAATTCACTCAGGGTTAGTGTTGGATAAATAGGAGTTTACATTATGGATAATTCTGAATGAACAGCAACCTCTCAATAGTTGACATAATCCTATGTATTACATATGATTATGGGTATTAAATGTAGTCTGGACAAATAAATTGTTCTATGGTCAGAATATACAGTGCCTTGCAAAAGTATTCACCCCCCTTGGAATTAACATGGATTGTTTGAGGATTTGCATCATTTAATTTACAGAACATGCCCACAACTTTGAAGATGTTTTTTTTTTATTGTGAAGCAAAGAACAAATAGGACAAAATAACAGAAAAAGTCAATGTGCATAACTATTCACCCCCCTAAAGTCAATACTTTGTAGAGCCACCTTTTGCAGCAATCACAGCTCCAAGTCTTGTTGTATAAGTCTCTATGAGCTTGCCACATCTTACCACTGGGATTTTTGCCCAATTCTCCTTGAAAAACTGCTCTAGCTCCTTCAAGTTGGATGGTTTGCGCTTGTGAACAGCAATCTTAAAGTCTGACCACAGATTTTCTATTGGATTGAGGTCTGGGCTGTGACTCGGCCATTCCAACACATTTACATGTTTCCTCTTAAACCTCTCAAGTGTTGCTTTCGCAGTGTGTTTGGGGTCATTGTCCTGCTGGAAGGTGAACCTCCGTCTTAGCCTCAAATCACACACAGAGCGATACAGGTTTTGCTCAAGAATATCCCTGTATTTAGCACCATCCATCTTTCCCTC
Organism: Discoglossus pictus; assembly: GCA_027410445.1. Lineage (NCBI taxonomy): Eukaryota > Metazoa > Chordata > Amphibia > Anura > Alytidae > Discoglossus > Discoglossus pictus. The sequence continues at coordinate 426,104,786 of CM050166.1, read as the reverse complement.
AACTCTGTCCAGTTTCCCAGTCCCGGCTGCTGAAAAACATCCCCACAGCATGATGCTGCCACCACCATGTTTCACTGTGGGGATGGTGTTCTTTGGGGGATGTGATGTGTTGGGTTTGCGCAAGACATAGCGTTTGCTTTGATGGCTGAAAAGTCCAATTTTTGTCTCATCAGACCAGAGCACCTTCCTCCATACATTTTGGGAGTTTCCCATATCCCTTTTCGCAAACTCAAAATGTGCCATTTTGTTTTTTGCTGAAAGTAATGGCTTTCTTCTGGCCTCTCTGCCATTAAGCCCAACTCTATGGAGCATACGGCTTATTGTTGTCCTATGTACAGATACTCCAGTCTCTGCTGTGGAACTCTGCAGCTCCTCCAGGGTTACCTTAGGTATCTGTGCTGCCTCTCTGATTAATGCCCTCCTTGCCCGGTCCGTGAGTTTTGGTGTGTGGCCGTCTTTTGGCAGGTTTGCTGTTGTGCCATGTTCTTTCCATTTGGTTATGATAGATTTGATGGTGCTCCTGGTTAGTGGTGCCTCTTGCTTAGGTGTTGCAGCCTCTGGGTCCTTTCAAAAAAGGTGTGTATATATAATGACAGGTCATGTGACACTTAGATTGCACACAGGTGGACATTGAACTTAAGGCTGTAATGTAACAAAATAGGTAAAAAGGGGTGTGAATACTTTTGGAAGGCACTGTATGTACCTATGAGCAACACACAGGATGTAGACTTAGTGGAACAGATCCAGCTAAACATACCTCTTATATCACAGTGTACACTTAGAGAAGTTTAAAAGAAGATCTACAATTAAAGGGATATAAGAGGTTCCCTGTTTTTAATATTAAGATAAACATCCCAAGTGTTTGTTTGCACGTCAAAACATAATTTTATTAACACTTGCTTAAAAGCTCTGTTTTTACTCACTGAAATCTTCCAAATAATCCAAACAAAGCTCTGCCCCGGTATTATTTTAATATTAAAAATATGTCCATTTAGGAGATCTTTTTCTCACAAATGTACCAGAATACATTTTTAACTACTAAATTATATTTTTCTGTACTTTTAAAATCTATTTTCACTGGATTTCTGTATAATTGTGTAAAATAATTGTTTACTGCTGTGTATTTAGTGATATTTCTAACAAAATTACAGACTCGAAAAAGAGCAGAAAGAAAACACAAGTCTGAGATCAATGCTGGAAAATACTTTCAAGACTATTGATATTGAGACCAAAATGTTCCACAAGTCGGTGGAGGAAGTGAAGCAGATCTTCTTGAATGTTCTATGGCAACAAAAGCACGAAAGGATCGTTTTCTAGATCCATGGAAGCTCCGAGACTGGCAGTGCCCACAGCTTGGGTGGCAGCATGGAATCGGGGAAACCTTCCCAAAATGGCCCTACACATAGCAACGTGCAGACTGAGTGATATCCAAAGACTGTATTATCAATACAATGGTGCTAAACAATAGTAGCCATATGTCTAAATAAATCAAAGCACTTTACATTTAGTTGAGATTTGTTGAAATGAGCTTTGTGTAGCAACGTCCTGCAGATATTCTTAGATATCGTCCCATGTACAGGTAGGACCAAACACAATAATGACCGGGTGTCTTGTTGGAATTTTCTCATTTTCTATTGTAATAGGTTTTTATGCTTTATTTGTTAGTGAAAAGTGATTGCTGAAATGGTTAAGACATAATAGTAATAAAATTAAGAAATAATAGGAAGATATTTTTTATCCTGTGGGATATTTTTTAGGCATTAACGTGTGAACACATGTGTACTATTTATTTACTGTACTCTGCATGGTGGGGGCTTCTATAGCTCTATGCCCACCATAAGCTAAAGGATGATGTGGTTAATGACCTTCCCACTAATCTACTGCACGAGTTAGGAGCCAGCCCCACACTGATGAGATCCATTTAAGATCAAACAGTTGTAGCTGTAGGTCCAGTTAGGTCAGTGGACGGCAAGTTCGGTCCTGGAGAATTTGAGGACACCCCTGCTGTGTACAGGTGAGACTATCGCTTCTTAAGTCATCCTAATTGACTCACCTATGCACAGAAATCCGCAAATCCAGGCCTGCGAGTTGCCCTTCAGGACCAAACTTGACTACCCCTGAGTTAGGTGATCCATCTTTAGAATTCCTGTAGACTTCTTGCTGGTCACATTTTTACTCCTTGCTAGTTACGTTTTGTGTTCAAAGATGGCCGCTAGTTGCAGACAAGCTTGATAGTTTTGCACCATCTCTTTCAAACAGATAAAAGTTTATGCCAGAAAAATCAAGAATGTACAAAAAAATACAAATCTAAAAATACTGCCCTGCAAAGTGTGCAACAGGAGAAACTTACTCTTGGCATTTAATGAAGATATGACATTATTGTTGAGACTAAGACCTGCAATATGTCTTCCCAGAAGACATATTATTTGGTATTCTTATTAAAAGTACTATATCTTAAGTAGCACTAACAGGCAGGAGTGGAAGTTACACCAGTACACTGTATTTATATACCGTATTTATCGGCGTATAACACGCACTTTTTCTCCCTGAAAATAGGGGGCAAATGATAGGTGTGTGTTATACGCCGATATTCCCTCCCCCCTCCTCATCCTCAACCTCCCTCCTCCTCAACCTAAAGCCCCCTCCTCCTCAACCTAAACCCCCCTAAATACCTCCCCCTCACTTACCTGCTTCTGCTCCGGCCTCCGCTCCTTGACCTGGCGCGCATGTGACGTTACATGCGCGCCACGTCATTAGCATATACCGGGTGCCGGCACCCGGTATATGCTAATGACGTGGCACGCATGTGACGTCACATGCACTCCGGGTAGTGGAGCGGAGGCCGGAGGAGAAGCAGGTAAGTGAGGGGGAGGTATTTAGGGGGGTTTAGGTTGAGGAGGAGGGGGGTTTAGAATGAGGAGGGGGGGTTAGAATGAGGAGGGAGATTGAGGAGGGGGGTTGAGGATAGGGGGGTTGAGGTTGAGAAGCGGGGTTGAGGAAGGAGGATGAGGATGGGGGGGTTTAGGAGGGGGTTGAGGATAGGGGGGTTAAGGAAGGAGGATGAGGATGGGGGGTTTGAGCATGGGGGGTTGAGGAGGGGGTTGAGGATTTTGCTTCAAAGATCTTTATTTGAAATTAATTTTTTTTCCCCTGAAATTTCCTTCTTAAAATGAGGTGCGTGTTATACGCCGATAAATACAGGTATATTTCTTTATTTCTGTAGGGTAGTTGGCTCCCAGTGGCCCCCTTGAACGCACCAGCCCCCCTACCTTAATTTGAACTTCTAAGGGGGTATCCGGGTGAAATTCATTGGTAATTCAGCAGGTAGTGCTAACCCTCCCCTACCAACACCTCTTCTTGCCAGGGCCAGGGGAAGGAATCCCAAATGACATCACACACACGTGACTTCATTCTGGATTCCCTGCCCCTGAGAGAAGAAGAGATGGCCAGGGGGATAGCAGAGGGACAGAGGGGGACACAGGGGACCAACTACACTACAGAAATAATTTAAATCAATTATATAATTTCAAATATATATATATATATATATATATATATATATATATATATATATGCATTGGTACCCTCCATTCACTAGCTCCACCACTGGTAGGATATGCATATACGGGCTTATATAGAGCCCTATTCAATTGGCCGATTCACAATTTAATAAGGCTGATAATGTGCATTTCTGTTCCCTGGACCTCCTAGTCATTTAACTCATCTACTTTATGTTAAACATCAACAATAAACTATGTAAACTATGCACTGTAATAATAAATGGCATAATTTCACGTTTGTATAGTTTTTTATAGAACTTTTGTGCTTGTGCTGTTTTTAATTGGAAGATGATATATATTTTTATATATAAAATAAAAATATAACTAATTGGATTGTTTGTATTTTAGGAGGGCAAATGGATGTTTAATACTTTAACACCCTCTCAAAGTATATTATTTCTAGGATAAAAGTAAGTACTTGTAGGCAGCAGGTATACCATATAAGTGTTTTTAATAACAAGTGCTTAAAATCTCTGAAACCTTCCAAATAGTACCTAAAAAGGTCTGCCCCTGTAACTTGTGCACACAGTGCCTCTGTTTTCAAATACTCTTCGAATATTTATTTTATTTGTAATCGGTTATTAAATAAGCTAATAAAAACCTATTGTATCATTATTACAGAGTCCAATTAAGGTACTTGCATCCTACAGCCGACGTCATCACCAACCTCCTTGAAAACTATGAGTGCCATTAAGAACAAAATTAAGCAGGGAAAAATCATAAAGCTAGTTTTGAATTATAGCAATATATATGGATACCACTGCTGGACCCTGGTGGCATGCATGATACTTTGCTGAGGTTATGTGTATCAGAGGGGTATATACATTTTCGGAGAGCAGTGCTTGCATTTATTGATACAGGCTGCCTGCTTCAAGGCATGTGCGGGGCAAGGGGGTTGTCTGTCAGCTAACACCTATCAATCGTCTATCCTCCCCCACCTCTCCCTCCATTGATTGATAAAAACCCTGACCCCTCATACACCAACTCTCAGGAAGTGATGAAATAAAAAAGTAGATGAAATCAAATATCCTTATTTTCTCTAACAATGTCTTTATGTTCATGGCTTACACAGCTGCTAATGATGTGAGATTGTTACACACTGTTTTTCTTGCACTACAGTGGTCCTTTAATTATTATATGCAATTGTCCCGTCATTTTGTTTATCTGCTTCTACACGTGGAAGTTTTTTTTGGGAGAAAAGGAACTAACTTTTATTGAAATGTGGCATTTCTTAGTGTCAGTGCTTTCAGTTGGTCTAATTGCAATTTCATTAGTATACAAAGTAGATCAGCTACCCAACAATGGCTGCCCCAGTAAAGCATAATTGCACATAATAGATAGTAAATTATAGGGGATACAGAGCAGAGCATTGTATCTACAGCCCACTGGGAGACAACTCACACGTCTTCCTAGTGTGGCATTGCCAAGTGGTACTCTACCAGGATACTGGAGCACAACAGTGCCCAAAACATAGCCTTATGTGGTAGTGGATCCTCCTCTTCCAGACACTGCTTCTTTGACTTATAAATAGCCAGCTTGGCTAATGCCGGTAGTAGGTTGATGAGAAGGTTCCTGGTGTTGTTGTCCCAGGACATAGGGCACACAAAAAAAACAAGTGGGAGGAGAAATGCAGCCCAAACGGCAGTGTGGCGCAAGAAGAATACATGGGAACAGTGTATTAAGACGATGGTGGACACTGACTGGCCTTAAATAGGGCCACTCAGAAATTACTGGTCATCGCCCCCACCTGCTGGCAGGAGAAAATTCTAAAACAGACTGGAAAATAAATGAAAATCAAAATGGAGGGTGAGCATGAATAAATCCTGGTGGGGGGATACTGACCAGAGAATTGCAATAAATCCACAAGGTTCTCTAACCGGATATGGGAGCGCACCAGTGTCTGAAACATGGCCTCACACGGTAGTGGAACCTCTTCTGCCAGACACTGTTTCCTGTACTTAAAAATGGCTAATGCCAGGAGAAGGTTGACAAGGAGGTCCCTGGCCTTGTATCCCCAAGATGCTGGGGTTGCCCAAAAATCAAGTTGGAGGGGGAAATGTAACCAGAACTGTAGGATAAGGCCCTTCAATAGTGACAAGAGGGGCTGCAACCGGGCACAAGAAAAATAAATATGCTACGCGGACTCTCCCTTGATACAGAATGGAGAATTGGGCACAGTGTATGAAACTCAGGTTGACATGGATTGGCCTTTTATAGGAATTAGTCACATCCGCACCTGGTGGTAGGAGTATGTCAAACCATGAAAAGGAGATCAAAAATGCAAAATAAAATAAATAAGAAGTGAAATTAAACCTGTTGGGGGATATTGAGCAGAGTACTGGAAGATAAACGTACACATCCTTCCATCGGACAAAGCCAGATGGCGTATACGGGAGAGTACCAGTGCCTGGGACATGGCCTCTCATGGTACTGGGACCTCCTCTACCAGACACTTCTTCCTGGACTTCTAAATAGCCAGCTTGGTTAATGCAGAAGGTTGACAAGGAGATCCCTGGCCTTGTTGCCCCAGGATGCTGGGGGTGCCCAAAAATTAAAATCAAGTCAAGGGAGAAATGTAGCCAGAACTACGAGAGGAGGTCCAACAAGAGGGGCTGCAGTCTGGCATAACTAAAATTAGTATTATACATGGACTCCCCCTTGCTACAGATTCTAGGTCACGTCTTGCTAACCCAGTAATAGTCAACTTTAGTATATTATGCCCTAGTTGTTTATTTTTGCATTAGATTCAAAACTTCCTGCTCTGCTATAAACCTTCTGGGGTCTTGATTTGTCTTTATGCATCTCAATCCTCTGAGTAACTGATTAACATACTCCGGGAGAGCAGCGCCTGGCCATGAATACTAATATAGCCCTGAAACTGAGCCATTCTGTGCTCTAAATAAGGCTCAGCCAAGAGAGGTGTAGAGTTGCACAGACCCATTTCTGCAGTGACAGATCGGCTGTGCACCTGCTGTCTGGGGAATTATTGGGATACTTCTGGAGCAGGAACTGCAGCTTTACCCACTGACAAGAAGCACGGAAAGTCTATGTGTATTCATAATAACAACATCATCTACCTCTAGAAAGCACGGCAAGCACCTCTGAGCAGAGCACTGGAGGTAAAGGACTAAGGTTTGAGCTTTACCTCCAGTGATAGAAACCTCTACAAACCGTCTATAGCCGGTACAAATAGTGCAATGCTCTGGAGGGGCCTGGGGCAGATCATTTTTTTAATTATTTTTTTATTTGCCCCTGGTGGCCCCTTAGGACACTCCTCACCATGCCCCTTGCCCCTCCTGACCCACCCGATCCCTCCTGGCACCCACCCGGACTTTCCTGTCAGGGCCCCACCACCCCGATACCTCCTGGCACCCACTTGGGCTTCCTTGTCCCCATCAGCTCTTGCATTGTATTGCCTCAGGAGTGATCTTCAGGCCGGGCAGGGAAATACAAATGCCGTCACACACACATATGATGTCATTCGGGATCCTCTGCACCGGAGACAGAAGGTTGTTAGGAGGGGCATGGGTGGCGGACCAAGAAGGGCAAATTATATATATAAATAATTTACTATGTACTATTTATTTACTGTACTACTGCTCCATGCTAATGATAGCCAGTAAGCTTGAAACATGGATAGGATACTCAGCTTGTGTTTAATCCAACCTTGGCTTTGCATTAAAGCTGTGTAATACAGCATGCATAAGCTTAAAGGAAGCCATGTTTGATAATGGCTATGGATTGAAGAGCGAGGCATTTGTGGGCACATCTGCATGTCTCAGCTCAGCTTCCCAGAATGCAGTGTAATAACTGTTTTTCTCGGAATTCTGAGCTGGAAGTAGGTTTTTTAACTTGTTTTAGACATTCAAATGTGAACACAGATGTACTATTTATTTACTATATATATATATATATATATATATATATATATATATATATATACAGTATATAGTGGATATAAAAAGTCTACACACCCCTGTTGAAATTTCAGGTTTCTGTGCTGTAAAAAAATGAGACAAAGATAAATCATTTCAGAACTTTTTCCACCTTTAATGTGACCTATAAACTGTACAACTCAATTGAAAAACAAACTGAAATCTTTTAGGTAAAAGGAAGAAAATATATAAAAATAAAATAATATGGTTGCATAAGTATGCACACCCTTAAACTAATACTTTGTTGAAGCACCTTTTGATTTTATTACAGCACTCAGTCTTTTTGGGTATGAGTCTATCAGCAATGGCACATTTTGACGTGGCAAGATTTGCCCACTCTTCTTTGCAAAAACACTCCAAATCTGTCAGATTGCGAGGCCATCTCCTGTGCACAGCCCTCTTCAGATCACAGAAACCTGACATTTTAACAGGGGTGTGTAGACTTTTTATATCCACTGTATATATATCACATATATAGTTGTGAGCAAGCAGGTCGTTGCTAACGCTGCGGGCTCGCATAGCGAGCCTGCGGCCCTAGCAAAGCGAGGGACGCAGTTGCTGGCAAGGAGCGCCAAAGGCGCTGCTTGCCAACAACTGCGGACTTTAGGCCCACAAATGCGGACCGCATTTGCGGAGGTGGAGGCTCCCAAGTCGACTGCAAAATTTACAGACTTACGATACACAAATACGAGCCGCAGGACTTCGAAAAATAAACATTACGAGCTTGCAAAAATATGACTTTAGCGCCTGAAACATGCGCACATGAAAACATTAAAAACACAATAAATACAAACAACAAACACATAAAAAGCTAACCCACAGCAAGGGGACACCCAGGACCTCTGAAAGTGAAGTTACACCTCAATTTAAGTCTAAATACAAGAGTTTAAACACTTGAAAATCCTCTAAGCGAGATAAGAAATGGGCGCTGAAAAAAACTTAAATGAGGCTGCAGGTCCCTAAACACGCAAAACACCACGAAACACATACAGATTTTCCAAAAAAGCCGGAGTAGGTCCAAGAACAAGGACGCAAAATCACCCACGGCCGCGTACCACACATTAGGCGCAATTTTACAACACTAACTTACACAATGCGGAAGTACACAGCTACCCTAACGGATTTGCCTCGCGCACGCACACTATTTGCACTACACACGGCACACATTGCTGACACTTACACAGCAGCTCCACAGCACTGAAAACACACATTGTATGCTGCAGCAACATGAAAACAGATTGTCAGCTCTTCAACACAATGCTTCCTGCTTATATTACTTCAAAATAGGTAAAGTATATTAATTTATTATTTTATTCATTATTTCATTAGCATACAAAAAAAAACAGCAACGCTGCTCATAGCAGACAAACAACCAACAACCTCGCAATGAGCGCCGAAGGATCTCGGAAAACCACACAATGTGTGGCAAACAACAGCATTGCGAGGCTTCAAATTATTTTGCAGTCATTTTTGACAGGCAAGTCGCTAGTGATTTACACCTGACCCCTCGCCCCCGTCCTGGGGGTAAGCAGTTACCAAAATTTTAGTTATTCGAAGATTTTTATAATTCTTGGGGAGGTTGGAAACGGAACCACGGCAAATCCCGAGGGTCGCTTGTATACTGCAATACTCTGATTATTAATCTAGATTACTGGACACATAATATATATATACAATTTTACTGGCTCTTTTGTCCATATCAAAATATCATTATTTTATGACCTCTGAAATCCCATATCTTACCAACATGTCAATATTAATTTTACAATTCTTTATAAAGAAGTAAAGTAATGCAATGTTGATATTTACTTTGAGAGAAAATCATGACAAATACTGTATAATTTAATTATCTAATTTTTCCACAACTGCAATTAAATAACACAAACAATTAGATTTCTTCCTTGTAGTAACTTCACTGCGTGCCAGTAACAAGTACACAGATCTAGTTGTGTGAACTCTAAACTGCCCCAGGGGTTTTCTGTCTCCTGAACGTTTATGGAAGTAAAGCAGAAGCAATTAGATTTGTTACAGAATATTACAATATATGGAGATCTACGAGCACCGGAGATTGCGGAATAGTAGGAGAGCAGAGCTGGTGGGAGATGGACGGGACTCTGAGCACCATACAAGGGCGAGACAAGCTATTAAACAGGTATTGTTATTGTGTTTGTTTAATTAATATACAATGTCAATATTTGTGTATTGCACAATGTATCCTCGTTGTATTTAATATTACTAAAAAATAGATTTATTAAGCTTTGTGGTAACCTTTTCTATTATCCTTCACCCTGGTCACTATGATTATAACGAGATCCTTGAAGACATCTTTAACGGCACACTAAAGTCACAAATTTGCACCTAGTTTTGCACTATGAGAGTCCCTGCCAATGAGCGACATAGGGTGTGATGTGTAATACAGTTAAAGGACCACAGTACTATGAAAAAGCAATGTTAAATAACCTTGAAAGCCATGTGTCTTACTAAGAAATAAAACATGGAGAAGTCGTAAAGCTAAGAAAGAAATTAAGTTTGATGCAACTGCTGGACCCTGGAGAACATTATGATACTTTGGTGGTTGTTAAATGTATCTATATTGTCATGTAGTTGATTTATGCTTTGTCTCTATGCACATTGATGGGACAATATAAATAAAAATATGTATATACATATGTAGATCTAATTCCCGAATCAGAACTTATCCGGTGGCAGAGCTAGAGAATGGAGAGCCCCCCTGCTAGTATAAAAATAATATTGAAAATATGCAGACCCAATTCTAATTAGCACCAGCTAGTTCTGTTTAATATGCATTTTATCAGAGCAGGGAAAGGTTATATACAATTTAAAATCACTAGCTTCAAATTCGCATTACTAATTTACCAGCAAATTTAAAAAGAAAAGGGCTTTTTCAATGTTTTTCCACCTCCTATTGTCAGGAACCTGGTACTAGAAATCCAGATCCTTCAGGGGTGAGGTTGCAAAACAAATTTACTGAATAGAAAACAGGATATACATATATTGATGAGTATACCTTTAAATCAAAAGTCCTATGCGTGTATCAGTCCATGTGCAGAAGCAATAGCAAAATCATGGTCAAGCACTAACAGCAAAGTGGAAGCTGCAGGCAGCTATACAGCAGCTGAAACTAAAAGCATTAGTCAGAAGTAGACTGGGAGCATAAGACAAGAACCAGCACACAGGTGGAGGTGATAGCTTGAACAGAGTAGAACAGAAGGTACAGGCAGAACTCCCGCCAGCCAGGAACAGAAGCATCAGTGCTAGACATAGGCAGAACTCCAGCCAGGTGGAAACAGAAGCAGTAGCACAGGATACAGCAGCAGCAAACCAGGCAGAACATAGACTTGCAGAAGGAAACATAGTCTTACAACAGGCACTTTGCTGTAAACTCCAGATCTTAAAGGGCTCACTTGAAATTGATTGACTGAGACCCAGCACCTCAATGACAAACAGGAGTAGACCAATCTTTCCTAGGTCTCCCCCTGGCCTGCTCAGTCTGTGAGTCACTACAGGCCATGGATTGACTGTACCAGTTTGCCTTCCTTGGTCTACCCCTAAGCTTATCATAACAAGCACTTATGATATCTATCTAATGGTACAGTGCACATATAGAGATTTCAGTTTACCTTTAATTGACTATCGCACTACATAGGATTGGAGGATTATATTGTGTTTATATTTTGCTCTGAGCCCAAACAAACTCATGTAAAGATAAGTTTATAATTTTGCTATTAAACCTAACATTGATTGTAAAAAAATCAGCACTATTATTATCCAAGCTTTGTATATTCTGCATTACATAAACTGAGAGACCTGTCCAACTACACTACAACAACGGCTCTGTTCATTTTGGCCTCCCTCACATCCTGACCTGTATTACAATAAATTACCTCGGATTTTGTCACTTGGAAATACAAGATGTCCCATTAAATAGAAGCTGGAAAAGCAATGTGATTGTTGTTTGTTTTATTCACAATCTCTGCACTGTCTGAGCCCCCACCACGCTGCCAAAATGTAAGTGAGAGCTAGGTCAAGAGGTCCACGGGCACAGGAGGGTGAACAATGAGGCAACTCATTCAGTAACAAAACACGATGGCCGACTTACCTCTCAGCCTAGACTTTGTGGAGAAAACATGAGCAAAAACTATTATTAGTATAGAAAAAGTAAATGTACAAAGTAAATGCTACTTAGTAGACATCTTTATTTCTGTAGTGGCTACTTAGTAACACCTATTTGTTTCTGTAGTGGCAGAAGTCCCAGTGTTATCATGCAGTTAGATCTCCTCCCCCAGACTTGTCAAGATCTCTGAGATAATAATTGATTTTCTTCAATTTCTTAAAACCAGAAACACCACTAGAATAGGCTTCAGCTGGTATGATGAAGGCACAAAAAAATATATATTAGCCAATACTGGGAATTCTCCAGTTATAGGACCACAAAACAATGCAAAAAGGTATTGAGATTTAAATTTTCCAATTATAGGACCTGTATAGGAGGCGTTAATTCACAACTTCTCTGTAATCAAAGCATTTTTTTCCAGAGTTGGAATTAAAGATTAACCATAGTCACTTCCTGACCCATTCAAGTGATAAGCCCTGTGTCTCACTACGGAGACCTCCTACAAGAATGGCTATGGTATCCCTTACAAGCTGGCTGTGGCCCTATAAAATAAACCTCAGACTAAACCCATAAGACATTCAGTGGTCCTATGTCACATAATGGAGACCTCCTGACTGGAGGGCTATGGTGTGCCCCACAAGCTGGCTGTGGCCCTATAAAATAAACCTCAGACTAAACCCATAAGACATTCAGTGGTCCTATGTCTCATAATGGAGACCTCCTGACTGGAGGGCTATGGTGTGCCCCACAAGCTGGCTGTGGCCCTATAAAATAAACCTCAGACTAAACCCATAAGACATTCAGTGGTCCTATGTCTCATAATGGAGACCTCCTGACTGGAGGGCTATGGTGTGCCCCACAAGCTGGCTGTGGCCCTATAAAATAAACCTCAGACTAAACCCATAAGACATTCAGTGGTCCTATGTCTCATCATGGAGACCTCCTGACTGGAGGGCAATGGTGTGCCTCACAAGCTGGCTGTGGCCCTATAAAATAAACCTCAGACTAAACCCATAAGACATTCAGTGGTCCTATGTCTCACCATGGAGACCTCCTGACTGGAGGGCTATGGTGTGCCCCACAAGCTGGCTGAATTGCCCTATATATAAATCAAATGCAATAAAGACTTCGCTGACAACTAGTACACCAAATATGCTGAATTAAAAACATTAAAAAGAAAATCATTCACACTGATAAAAATATAAAAACATTTTTAGCCTGATAAATCACACGCCGTTAGATATTTAGTCCAAGTGTTCAACAACCGACTAACACTAAAATACTAAATAATCAGAACAGTGGCCGAGCTAGAGAATGGGGGGCCCTGGTGCCATAGAAAATGTGTTCTTATATGTCTTTATTACTACAAGTTCGAGACTTTATTGAAAACTAAATTACACTGAGAAACATTATGTCCTCAACATATTGTAAACCAGTACAGCAATGCTCTTTAAATTGTCCTTGACGCATGAGAACTGTACTTACCTTAGAATAACTCTGTAACACAAGGTGTGTAATAGCTTTATGTCGCATAAAATCATACCCTGGAATGGTATTACATTGTTCTGGGAAATTATTTGATAATGCGACCTCAGCAGTTATTTATCTACATTTACTTTCACTAGAAGTATATTGCGTTCAAGAGTTATTCATATTGTATAGCACGATATTAAACTTATAATTTACTACATGCTCTGCTTATGAAGCGCTGCTTTTGTTCAGAGATTTCCTCATTCAGTTGTGACACAGTGTTGTGCTCATATATGGAGCCTCCTTCAATTCGGAGGCCGTAACTTCTGGGCTGTAAGCCGTATGTCTGCGGGCCTCCTGTGGGCCCACAGCGAGCTTGAGTTACGGTGCTATTCAATTCGGCAAGACCGCAAGTTATGGCCCAATAGCGAAATATTGTCACGTATTTAAGTGAGTAAGGATTCTAGAATTTCAAACCTTATGGACTTTTCTTGTGTAAGGTACTTTTTGAAGTATGGTTGGCAGTAATAGTTACCCCAAGCTAAGGCTGAGAAATTTAGATTTTTTAATCTCATCTCTCAATAAGAGACTTACACTGTTTTTCTGTCTCTTGTCCTTTATTAGACTTGCCTAGATACATAGGGCCTCATTCTATTATCGTCCGCAGCCGCTGCGGGGCCGCAAGGACCGTCCGCAAGCTTTCCGGCTATTCTATTCCCCTCCGGCCGGGGGTTCCGGCAGGCTTGCGGCTGGCGCCTTGCTATCTCTTGTGGCCGACCGCGCCGGAGGAAAGCCTTTGATCTAAAACGGCCGCAAGGAAATCGGCCGTAAGAAAAGCCTGGTTGCGATTCTATTGCTCCGGGAACCCTGTCTGCAAGGCTTAAAACGAGCCGCAGCTTACTTGCAGCAAACAGGTCCCGCTAGCACCAATTAAGCACATAAAATAGCTCAAATAAAGCCATCCTGCACTTTGAGAAGACTATAAAGTGATTTTAGGTGTTAGAAAAAATAGCACATAATTACCCTATACTCAAATCCGTAAAATATATATTTTTTAATATACATAAAATATCCATGTAAAAAGTCCAGAGTGCTTGGAGCACCTCAGACACGCCCACGCCGCAGCCGGAAAATAAACAGTTAATTTGAACTCGGGTTTGGGCTGATGTGCAAGCTTGAGAGTGGGTTACTTTTAATCCTCATGTCCCCCAATATGATCCCTAGCATTTACAGAGCTGTACAGTGCAGGCTTGAATTTATTTTTGAGTTTTTAGATTTCAGAGCTTACGGCCGGTTTCAAGATATGCGGCCGGCCATAAGGGGAGGTCCTTGCGGGGCCGTATAATAGAATCGCGAGGTAACAGAACCCCCGCAAGGAATCGCAGCCTTACGGCCGATTTACGGCCGGTAATAGAATGAGGCCCTTAAGGTTTATGTTCCTATTATAATTCTACAGTCAAAATCTCACTATATGCATTGCACATTAGTAGTAATTACCCTATTTTTAAGTGAGCTGTTCTGGGGACTATAAGGGCAAAATTTAAAACTCTTGTGGTTCTGAAGTTGCTTCATTTAAATAGTAGTTAAGCGCTATCTATTTGAGCCATATTGCCTTATATATTTGAGCCATACTGCCTTATACCAAATGTTATCTAATTAGAACCATGCTGCTTAACCGGAACCCTATTGCTGCATGTCATTACTTCCTGGTTTGCGTGTACTACGTCGTGCGTAATGACACACGTATGCGTGTAAATGCCTACACCTGACGCGTTTCGACGTACTGTGACGTCTTTGTCAAAGGGGGAGGGCATAGACGCCATTGACAGTCTTTTATATTACATGGGTTGCCATAGGAACCCACATTGGAATAGTGGTGTTAGTCAGTATTATATAGACAGAAGACCTATGGCTACCAAATGACTATATATAGTATAATAGGAACATATATTAAGTGTAACAGGATCCAAGGACAAGGCTTAAATACATAAACTATCCAGCATATGTGGTGGAATAATGCATATATAACCCTGCCATTAATCTAATCCATCCAATTAACAGTGTTGCTTATACTAATGTAAATGTTTGAAGAGAGAGAGCCTCTCTTTTGCTATGCCGTATATTATTAAAAAGTCATCAAATAAGGCTTTATAAAGACTCTTAGATCTTATTATTAATACATACATAGATTTAGCCAGTCATATCCACAGACAAATCAGTGGGAAATATCTAGGATATTATATATTCTGTTATATCACTTCAAATAAATGTGTTCCTAAATTTAGATAAATAGAAATCAATGGACAAAAAGACACCTAAGTGAAGTGTTGAAGAGCTGACAATCTGTTTTGATGTTGCCGTAGCATCCAATGTGTGTCTTCAGTGTTGTGGAGCTGCTGTGTAAGTGTCAGTAATGTGTGCAGTGTGTAGTGTAAATAGGCTGGGTGCGCGAGGAAAATCCGTTAGGGTACCTTTGTACTTCCGCATTGTGTAAGTTAGTGTTGTAAAATGGCGCCTAATGTGTGGTACGTGGCTGTGGTTTATTGTGCGACATTTTTTCTTTCACTTAGGGGATTTTCGGGTATATATACTCTTTAATTTCTACTTAAATTGACCTGTAACTTCACTTTTAGAGGTCCTGGGTGCTCCCCTTGCTGTGGGTAAGCCTTTTATGTATTTGTTGTGTGTATTTATTGTGTTTTTATGTGCGCAGGTTTCAGACGCTAATGTCATATTTTTGCGAGGTCGTAATATTTTTTTTTGTGTGGCGCGGCTCGTATTTGCGGATGCTGAGTCCGTAAATGTTGCGGTCACAGTGGAACCTCCACCTCTGCAAATGCGGCCCCTCGCTTCGCGTTAGCAACAACTTTTGTCAACCCGCACTGTTGACAACTATATATGTGATAGTATAAAAATATATAAAAATATTAAAATATGTTTGCATAATGAAGATGTGGTGATGTGCAGAATTGACTTAGACCTTAGTGAAAAAAGAAAAAAAAAATATGGTATAATGTGCAATAATGATTACATAAAGTATATCCTTGAATTTATGTTCAAGTTTCCTTAATTCATTCATGACTGATTCCAAGTGTATTTGTATTATTATCCATTTAAGATAATACCATTTATCTCATTTCATGAATAATATTGAGACCCAAATGTTAGGCCATTATTGTCTGACGTTATATAAATTATTCCAACTAAAGTAATAGACTTTATTTCCTTCTTAATGCATGGCATAAAAGGAAAGCCTATCCCTGGATGGTTAATATCTTGGGCCTTTTATTTATATGTAGATACTTCCAGATGTATTTATGTCTGAGATTCAGTTCAAGAGTGTTAATATTGAATCATACTATATGTCTCAGTTCATAAAATAAATGATCAAAAGAAACTATTACTGCCAACCATACTGCAAATAGTACCTTACACAAGAAAAGTCCATAAGGTTTGAAATTCTAGAATCCTTACTCACTTATATATGTGACAATAGAAAATGTATCTCCTTGATTTCTTAATCATAAAGTTATATTTCTTTTTCTCTAAAAAACCTATAAGATAAGGAACTTGTTTTTAACAGTTATCTTAATTGGACTACAACTTCGATGATTCTAAAAGAGTAAGAGGCAGTTAATATCTCTATATATTATCAGAAAAGTGAAGTAAATCACACTTTGCCAGAGGAGAATCGTTTCTAATGTTTTTATATTGTTTTTATATTTCTATTAATCCTAAGACCTAACATCACTTTCCCTTTTAAGAAAAGTACAGTAGTGTGTGTATATGTGCGCTTAAAGTGCTACGGACATGTCTTTAAGCCCTTTGTGAGCTCTCCTTGAAAGCCGTAACTTGTGGACTGACTTTTGCCATTTGCGGGCTTGGCGTGGTGGTTAGCGAGGGGGAATCAGAGCAATTGAATAGTGATTTGCGATTTTAGAGATCGGAACTCTTGCGGCTGTGAAAGATCAAAGCCTTGGAGGGGCATTAACTTGCAATGGTAACCATCGCAATGAATCGGAGGCTGGAGCCAGTAACCCAAATGGAGCCCGCAAAAAGACGCCAATTGAATAGCAAAATAACTTACAGCCTCCATTTTCGAAGCCCGGATCTCCCAATGCCTCAATTGAATGAAGCTCATGGTGTTTATTATTTTCATACAGTTATACATTGGGATATATCACACTCAATAACTTGCTACCCTATAATAGTGTTATATATTGCAACAATCTGAAGCACTGTCATGATTTAATTGTTTAAGGACTCATATTGCCAGTAATTTATGAATATGGCCAAGAGTGCATAGAAGTTAGCTGCAGATCATTGCACACTCACACATACAGACCTTGGATCAAGACAGATGTATGTACTTCAAGTAGTCCTAAGCAAACACTTGAGTATAACATAAAGTTGTTTTCACTATCCAGCAATAGATATCTGGTGAATTTGTTCCCAAGAGCTTTGATACCCCAAGGTTGTAAGCCAGATGGGCTGACAGCACACATACACAAATGTACACAAGTTTTCACATATACAATGTGTGAGACTATTTCTGTGTGTTGTATCCTGACTTGGGGAGTGGTCTTGCCATGGGCCACTAATAACCTGTATGCAGTATTATCCGCCTGTACCTCTTGGGCCATTCCCTCTTCATAAGCCATCTTTTGTGCCACAGGGAACAGGAACTACACGATTCTGCTGGGGTAGGTTTGACCTAGGTTCATATCAAGCCCCCTTGAGGAAGCAGATTGTGACAAGCACCTTTATGTATATGCTTTTTTATAATGCTATGCAAAGCAGTGTCCTGGGCGTATTTTTTTTGTTCTCACCTTTGTGGTAACATAGGAGGATGCCTCAGCTGTACAAGCTAGCTTGTGGGGCACACCATAGCCCCTGAGGAGGAGGTCTCCGTGTTGAGACATATGAATTCTACTGTACGACTAGGAGATCCTAAGGCTCATAAATAGGGCTTTAGCTAGTTTGTGGCACACACCATAGCCCTCCAGTCAAGAGGTCTCCATGATGAGACATAGGACCACTGAATGCCTTATAGATTTATTCTCAGGTTTATTTTATAGGGCCACAGCCAGCTTGTGAGGGAATACCAGTTAGGGTGTCATAGGGCTATACAGGTCATATTTTGTGGTCCATTAATTGGAAAATTTTAATCTCAATACCTTTTTGCAATTTTTTTTTGTGGTCCTTTAACTGGATAATTCACAGTATTGGCTATTAAATGTTTTTGCCTTCATTATTATCGTTTATTTATAACGCGCCAACATATTCTGTAGCGCAGAACTTGTTTCACAAATATTAATGTAAAGCACTGCGACCTGTATTAGACCTTTGCAATTTTGGAATAAGTTGAAACCAACTGGTTGTTGCAGTGTTTCCTGCAATTTTACACTGTTGGATAAACATAACTCAATATTTATTTAATGTATGTGGACCAAGAAGCCATGGTCAGAACCTAGCATGAGACAACAGAATGGTTCAAGATCTGGAAAGATGTGCGCCAAGGTTGTATATTGTCATCTTATTTATTCAACTTCTATGCAGAGTACATCAAGCGTAAGACCGGGATGGGTGAATCCAAAGCCGGAACCAATATTGCTGGGAGTAATATCAACAACCTCAGATACGCCAATGATACTACTTTGATGGCTGAAAGTGAGGAGGAACTAAAGGACATATTGATGAGGGTAAAAGAAGAGCATGCACAAGCTGGCTTGCTGCTCAATGCTAAATGATGAAGATCATGGCAAACAGCAATCTCAGTTCCTGGCAAATCGATGGGGAAGAAGTGGAGGCAGTGAAAGATTTTTATTTTTCTGGGATGCAAGATGTCTTCAGATGATGACTGTAGCCATGTAATTAAAAGTTGTTTGCTTCTGGGGAGGAAAGCTTCGGCAAGCTTGGACAAGCTAACAAAAAGTAAATATATTACACTAGGTTCACAGTAGTAACATACGGTTGTGAGAACAAGACCATAATGAAGGCTGAGCACCGTAGAATTGGTGCCTTTGAATTATGGTGTTGGCAAAAATGACTTAGAGTCCCTTGGACTGCAAGAAGATCCAATAAGTCAGGAAATCAAGACAAACTGTTCACTGGAAGGTATGATCATGAGGCTAAAGCTGAAATATTTTGATCATATCATGAGAAGACAGGATTCCCTAGAGAAGACTCTGATATTGGGAAAGATTTAAAGGTATATGAAAGTGAGCTGGGTTATTAATGCAACTGATAGAGGAGAATTTATAGTGTCTTAATAAAATTGTTTGCATGAAAAAATTCCAAAGTAAACAGTTAAACCTTTAGCATGAAGTTTGCTGAATTTCTTGCATTTGCAGAAAGTTTTCTCTCAATGTTGACACCCCCTGAAATTCCCAGGGAATATTAGCATACATTATACATTGTATCTTTTTGGCCTGGGGGTTGTGCAGGCATGCTCAGTTAGCAACTGCAGTCTGCCCTACTGTGGCAAGTCACACTTTCCTTTCCTTTAGCCAATCAGCAGCTTTTATATCGGATATATATTTTTAATGAAGTACCCAAAATTCACAGTACCATTGCTGGGGTGTCTACATCACCCCCAGCACTTCTTTTTTTTTTTTGCAAAAAAATTTGCATTTTTTCATGTAAACATTTTTTTGCTAGGTGGGTTATGATGCATTCTACAGGATGCATTAATAACCCACCTCACTTGCATATACCTTTAACACACACAAAGAAGGGAAAGACAGAGGCAGAGATGTATAGATGAGGTCATTGAAACAATAAACATGAGCTTGATGGAGCTCAGAGGGGCAGTGGCAAACAAGTGTGACTGGCATGCTGCGGTCCATAAGGTTGCAGAGAGTCAGACATGACTGAATGACTAAACAACAACAAAAACATGTCTCACCTGGCTTCAAGGTATTTATCACTGCCTCTTGAAATAAACACACAACTCACATTACTGGATTTAAATTGGTCACAAACTTTTATATATATCAGGCCCAACAAACCAAAGACAGAGCAATATATGTTTCCCAAAACATAAAGGAACCCAATAAGTTGCTCTAAATAGCCCTTTGGAAACCCAAGCCCATCACTCAATGCCTGTGCAGTTGCAATGCCTCATAATTTCCCTCCCAAGGTGAGCCACCATATTAGGATTTCTCAGGTGAGCCTATGACAGATGAGCTACTCTCCCATTTGCTATCAGCGCATCTCTTTCCTAGCCATTCAACATTGATTTCTCATGGCAGGAATCAAAATCAAAATCAATGTCCTGTTGGACGAATTCAAGCTCACTTGCCAGCTGAATGCCTATATGGATCCCAGCAAAAAAACAGACAGGTGGGATTTATCCCCCCATCCTAGTTAATTAACTTTTAACTCACATAACTCAAGTATTGCCTAGGCTTCCAATGGTCCACCATTTCATCTGAAGTTTCATCCCTTCCCTGGACAACAAACCTGAGTGCTCCTACTGCTAGCACCGGTTGCAATGTTTTTTTCAGCTATGGATATATTAAACTCATCACCTGTACAAGCTCTATCACTCCAGATTGCTACAGCTGTATCCATCACACCTTGGGTTCCTTGCTCCATGTATTTGGCAACATTATCAATAGAGCCCAGGAATTGCTTAAACATACTCATCGATCTGTTCCTTAAGAAAGCATATTCAAGATCCTCTTATCATGCCATCTAATTCACCTGCCCCCAGAGTACCCTCCTGAGTTCTACAGCCATGATATGCACACCTGATGAAGTCCTTATGGCACATAGTAGGGAGGCTATCCCAGGGACAACGAAAGGAGGGATGTCCACCCAATGGGAAGGTCACATATGTTTGCATGTCAACTTGCAAATGGGAAATAACAGAACCCTCCCCTTGACTCCCAGCACTCAATGAAGGTTGGACCTGTTAAATGATGACTAATAAACAAGCTGACAAATGAGTATAAGGTAGTTTGGTCTGATGTTTCTTAAAGGGACATGAAACAAAAATAATTTCTTCATGCATTTAAAAGAGCATGCTTTAAAAATGACCAAAGTTGTGTTTTGCATTAAAAATAATTACATGACCCGACAAGACCCAAAGTCCCTGACCCCCCAAAAATGACACAACAGAACTGTTTGAGGTACAATTGGCTGCAGCGAGTTTTATTGTTATCATATGCAAATGGCATATGTAAATTCACTACAACGGGGGAGGAGCCCCGGGCTTGGCAGTAACCCCATCCCTTGAGCCCACACTCAAGAGGTCAACCTCTGTGCCGTCGTCACACCTTCCCAGGGTAGGGACGGCCCTTTCTCACCATTGGCCCGGGCAACTCCCCCACCCGCCCCAACACAACTTATTAAAAACTCTGCTGCAACAAACCACATATAAACAACCACGAAGCTCATCACATGAGCACAAATCTCCTGAATAATGACTTAATATATTACAATATTTCTTATTTAATTTTTTATTTTTAACACATTCTTTATTTATTTATTATATATATGTTTTTTCTGTAAATATATCAAACTTAACAATATCAAATGCTCTTACAACAGGGAGGGTGGGTGATTGTCTGGTTCCCTGCCTGCCGTGGAGTGAAGCTAAAATGGCACCGTGCTTGCCTAAGGGGGTGGAGCCACTGCACCTCTCGTGCGAGGCCCGCCCCCCCGGTTCCTCCACCCGCACTTGGTCCTACCATGTCAAGGGACCCCCGCTGCAGATACCAGAACGCTGGTTCCGCCCCAGGGGTCCTTCATAACCCGGCAAGACCCAAAGTCCCTGACCCCCCAAAAATGACACAACACAACTGTTGGAGGTACAATTGGCCGCAGCGAGTTTTATTGTTATCATATGCAAATGGCATATGTAAATTCATTACAACGGGGGAGGAGCCCCAGGCTTGACAGTAACCCCATCCCTTGAGCCCACGCTCAAGAGGTCAACCTCTGTGCCGTCATCACACCTTCCCAGGGTAGGGACGGCCCTTTCTCACCATTGGCCCGGGCAACTCCCCCACCCGCCACGGCGACTCCGGACGAAACCTCTACGGAGTCGCTCCCCCCCATCACTAAGGCCTGCTGTACCCCTACCTTAAACTTCAACATAAGCAGCTCCACGCCTATTTTCGTTAGATGTACTCCATCTTCCAAGAAAAATGCATCCGCATTAGATTCCTGCCAGATCATGATGGCGCAGAGATATCCATCCCATCTTTTTAATGAAGCTTGACATCAGCTTGTTCACCTTCTGCCCGGCCCTGTCCAGGCTACCTGGCTCCCTTGCGTTTCTCCACACCCTCCTTTTTACCATCTCTGACCATATAACGATTATTCCTGGGGACCTCTCTCTCCAGACACTGATGTCACGCTTCATATCCCTCACCAGCCTTTTGATAGGGATGTATACCAAGTCATTTCTTCCCACATGGAATAACACAATCTCCGGCCAACCAAAGCGCTGGGTGTACGAGTCCATCAACCCACTAGCTTGCCTCCACCTCATTCTTCTCGTACCAAACCAGCGCACTGCTCCCCACCCATTAGGTATACTCAACTGCAGACCATCCTTCGAGTTCATGGCAAAACACTCCACCCAGTATATGCAGGAGTGCCCGATCACCCAGAGTTGATTCCGAGGGTCTGCAATGGCATGTCAAACTCAGTAAGCAACTGAAGCCGGTCGAATGTATAACTTGAAACGGCTCGATTTCCACCTTCCAATCCTCTTAAGAACCTCATCCGGAAGTCCCAAGCCCGCTGCTTCCGTTGCCGCCCCTACGCGGAATGAGTGAGTTCCAAATTCAGCCTCACATCGTCCCAGATTGCTCAAACAACTTTTGAAAACCTTAGAGAATTGGAAGCACGACAAGGCGAGCCCGTCCAAGTGTATTAATAACTGCCCGGGCAAACCCGGCCGCAGCTGCAAAAGTCGGTTCACCCAGTCCACTGGGCAGCAGTCCGTTCCTACCCGTCTCATCATGATCTCCTTGCCATGATCCGCCTGGTGTGTCTTGGACCTCCTTAACCATAACACTACCCTGTCACCTTCTACCCATACGTCCTCCACTTGCATGCCTCCGGGGCCGTGCTTGCTAGCCGCAACCAGTTCGCCTAACCTGAATGCTCCAAAGAAGGCTAGCGAAAAAGCTGCTCGGAACAGCAGTGCCTCGTAGGCCGTGTGGCAAACCTTCTCCAGTTCCACAGAGATACGCAACAAATGTGACAGGGTGCCGCTTGTCCGTACCTGACTAACTCTTTGCCAGTCCCTTCAGGACCCTCCTTACCAGAAACTCCTTAGTCAAGTCCTTCTGCCCAAGTAGCTTGAACATAAAAGCTAACGCAGTTACTTGACTGGACACTGATGCCGCCGACATACCGGCATCCCTACATTGCAGTATGCTTAACCTCTGATCATCCGACTCCTCACCGCCTGCCGCCGCCACCAAGTCTGTCCCACTTAAACCACCTTCCTGTATGCCGACCATGTTGATGGCGTCAATGAATTCCTGATCAGCGACACCACCTCTCTGCTCTGAGCTCCCATAGTGTGAGCGGGAACTGCTCCCCCGTTGCTGCTGCTTGGGGTGCCAGCTGTCTGAAACGTCCCCACTGAAAACGAGACAGTGCGTCAGCTATACTGATATGCATGCCCGGAACATGCTTAGCTCTAAACATATGTTCAAGCGTAGGCAGGCCAGAACTAAGTGTCGAAGCAACCTGATGACCAGTATTAATGACGACGTGATGTTGTTCACTGTGTGGACCACTGCCATGTTGTCCGAGAAAAAGATGACGTGCCTATCCTTAATGTCTTCTCCATACATACTGAGACAACGATAGGAAATAGTTACAGGAAGTTTAAAATTCTTGGTTAGGCCCGCCTCAATCCATTTTTTCGGGCCATGCTGCTGCACACCGTTTGTCACGAAAATATGCACCGAATCCGTGAGCCCCCGACACGTCGGTAAACAAGGCCAGCTGGATGTTATACTGTCTACAAGTGTGGATCAATGCCCTACCATTGAAGGATTCCAAGAACGCCACCCAAACCGCCGCGTCCTCTCTTATAGATGCCGTTGTCCTTGCGAAGTGGTGTGCCTGCTTGATACCAGCCGTAGCTAGCCCGATCCGACGATAAAAGATCCCCTCCCATGGGAATGATTCTACATGCGAACGCAAGCTTTCCAAGAATAGACTGGAGCCGCCGAAAAAAGGCACCCTCCCCGCACCTGCAAGCGCCGCCAACTCGCCTCTTTAATCGTTGACTTTTTCCAATGGTAAACTGCACTCCATCGTCAGGGAATTTATCAAGATGCCCACGAAGCTATGGCAAGTGGTTGGACCCTCAGTCTTCTGGTCTGCCAACGGAACCCCAAAGGAATGCGCCACTCTGGAGAAGGTGGCCAGCAAATGCACCCACACTTCTTGTCCCCTTGGACCCACGAACAGGAAGTCGTCCAAATAATGCACCATGCTATCATATCCTGACTCCTGGACTTCGAACTATCTCGGTTGCAGAGTCAAACGACGCGTATGAAACTGACGACAGATTCTTCTCAATACCATCAATGACTGATTGCCCGTTCGAGTATGACAGGTGATGTATCAGCCTAAACTTTTCAAGTTCTTTCTTCTGCACCACACCCAAAGGGGATATCCGTAAACAAGGTATAGGGGGTTCCTCAAATGGACCTGCCATTCTGTCCAACTTGACTTCTTTTCAAAATTTTTCCTCTGCTACACCAGGAAACTTGGGCACTGATTTTAGGCCCGCTCCGTCCTGGGCTGACCCGGTCCAATGGTTGCCTGATTACCTTTGATCACCGCATTGATCACCTGTGGTCGACATACCTCATCCATTTTTTAACCAATCTCTTGCTACCATCCGACCCGTGAGAAAGAGATGGCTGCCGCACCGCAAGGCTCCCCAACCGTTCATAACTTCCTCCATAACAGTGATATACAAACTGCGTGCTTCTTTGGCCCAAGAAAATCCTCACCACAAAGGGGGGAGCAAACAGTGTGCCTGTCGCACTGTAAACTACCTCCTTTTCATCTCTTGGTTATTCTTGGCCTTCACCTCACACGGTCACATGCTCACCTTGAATTCCAGGACCGGACCTCCGAGGTCAACCCACCTTGTCTGTTTTCCAACCAGCCTCTCCCTACTTGCCGGAAGAGTCGGCTGTACAGAACCTCAAGGCTTCACACTTGTCACAGAGCTCTTTCCATCACTGTGGTATACCGCCACATAGTCATTTGATCAACCTCTGGATCCCAAGACCGGGCATATGTTCACACGGGATCTCCAAATCAGCCATATGGTCACATGATCACCTTTTTGATCCCAAACCAGCCATATGGACACATGATCCTCTTTGGATCCCAATACCAGGCACTTGAGGCCACCACGCCTTGTCTGTATACAAACCACCCTCTCGCTACCGGCAAACCTGCGGGAAGGAGAGATGGCTGCACACCAACTGAAAACTGCTCTGGAGACCTCTCGCCGATGAAACACGCCAAGATCAACAATGCCTGTAGCCACTTCTCAAACGTCTTAGGAATCTTCCTGAAGCCTTTTCGCTCTGGCTCGCCCAACACCGGCCCTTTGTCCTGGATATTCCTGAATCTTGATGAGGGTAGCAATGAGAATATTTTGATAAATTCCCTCTTCCAGAACCGCTCCTTTACTTCCAGCGGCAGATGAGCACCCAAGCTATCCACGCTGCATAACACAGTCGACCTGACTGAGCTGTCGGATATCCTGACTGCGCCTGGCGCTGTTACCGGGTCTGCCAGGGAAGGCGGTGAGACTAACTCTGAAGCACTCCGGGAGGCCTGACTCTTCTCCTGTGCTACAGTACCTTTTCCTCCGCAGGCCTGCCTTACCAAACCCGACACCCATTCTCCTAAATCTTCATTATTCAAGTTAACATCATATAACCTCAAGAATCCCTTTAACCCAGCCAAAACGTCTGTGACTGTACGTCCCTGCCACTACCAGTGTAGCCCAAAGTGAGTGTCTCACCTGTATCATGCCTGGCAGGCTCTTGATGTGGCTTCTGTTTGGCTGGACTGTTCTTGTCTCGGGATCTCGGTCGCCTGCTCTTCATACTCGTTGCACATGATTCCCTCTCCAAACTGGAGTCCGTTCTGACGCGCCGATAGGACCTGCGGGTATGGGAGCGAGATCTGCCCATAGATGATCTGTCAAGGCAAAAAGAACCATGTGAGGGCTGTCCTTGCCTGCCATACCTGTCGTCCCGTCCACTCCCGTCCAGTGATGACTCGTAGTTAGAATACGGTAAGGACAGCCCAGTCAAAGGACTGTCGGCTCTAACCTCCCGAACAGCTCTACCATCTTCTTTTGAAGCCCCTGTCAGTCCTCTGGTGATACTAATTAGGTAATCTATGGCCGCGGCCCCCCTGGCTGGGTAACCAACCATCAATGCTTACCGCATTGGTGGCTGAGCGGTTTGCTTCTTTCCAACTCTGATGGAAGATAAAGAAAGAGGGCTGTACCTTTCTGTTGGCTTTCTTTTTCTCACAGGACGTGGGGATCGTCTTGTTTCATCTCACTTAATGGTCTCCGCGACCATCTCTTTTTCCACTTTGCTTCTCTTTTTTCTCAGCTGCGACGATAGGGATGGCGGCAAGCCCTGCGAATTCAAGGTTGGCACGTTATCACCACTCCCGCTTCCCGCTAGCCCAACTCCAGGTTGAGGTGTCGGAGCCCTGGTGGC
The DNA here is from genome assembly GCA_027410445.1 of Discoglossus pictus. Taxonomy (NCBI): domain Eukaryota; kingdom Metazoa; phylum Chordata; class Amphibia; order Anura; family Alytidae; genus Discoglossus; species Discoglossus pictus. The sequence goes on along the minus strand of CM050166.1, from coordinate 426,077,941 downwards.
ACTCCTTTATATTTTACCCCTCTGGTTCCTATGAACCCTAGACTCGCTCTGCGGTGGCCGCATGGATAAAGAACCCCCGCTAGAGCGCCGTGGGGATTCGTTCAGAGAGTTGCCGGCTGGCCTAGAGCCACTGCCGGCAGCATGGCTGCGACTGGATCTCCTTACCTCCTCCCTCGGCTGGTTCTGAAACCTAGAAAGCCCCCCGCGTGACTCTGTGGGGAGGAATGCCGCTCCCAATGCCCTTGGGGGAATCAGCCACCATCGACTGTTCCCCCGCAGATAAAGGGGGATTCTTCTCCCTCAATAGAGTCCGCCGCAGGTGCTGCAGCAGCCTGTCCACAGCCCAGACGGTCTTCCAACCATCTCACCCCATGGCTGATGGCTCTGGACCACACCTCCGCCAGGATGCGCTTTGAACCCACTGACTCCCCCACATCCACACCCACAGACATAACACAGGACAATGAGGGGTGAAAAATGAAGAACACACAAGCACACCACAGCCACCACACTCACAAAAGACACACACCTGGGTATGACACCTAACTATAAGCACAGCTAGGGAAATAGAAACAAAGCTGAACCACACAATAGACAAGAAATATAAGCCCCCCCCCCCCCCAAGAAATCAACGGCAAGGAAGGAAGAAAACAAAAGACAAAACACTGTCTAATCCCTACCCTACACTATAGTGCATTTATGAAGTATGCACACAAAATTAAACCACTCTATGTTCACCATCCAGCTGCTCCTGCGCTCCTGCTGCTGCCTGGTTCCCTGCCTGCCGGGGAGTGAAGCTAAAATGGCACCCGTGCTTGCCTAAAGGGATGGAGCCACTGCACCTCTCGCGCGAGGCCCGCCTCCCGCTTCCTCCACCGGCACTTGGTCCTACCATGTCAAGGGACCCCCGCTGCAGATACCAGCACGCTGGTTCCGCCCCAGGGGGCCTTCATAAAACTTGTTTAAACTTTAAAATTTCATTGAAACTAACATCTGTAGACTACATTGGCACACAAATAAGTCATACATCGATACCCCAGCTACACATTATCAAATACCCTTTTTCAGATGCAGTAAAGGAAACAATGCTTTCTATACCCCTTTGATGTTATCATGTACCCACATATATACATATTAGCAGATTCAGTGATTCTTCACTGGGATGTACATTATGCACAGCACCAAGATTAGTACAAATATTAGAGCCTGGGTACATACATTCATAACGCATATCACATATCCATAAATCTGCTGCTACTATACAAATAAAATAATACTCACATATAATAGTTGTCAAACTACAAATTGTTGTCACGCTTTGCGAGCTCGCAAAAGCGAGGGACGCAGTTCGGGCTGCAAATGCGGACCCTCACGAAGTGGAGACTCTACGCCGCCTCACAAGCGGTTACAAACACCCACAGAAGTGGCACTTTGAAAAAATACATCTAACACGCAATCAGTAAATACGGACTTAAACAAAAAAATATGAGCCGCGGGACTTAAAAAAAAAACAGCCCCAAACACATACAGCTTTTCCAAAAAGCCGTACGAGGTACAAAATACACTTTTATCAAGGACGCTAAATCATCCACACCCGCGTACCACATACACATTCGCCGCCACTTACACCTCAGCTCCACAACAGTGCAAACCTACATTGTATGCTTCAGGAACATCAAAACAGATTGTCAGCTCTTCAGCACAATGCTTTCTGCATATATTACTTACAAATAGGTAAAGTATATTAATTTATTAATTTATTAATTATTTAATTACCATACAAAAGTACATATACCCCCCAAAAAATAATTAAAAACTATCACAATAAACACAAAAGCCATTAACCGCGCACCTGACAACGAGCGCCAACGCTGCTCATAGCACACAAACTACACCAGGGGTCAGCCTTGCAATAAGGGCAAAAAGGAGATCAGCGCCGACCTTACAATGACAGCAAAAGCGCCTGTAATAACAAAAAAAAACAACATTCAACAGCCTCGCAATGAGCGCCGAAGGCTCACAGACCCCCAAAAGTTAATCTCTGTGGCAAACAGCATTACCTGCCTTACAATTTTATTGCCCTGTAATTTTTGACGGGCAAGTTGCTAGTAATATAAAAATAATAATGGTAATAGGTTGTCTTGAAGCTCCAAAAGCTCCCTATTGGCTGCATACAGTGGATATAAAAAGTCTACACACCCCTGTTAAAATGTCAGGTTTCTGTGCTGTAAAAAAATGAGACAAAGATAAATAATTTCAGAACTTTTTCCACCTTTAATGTGACCTATAAACTGTACAACTCAATTGAAAAACAAACTGAAATCTTTTAGGTGGAGGGAAGAAAAAAAAAAATGTTGTGGTTGCATAAGTTTGCACACCCTCTTATAACTGGGGATGTAGCTGTGTTCAGAATTAAGCAATCACATTCCAAATCGTGTTAAATAGGAGTCAGCATACACCTGCCATCATTTAAAGTGCCTCTGATTAACCCCAAATAAAGTTCAGCTGCTCTAGTTTGTCTTTCCTGAAATTTTCTTAGTCGCATCCCACAGCAAAAGCCATGGTCCACAGAGAGCTTCCAAAGCATCAGAGGGATCTTATTGTTAAAAGGTATCAGTCAGGAGAAGGGTACAAAAGAATTTCCAAGGCATTAGATATACCATGGAACACAGTGAAGACATTACCAAGAACTGGAGCTCCCTCAAAAATTGATGAAAAGACAAGAAGAAAAGTGCTCTGGGAGGCTACAGGGAGGCCTACAGCAACATTAAAGGACCTGCAGGAATATCTGGCAAGTACTGGCTGTGTGGTACATGTGACAACAATCTCCCGTATTCTTCATATGTCTGGGCTATGGGGTAGAGTGGCAAGACGAAAGCCTTTTCTTATGAAGAAAAACATCCAAGCCAGGCTACATTTTGCAAAAACACATCTGAACTCCCAAAAGCATGTGCGAAAAGGTGTTATGGTCTGATGAAACCAAGTTTGAACTTTTTGGCCATAATTCCAAAAGATATGTTTGGCGCAAAAACAACACTGTACATCACCAAAAGAACACCATACCCACAGTGATGCATGGTGGTGGCAGCATCATGCTTTGGGGCTGTTTTTCTTCAGCTGGAACTGGGGCCTTAGTTAAGATAGAGGGAATTATGAACAGTTACCAGTCAATACTGGCACAAAACCTTCAGGCTTCTGCTAGAAAGCTGAACATGAAGAGGAACTTCATCTTTCAGCACGACAACGACCCAAAGCATACATCCAAATCAACAAATGAATGGCTTCATCAGAAGAAGATTAAAGTTTTGGAATGGCCCAGCCAGAGCCCAGACCTGAATCTGATTGAAAATCTCTGGGGTGATCTGAAGAGTGGAGATGCCCTCGCAATCTGACAGATTTGGAGTGTTTTTGCAAAGAAGAGTGGGCAAATCTTGCCAAGTCAAAATGTGCCATGCTGATAGACTCATACCCAAAAAGACTGAGCGCTGTAATAAAATCAAAAGGTGCTTCAACAAAGTATTAGTTTAAGGGTGTGTATACTTATGCAACCATATTATTTTATTTCTATATTTTTTCTTCCCTCTACCTAAACGATTTCAGTTTGTTTTTCAATTAAGTTGTACAGTTTATAGGTCACATTAAAGGTGAAAAAAGTTCTGAAATGATTTATCTTTGTCTCATTTGTTTACAGCACAGAAACCTGACATTTTTATATCCACTGTATAAGTGATATATATAAGTGCTACCCTCTTGTTTTCTCAGTGTCTCAGTTTCAGATACCAACACACTTTGGCAGAGATAACATGAAGCCGCCATTGTGATTATCACGAATAGGATAACCTAAGACCCTTTATTCATGTCTCCCTTTTCAATAGGATTTGTATGTTGCCAGCAGAACACAGACAGTCACTTCTATTACAAAGCAATGCCCTGTGAGATATGCCAGCATGTTTATTTAATCATAAACACCCATATTCAGAATTCAGGATCATATAAAGAGTTCAAATCATTTGCATTTTCTTAATTTTCTTACCTTACCGTAGATTAATAAGGGTTTTGTGTAGTCCAATTAAGGGGATGGTTGGCATTATTCACTGACTCATCACATAACAAACCAAAATCGTCCCCACTGTATTAATGTTCCTTCTTATTTGCTGTCAATGGTGTCAAAGTGTTATTACCGCTAATACTGTGTGACTTTCTCTTACATACTTTGAAATGATGGATCGAGAGTTGAAGTGGTACCTTTAAGCCATTACCATTAGCTGGTCCATTCTAATCACAGAAAGGATATCAGGAAAGTGATAGGGACAACTGCAATAAAGGAATTCAAGCATGGCATCAGGCCATCCTGAGTATTATTAACTTGTTTTTTCAGTCAATAGAATGGGCAGACTAGACTGGACTATCGGTCTATCTATCTTATCTGCCACCAGATCTATTTAATCTGGCTCTTTTTCTTTTTGTTGTTTAGTCATTCGGTCATGTGTGACTCTATGTGACCCTATGGACCTCGGCACGCCATGAACATCTGTCAGACACTGGCCCTCTGAGCTTCCTCAAGTGCATGTCCATTGCTTCAATGACCTCATCTATCCATATCCCCCTCAGTGGTCCCCTCATTCAGGTACCTTCAATCTTTCCGAGCATCAAAATCTTCTCTAGGGAATCCTGTTTGAGTATTTGAGTTTTAACCTCATGATCATACCTTTCAGTGTACAGTTTGACTTGATTTGCTGATTTATTGGATATTCTTGTAGTCCAGGAGACTCTATGCAGTTTTCTCCAACAACACAATTCAAAGGTATCAATTCTACGGCGCTCAGACTTCTTTATGGTCCATTTCTCACATCTGTATGTTACTATTGGGAATACCATAGTTCTAACTATGCGGACCTGTGTTGATAGTGTAATAACTCTACTTTGTAATAGCTTGCCCACACTTGCCATAGCTTCCTCCCGCCAGAAGTCTTTTAATTTCATGACTGCAGTCACCATCTGCAGAGATCTTGTTATTTTGAAATAATACTTACCCAGGTTAGAGGCTGAATTCTAAGGCTGAATATACATCAAGTTTAATGGCCAGTACACCAGTTACAGAGAATTTCCAAAGAGCGGCACATCACATGTTGAGTCCTCCCCTAACAAAAACTGAGCAAAGGCATGAGTCCTAATTGCATTTTAGCATATTATTCACTAAATTACAAAAAATCCAGAGACTGCAAATTCATCCTGTAATTGTGAGAGGAGGATAAGAAGGGAACTCGGGTAGATTGGATTTCATTAAATATTTTATTAAAAATAAAAATTATACATTTTTTGCTGAGATATTGCACTATATATATTGTTGTTGTAAACATCCTTATTAAATGGATAGAAATAGGCATGCTTACTTAGATGTGCCCTTTGGAAGGTACCGCAATGTACCCACAACAAAGAATGGCGTTACATTCCCTGGGTTCAGCACCGCACCCTCCAGCCGAATCTACCTGTGTGTAAGTGAGGAGTGAAAGCTGCTGCTGCTAGAACAGCCCTCACTGACAAATATACTTAGCAGAGCATTCTATGTGCAGCTAATCTAGGCCGCTTTTAATAGTGACTCTCAAGCAACCAGAAACTACATTTATCCGGCATCTACCAATCCCTGTGGGTGCCAGATAACTGAGAGTCTACTGTAATTCAATAATAGTGATCTCTGATAATTGCACAGACCTCCATGTAAAGCAATCCCTTGCATTTCAGGATGCTGGGAGACAATGTTGGAGCTAGTGAATAGAGGGCCCTGGGGCAAAATAGTTTAACGCCAACCCCCCCCACCCACCCACTTGCAACATCTCTGTAGAGGTCAATGAAAAGCTAAAAATATATTTTGATGATTTAATGAACCCTAAAGTGATGATTAAGTGCCGTCTCCTCTAATAATTTGAGTTTCCCTTTACTCCAGGCTGCTGCCATTAGCAGAGGGCCCCCAACCTATTGAGGGCCCCAGTGCTTTGCATCTGCTGCACTATCAGTAGCTCCGCCACTGCCTTTGAAAGCCATATGTCAATGTGCAAGGAGCTCTGAAGTCATAGGTTAGAGGAAATAAATCATTTCTTCCTGGAGCTTTGCAATTTCTTGAAACGTCATGGGGGATCCTGATATTTTGCAAAACTTTACCTACACATTCATCTTGCAGAACACTTTTTACACCCACAATCTTTAAAACTCAATCTTTTAAATACAGAACATGTGTTAGATCCACATTGCTTTAAGTTGTACTCGTAGTTACAATGCCAGTCTGGACCATGTAGACACCCTCTAAGTGGGTGTCATGTCTGCCCAAGCCCCCCATACACCTGTCTATTCAGGACTCCTGCATTGTATCCCAGAGTGTAGTGACAGACAGATCCCAAACCAGCCCATCTCTGCAGTGTGAGCTCCAGCCTATAACACAGCAGCCTCATCTAAACTTACTTAGGGAGTCCCTGAGTGCCAGAGACACATGGATTCCTCTCTCCTGCCAGTGCCCTGCTTCTGCTGTGCTGGTCACTGAACCTCCATAGGGATTTATCACTTGGGCTCCTGAAATCTGCACTGGGCTGTATACAGCATCACCAGGTCAGTGCCAGGGTCTGGATAATGAGGGGGATAAATGGGATGAAATGATGCATTGTTTGTATTTACATTTGCATTGAACAGTCTGACACTTGGGCTCCCACTGCTCCAGTCTATAATGTGCCTGCTCTGCAGCGCAATCTGTGCTAAGGACAGGAACCCTACAGGGACTGTGCTGGAGCTAATTAAATGGTCTGATGTACAGGCTAATTAAAAACTTGAATGCATATACTTATTAAAATGGTTAATGTATGAAATATATAGACTGGTATAATGGCATTTAGCATATCTATCTATCTCTCTATCTATCTCTCTATCTATCTATCTATCTATCTATCTATCTATCTATCTGTCTGTCTATCTACCGATCTATCTATCTACCGATCTATCTATCTATCTATCTATCTATCTATCTATCTATCTATCTATCTATCTATCTATCTATCTACCGATCTATCTACCGATCTATCTATCTATCTACATATAGTATAAAAATACCAGACAACTGCTTCTCTACACATAAAGACACACATTGAAATATCTGGGGCGATTTGTCCTCCTCGCCCCCACCCAGTTCCTACACCCATGTACATGTGTGTGCGTATATATATAAAATATTTTTTTATTTGTAAAGCGCCAAGTGATTCTGTAGTGCTATACATGGGTTAAGTTCAAGGGAAAACAATATTACCACATTGCGAATAATCTATCTATCTATCTATCTATCTATCTATCTGCCCATCTATCTATCTGTCTGTCTGTCAATCCATCCGTCCGCCCGTCCGTCTATATGTCTATCTATCTATCTATCTATCTATCCCTATATCTATCTATCTATCTATCTATCTATCTATCTATCTATCTATCTATCTATCTATCTTTAAATACACACATATATTCATACACATAGTAATATCAATATATAAATAAAAACATATATATATGTGTGTGTGTGTTCACACAAATAAATATATAGATACAGAGATATAACTGCATATATTATTTTATTATGTTATATTACGTGTGTGTTTGGGGAATATCTATCTATTTCTCTCGCAATCACTCTACACAATATATACACATTTACATTTGGAGCAAGTATATTAAAAATTACATTTTCCAGATTTTGGCTTTGTAAATATAATACATACGGTATATATTTAAATATCTATTGAAATGGTAAGAAATCTGTGTATTTCCAGAGCAATGTTTCCTGTACAGAATTACGCCCGCCTTTTAGGTATCCATGTATGTAAATGCACATGCCTATATATGTGTAATCATGTATGTGTGTACAGTAGGTGCCCGTACTGTAAGTGTCTCCTTCTGTACCATCTCGTACCACTGCAGCGACCCAGACTAATAGCCGAGTTATAATTGGAAGGAGATGCCGCATGCAGCTGAATAAGCAGCTTCCCAGCAGCATTGCTAGCATTGCAGGCTCATGTCAGTAACATGATGCATTAACCTTATCTGTACACACCAGGAATAAGCCCTGCAAGGTCCCTCAAGAACACAACACAAGGCGAGTACAGCCGGGCACTTTTGCACCTTTTATTCAAAATATATTTATTAAATGGGGTAAACAAAGAGAAAGTGGTAATAATGAGCTTTCCATTACTCCTGCTGAAATCACTGGCAGTTTTAAATTCCACATTCCCAGTATTCAGATATAAACTTCCTGTGTATTCAAACTCTCAGACCACTTCAGGAAGTTGAGCGGCAGAAACCAAAAATTATTATAATTTTTTTTACATTATAAACAGGTTACGGTTGTCAAGTGTAGTAATGAATATATTGTAAATACAGTGTCCCCTTAAGATTTCTATGTATCCTGGTGATCAAAACGTAAAAAAATGCTTAACAGTCTTCAACTTTTCTTGCCTGCTACAGTCTTTTACTTTAATGAGATCCCTTTCAGTCCTGCTGAGAGCACTGGCAGTTGTAGATGCCCCATTCACATGGTACTGACAAAAACTCCCTGTTTATTCAAAGCCTCTTCCCACCTCAGGAGGTTGATTTACTGAAACCAAAATGGCAGATTCCATTGAAGTATAATTTAATATAAATGGTAAAAAAAATTAGAGGATGTTATTTTTTAATTCTAAAAATATTTGCCTATTTTCAACATGACCCCAGTGGCCCTTTAATCCGTTCGGCGAATGGTCATCATGAGTTTTTGCAGCTAATAAATATGTAGCCACATTAAATTCCATCAACGTTGAAAACTGCAGCCCGTAAGCCACCGACGACTTACGGGGTAAGGGTGAAAAAAGGCTATGGGACGTGAGAATTCGACTTGCGCGCCCGCAAATCCTTTGTTCTTTCAAGCCTGTAACCATTACGTTCCAAACGCGCTATTAAATTGCAACAAATTCACTGGTGTTCAAGCCCGTAAGCCGCAAATGGAGCCAAGAAGCCAACGAGTGCTAGAGAGGACCTGCAAGGGGGTAAAGTCCAATCCGTAGCACTGTAAATGCAAATATACACACACTACTGTACATATCATAACAGGGAAAGTGATGTTAGGTATTAAAATTAATAGCACAACATTCTCAAGCCCGCAAATAAGCCCCCAAAAATACTTTATTTCATGTAAAATTTCTGTGTTATATCGATTCCGGGAATCAATGTGTTAATACATATAATGAAACTCACATGTGATAAAATATGCTATTTACGGCTTTATCAATATTGCATTATATCTGCAGGTCCGATCATAACTCGTAATTGAAGCCCGTGAGACTTTGAAATCTCACCTCCATTTTTCAGTGACTTAATTCTGACGATCTCTGTTGCCATTGGCTCCATCTAAACCCTATCCATGCAACTTTCCTCACTCATCATTTTTCCCCGTAAAATCCATTTTTCTCAATCATCCCTCTTTCTCATTATATTCCTCATCGAACTCCTCATCTTTTTTCTCACCACATCCCATTTCGCATCCCTCTTCTTCATCTCAGTCCTCTTCTCCCTTCTAATCTCCTCCTCCATATTTGTTCCTCACCAATCCTTATAACCATATTCTTCATGCCATTTTCCTGTCACATTGTTCACCTCAATTTCTCGTCCATGCTACTTTCTTACCATATTTTCATCCCTCTTTTACATCTCAATCTTACTTCTTCTCTCCGCACACATTCATCTATGTCATCTTATTTGTTATCACCATTTTCTCCCCATCCCTCTCACCTTATTCCTCATCTGTCTCGCTCTATCATTTACCCCTCTTTCTCATCCATTATTCTTTCTCGGACTATACCTTTTCCCTCTTTCTCATCCATTCTTCATCAGTCTTTCCAACCCATTTATCTTTTTCCCCTACACCTCATAAATACTTTTCACACATCCCCCTTAATCACCCCTCTTTCCCGTTCTACTCTTCACACTCTTGGGGCCTCATTCAATTGAGGCATCGTTAGTTACCTACAATAGGATATACGTTTGCTGGCCTGCTATGGGCTTTAAGTCAAGGTGCTATTCAATTGGCCAGGCCCGCTAGTTAAGGGCCAATTGCGAAAATTGGAAACCATTGCTGTCGGAAATAGTAGTTACGGGCTTGAAATTGTCACGGGAGCAAGCCCATAACTCCCGATACAGAAACAGCCAATGGAAACAGAGATCGTCATCATGATCAACCTCCAAGCCCGTAACTTGTATGTGAAGGCCGTAGGGCTTTGAAATCCAACCTCCATTTTCGAAGTCCTACAGGCTTAGAGGATGAAGCCGTAGGACTCCACATTGATTGCCGTGATCGATATAAGACGAAAATTGAACATGAAATAAAGTATTGGAGAAGACCTAACATCACTTTCACTCTTCATAAAAGTACAGTATTTATTTTTTATTTGCTTTTAAAGTGCTCCGATTTGTCATTAAGCCCTTTGCTAGACCTCCTAGGTACCATTAACTTGTGGTTAGATATTTGCCATTTGCGGGCTTGACGGAGTGGTTAGCGAGGGGGAATCGGAGCAATTGAATACCGATTTGAGATTTTAGCGTTCGAGACTCTTGCGGCCGTGAAGGATCAAAGGCTTGGAGGGCATAAACTTGGAATTTGACAAATCGCAATGAATCACAGCTCAGAGCGCGTAACTCGATCGGAGCCCGCAAACGGAAGTCAATTGAATAGCAAAATAACTTGCGACCTCCACTTGCGAGCCCGGATCTTCCAAACGGCTCAATTAAATGAGGGTCTTGGTCAACCGATGCTCCCCTCCTTCATTCACATCCTGCCATTCATCCATCTTTTCACCTATCGTTTTCTCACCATATCCCTCATCCTTCTTTCTCATTATACCGTTCATCCTTCTCTTGGTAGTGCATAAAATAAATAAACACTGCATTTGGCACTCATCAATGAAATCATGATGCTCCCATGGTCAAGCAAGGACAGAAAGTATATACCGCTATACCTCGTTTAACACTGTAGATGGTTCCAGGCAATAGGAGGCTAAGCAAAACAGCTCAAAACGGGGCAGTTTAACATGGGGAAGATAGGGATAGGGGAACTCGTGAAACAAACCACACAATTTCAATTGAAACTTAAACTTTTTTGGTTTTATATGAACTTCAAAGAAACAGCAAACATAACACTAACACAAACTGACCATTAGCAGAAATATAAACTTTAAATTATTGGTGTTGAAGCTTCTGGGTCATCCTGGATTCTGTTTTCTTTGGTGAAAATCAAACTGTTTTATAGCAAATCAGAGCGTTAAGAGGGTCCGGCAGGGAAAAACAGCATTATAGCGAGGCAATGATATAGAGATTCAGAGCATTAAGAGGTGTCCGGCAGGCGAAAACAGCGTTATAGCGAGGCAATGATATAGAGAATCAGAGCGTTAAGATGTGTCCGGCAGGAAAAAACAGCGTCATAGCGAGGCAATGATATAGAGATTCAGAGCGTTAAGAGGTGTCCGGCAGGCGAAAACAGCGTTATAGCAAGGCAATGATATAGAGAATCAGAGCATTAAGATGTGTCCGGCAGGCGAAAACAGCGTTATAGCGAGGCAATGATATAGAGAATCAGAGCGTTAAGAGGGGTCGGCAGGCAAAAATAGCATTATAGCGAGGCAATGATATAGAGAATCAGAGCGTTAAGAGGGGTCCGGCAGGCAAAAACAGCGTCATAGCGAGGAAATGATATAGAGAATCAGAGCGTTAAGAGGGGTCCGGCAGGAAAAAACAGCATTATAGCGAGGCAATGACATAGAGAATCAGAGCGTTAAGAGGGGTCCGGCAGGCAAAAACAGCGTCATAGCGAGGCAATGATATAGAGAATAAGAGCGTTAAGAGGGGTCCGGCAGGCAAAAAGAGCGTCATAGCGAGGCAATGATATAGAGAATCAGAGCGTTAAGAGGGGTCCGGCAGGAATAAACAGCGTTATAGCAGGGTTTAGCATTAAGATGGGTCTGAAAGGAAAAACAACTCTATAGCGAATCAGGTCTAAACGGGGTACCTTTAAGCAGGGTATACCTGTATATCAATACAATAGCAGCAGGTAAAGATAATGAATATTTTTTGTTGTTTCAAAATATTAAATTATTTATTAAAAACAAATGTTGGAAGAGCGGTTTCTTATTCTTTCCACTCCAAATAGCTTGAAAAAAAAAACAACAACAATAGAGGAAACACTAGCCATAATCCAGGGAGTATACCACACTGAAAAAAAAGGTTGGTTTTGTAGATTATGACCATCAACCTCACCTATTGTTGTATTTTTGTATTCCTTGGTTTGGGAAGAGAGAGAAGAAAATTCAGTTTATATTATAAAGTTATTGAGCTACAAGATAACAGTTTCAGCTTATCAATATATTGCAGATTACAATAATTAGTAAAAGGTGGGCAGTGATACTAAATACCTAACCTCTGTATCAATAGCAGTTGGGCAAATTCACCAACAGAGAGTAGAAAGTATTTAAAAATTATAAAATAGTTTGTAGAGAAATATTACATTGCTTATTAAAAATTTGAGGACGCCATGAAGGGTTTTTTTTTTGTGTGATTTGGGTAAATTGCTTGAATGGAAGAATATTGTTTAGTTACAGGAGAACATGGTTATTTTCAGAAGAACGCGTAGGCTCTTTGCTGAAATAAAGTGTTTTATTGTTTTTGGTTAATAATTTCATGCTAGATTGCACGGTAGATTGACAGAATAAAAAGACTCAAAATGGATCAATAGTTATTAAATGTTATTAAAGATAATCTGTAATAGGATGGATTTAAATATTACGTGGAGGCAACAGTGCTTATTAGATACTTGTAGACTGCCTGGGATGATGGATTTTCTTTTTGGAGAAAGGAGTTGTTTGGGGTAAGGTTTAGTGGCACATTGCTTGCTTTAGAGACTGATTGGGTTATTGGAAGATACATTTTCTTGTAGGTGATTTTCTTGAGAAAAGTGATTTGGTGGATATGCGTGTTACTCGATGTTGGGAGGACAGCAGTAGGAATAAATGTTATTAGAAAAAGCAAGTGTTGGGTGTAGTATGTCCGTTGGGGTTTGGTTTAGTTTAGATGTTGGTTTGTTTGAGACAATAAAGAAGCTTCCTGGGTATACCGAATACCTGAGGGGAGGAAAGTTGTAGACCTTGTGAGAAATAAGAGTGTTAGATTCAAGGCAGAAGACTGGAGTACATTATTTGTAATGGGAGGGAAGGAAAGTAAAGGTTGGGTTACTACTGGGAAAAAATGGTTCAGATCAAGCTTGTTTAACTCTAATCCTTGAAGACTGGAGCGGGGCCAGGATATTCCTGGGAGATCACAGATAAGTAAATCAAAAACATTGAGACATTGTCCAAACCAGATATCCCAAAACTCCATTTGTTGAGGACTGGAATTGGAGAAGGTAGATGATGTAATCAACAATGGTTGGAAGGAATATAGAAGAGGATCCACCCTGAATGTTGACAGTAGATATGACCCCCTTCTGGATCGCTACCTTGTTATGGTGTAGGGGCTTATGTACTTTAGTGAAGCTGTGAGCTATCAATGTAGGGTCACCCAAGATGGGCAGGTCATAGCAGTGAGGTCAGACAAATCACGGTCCACTGGAGAAGGAGCTGGCAACACAAATCCAATATTTTTGCCAAGAAAACCTTATGGATAAGCACGATCAGACACAATGATTGTTCCTGGTGTGCTGCAGTCCATGTGGTTACGGTGAGTAGGACGTGACTGAACAACTAAATAAACAACAAGATTGTATGACTGAAATAGAAAGCTATATTCAACTAGAATACTTAAATGTACTACATTTTACATAGCTTTGAGGAACGTTAGAGTGTTTAATTGCTTGTGGGCAGATAAAATCATAGATTATTTGCCTATGAAAAAGAGTGGTAGAATACTTTGTACTGAGAGGGGGTAGATTGCTTTTTCGGGTGGGGGGCAGTTAGAGGCACCGTACATCTGCATGCATGTTATAGGTCAGCACACAACTACATTATAATTTATAAATTATTATTTGTGTTTATGTGTGTGTTTATTTGTGTTTGTGTTTATGTGTGTGTTTATTTGTGTTTGTGTTTATATGCATAAGCTGATTCATGTCTGTATTATTAGACACAGAGTACAGAAGAAAACCAACATCTACTTACAAGTAATGAAGCTGCAGTAAAAGGGTCAATACTGCTGTGTTAGTAATTAATACCAAAATATACAGAACGTTCAGTATAAACTGAAGAAACATGGGATAAATTAAGTAAAAATCAGTTAATAACTATACTTTGTATGTTCTTCTATGCCACCTACTTAAGGAAGTGGGGAAATGTTAGTTTATTTGAAAAACAACTTAAAAAACATAGGAAGTAGGTTTATAATTTTTACCCACTTTTATTACATTGTTTGATAATCAGACAAATAGCTCAAAACTTACTTTCAGTCTTTCTGCAGTTTTCGGTTAGTGAACCATATTTTATCTCCTTTAGCTCCTTTCCATTCAAGTCAATGGAGTTTGTTCTAAATTATTATTATTATTTATTTGTAAAGCGCCAACATATTCCATAGTGTTATATAGGGGTTAAGTACAAAGTAAAATACAATATTAAACAATATGGTAGAAAAGTGGAGAGCCCTGTAGAAAATTCTTATGTAGAAAATGTTTTTTCTCTCCAAAGCATGTTATGAGATTGAAAACTTGCAAATTTACAATGTAAAGGAAATAGAAGAGGCAAATACCTGGGCAAGAATAATAGATACGGATTTGAATGGGTAAGGAAAGAAGTGACAGTTTACTTAGGTAGGAACATGTAGAAAGTTAGAAGGGTTTCATTTAGCAGGAGAGGGAAGGGATCAGATAGAAAGTAATTGTGAGGTGAGTGGCTCCTGATTGGAGGATGCTATCTTCGCCTAGTGGTCCAATAATATAACCTGCAAATGGGAATGGAAATGGGAATTTGACTGTTTATAAAGCTGCAACAATTAGGGGTGGGGGGCTGTGTGTGTGGGGGGGGGGGGCGGTGCAGGAGTCTGGAGATTTATAATGGTCTCTGAGGTTTGAGAAGGAAGGAAACAAATGTTAGCTGGCTAGTAAATAAGAGGAGGAGAGGTGGTGAGGTCAGGTAGGGGTTTGGCCTTACTGAGAGGGGGAGGGTAAATTTTGGACATAGAGGCGGTACTGTATTCAAACATGTGGACTATACACGTGGTCATGGGTGTAAGAACTGGGGTGGGCGAGGGGGACAAATCCCCCCTAGATTTTTCAATGTGTGTAGAGAAGAAGTTGTGTAATATTTGTATATTATATGTGGTATCCCCCCAGATTTTCTTTGGCTCCTACACCCATGCAGGTGGTGTATGGTGGTCAGAGGAAGGCAAGTTCATTGATGGAGAGGCACACACAGGCCAGGTTTTTAAGATATCCATGCTGCGTACAGGCAAGACTATCACTTTTTCAGTCATCCTGATCCTAACTCACCTGAGCACAGAGGGAAAATGATCAATTCCGGGCCTGTATGCAACTCTCCAGGACCAATTTTGCCTACCCCTGCTCTAAATCATGCTAATCTTGCTATATATTGCAACCCGTTTGTTGTCTGAACATGAATAGTGTCACTCTCCCGAGTGTATGGTTCATGTACATCTCAGTTCCAGATTTATAGGCAACACTGAGGCTATAATCTGGTTATGTGGGCAGCACATACTGTAGAGAGCAGCTTATGATCAGTTTCTGTTGTGATTATGTTGGGGTCATAGAGTTAATGGTGGAAGCTCCAACTGGAAACCACAATGCTCAAAATTCCTTTTCAATATGAGACAGGACAAGGATGAGACAAGGATGAGGTTTGGCACTGGCTTCCTAAGGCCTCACTCACATCTGGCATGGGTGGTGTCAATTTGGCCAGGTAGGTGAGCACATATATAGTTGTGAGCATGCGAGCCGTTGCTAACGCTTGCGGGCTCCTCGCAAAGCGTGGGCCTCAGTTTCTGGCATGGAGCGCCAAAGGCGCTCCTGGCCAGCAACTGCGGACCTCGCAAAACAATATGAGACACGTTACGACCAATTACGACCTTGCAAAAATCGTCCCTCAACCCCGCGCAATTGAAAAAATGAAAAACACAAGAAATACACACAACACATACATAAAAAGCTTACCTACAGCAAGAGGGAGCATCCAAGACCTCAAAAACTGAAGTTACACCTTAATTTAACTCAAAATAAAAGAGTTTAGACACTGAAAAATTCTCTAAGCAATAGAAAAAATGGCCGCGGAAAAAAAACGAAAACGAGGCTACAGCAGTCTAAAGACGCAAAACACCACCAAACACCTACGGAATTGCCGAAAAAGACATACGAGATTCGAAAACAAGGACGCAACCCGCGCAACCCCAAACACATTAGAAACACAATAAAGACACACAACAAACATATAAGAAGCTTACCCACAGCAAGGTGGTGCACCCAGGACTGCTGCAAGTGAAGTTACACCTCGATTTAAGTACAAATTTCGGAGTTTAAACACCCAAAAATCACCTAAGCGAGAGAAAAAATGGCCGGCGAATAAAACAAAAACGAGGCTACAGGACTCTAAACACGCAAAACACCACAAAACAGCTACGGATATTCCGCCGTAGCCGCATACCACACATTAGCTGCCATTTTAGAACAATAACTTTTAGAATGTGGAAGTACACAACTACGCTAACGGTTTGGTCTTGCGCGCGCACACTATTACACTGCACACATTCATCACGCTAACACAGCAGCTCCACAGCGCTGATGCTGCAGCAACATCAAAACAGATTGCCAGCTCTTCAACACAATGCTTCCTCCATATATTACTTGAAAATACGTAATGTATTATTTATTTTATTATTATACACCAAACAGCATTAGCTCACTTACAATTTCATTGCCGTCATTTTGTGACGGGCAATTCGCTAGTACATTCAATAAAGTCCTGCACAGATTTCATATCAGTCAACTGTGGCACCAACAATATGGCTCTAATCTTCTCTAGATCAGCTTGCAGTCTGTCTCAGGACAGCAGGTGCCCATGGAAAGCAACCTCTTTGACCTTGAACATAGTTAGTTTCTACCAAAATACGTTTTAGATTTACATGACCGCAGTCCATCTTCTACCACCTCACGTGTTTTACTACGGACAACTATAAGACATCAGCTATCAGATCAGTTGCCAGAGCTCAGCTTATACACCATTTTGCTTACTTTAATATAATCTTCTGCTACAGAGATCCCAGGGAGTATTTTGAGCTACATCATGCAGCCCAAAAATTGTCATGTAGCTGCTCTTGTAATCTATACATCTACTGATGTACAGAGTCAACTCTTTTGCTTAAGTTAACTTGAACAAGTTGTCCTCAAGGTTGGCAAAATCAAGTAAGATTAATTCTGAAAAAATGGATCGATACAAATCCTCCGCTTATTAAAAAATTTGTATCTTACTATGTTACTTTGGATCAGTCATTGGTGCATCCAACTCATATATGTTCACCTGTGCCTTTAAAGCCATCTTGTTCTGGTTAGAAAAGAGGGACAGAAGAGTGACTCTTCTGACTAGAAGATAGGGACAGTTGGGTCAAGGTCAAAAGAAACATTATCGTCTACAGATTTCACTGGCCCATAAAATACATAATTGCTTGCCTTTGTTAGCAGTTGTTTCGTGAAGGGTTCCTTCAATTGATGAGCCAACTTGAGAAACTCACCAATGACAGATAATTTTATCAATGCAGGTGCTTACATTCTAGAGAGCAATGGTTTATTGATGGCTTCCACATGTTCAAACTGAAGCTTGGGTTTCTGTCCACTTGTAGTACAATCTGTCCCAGGTACACCAAAAGAGAGCATCAAAAAGGCTAGTAATTACAAACTGCATTGTAGAATTTACTTGAATTTACTTTTACTTAAAGTGCAGTTGATAATATATTGTTTTACTTCCAATAGTTATAAACTATCATATTTGGAACCTTTGTTTTGTCCCTTTAAGTGGGAGGATAGTTTAGATGGTTGAGGAGATAATGGTTTAATGGTTTAGGAGATATCAATTGGTATTTGGGGTTAGGTAGCACAAATATTTGATTTCTGGAGTAAATGAGGAGAAAATGTGCAGTCTTTAGGCTCTATTCCAAGGCTCCCGTAAGAAAAAAATCAGAGTGAAGTTCACTCATAAATTACTATTCAGCTATTATTTCTCACACACATAAATCTAGCCTCTGAAAATGTCACCCGAGTGCTCGAAATGTCCCTAATATCCTAAGCCCTAAGTGTATCATAACTGTTTTAAAATTTGCTATCACATCACTCCTGTAACAATATGCGATTTCACTGGTTTACTTGGAAGTCTCTCTGAGCGCCCAAAATTGTAAAAAAGCCTTTATGAAGGACTCTCAAAGAATAGTTAGTTAGGAATGGATAAGAAAAACCCTCTTCTAAAATTATATTGTGCATTTGAACAAATAATTGCTACTTTTCAATGATCCCCCAGGCTGAATGAAGTATTGGGGTGGTAGTGGAGCCACTGGCGGGAAGTGCTGTCTAAATTAGCAGACTACAGCTGCAGCATGATAGCGGCAGTGACTAGTATGTCTCCACGCCACCCCAATACTTCATTCAGCCTGAGAAGATCATTGAAAAATAATAGTTAATTTGCTAACAGTGCAGGTTACATTGCTCGCGCCTACTAATGTGCTGGAGAGTGGCTTTCAATTTGGCATTTCTCTGGGCACCTCTACGTCACCCCCAAAAACAACATTCAGGAGACAACTGGATCTTATGCCGTCTCAGGCAATCTTTAAAAAATCCTATTTAGTTTTAAAATATAGAAATATTACTATTTTTAATATTCAATTTGCAATAATAGAGGTAGGGGCAGAGGCTATCTGGTAGTAGTATTTTAGAGAAGAGAAAATGTGCCATAATTTGTTACATTCTTTGAGGGTGTATACTAATGCAGCTCAGTATTAGATGTTCTTAGAGTGAAAGCACTTGAACTTGTTATTTAAGGCCTGTAGATGAGCTGATTGCCATAACTAATCTCTAGAGGAGCCAGAGTGCGTCTGTGCTCCTTATCTGCTAGTGCAGCACCGCACGGCCAGGTTCAGTTTCATAGTCAGTGTTGAAATGAACTAACTGATAATGCTCCTGTCATTACAGTTATGGGCTTGAAATGACGCTTTAAAATAAGGGACTTGCAGAGCAGGATCATTCCTGCTGTGTTAGCAAGAACTAAAATTATACCAGGTAATTTATAACAAGATACCTAATGACTTTTTATTGAACAGAGAAGATCAGATGAAGTTAGAGTGAGGGGGGAAGTTGGAGTGAAACAAGTGCTGTTGAGGTTCACTATTTACACTAATGCTACAGTCAAGCCTATCCGTTTAAGTAATACTATATTGCAATGTTTGCTATGAATGATATGTATTTTAATTGTACTACCCAACATTTCAAGGGGCCAGAGAAGGTCACACATTTTGGATTACATCCACCTTGCCAGAATTACTCCATTTCAATGAAGCTTAATGCAACTTGTGCAACCACACCAATGAGAACTGATAAGATTGAAACAGTGACTGTCTGTGGGTAGGTTTCCTAACTCTTGCAATCCATCCTATGCTATGTTTTAAAGCTGTGTTATACAGCAGACATATGCTAAGTGGAGCCATTTACACAGTAGTACTGGATTAGTGAAAATGCATTGTGGACCCATTTGCATGTCTCCACCCAGTTTACCAGAGTGCAGTGCAACAACTGTATTTCTTGAGATTCTGATATACTTACATATATACTTAATATATTTTCATGAGACAACACCCTCATTGAGACCTTGTACATGGATAAATTTGTTTCAAAATGTCAGGGAGGCAGAAGATTCATTAAATGACAGTATCAGGGGATTTACCTTGAGTGTATGTCTAGCTTATACCCTATAGTTGAATGGTGCACCACCTCCATTTCTTCGAATACAAGTGTCCAGTGTATAAGTTCTGTCCAGTCCAATGTGTGTGTTCAGCCTAAGAATGTGTGGACAGTGCAGTCATTGGTGTAAGCTGCTCAGTCAACTTGATATCTCTATAAAATATACCTATTTAGGTAATATGCAGATAATACTTGTTTTTACACCCACCCAAATGCAAATAAAAATGTCCATTTATATATGTTCTATTACAGTTTGTTACCAATGTTATTAGACTCTCTGAGCTCATGAGCACATAAGCAGAGGATCGGTTGAGTAATAAAAATACCATAACCAAATTAAGTTTTCATCAATTATTTTGCACCAGGAAACGTTACTCCCATTCCTACAACCTTTGACGATCATGCTGGTCATATGCTACATGTGGCACATGGACTCTGAGTTTGTCTGCCAATCGGGGACGGGAATAACATGAGGAACAGATTGTGGGTAATGGGTCAGGTTACCGAGCACATGCATTACTAAAGGAAAAATAAGGTAGAAGAACTTGCTTTTGGATAGAAGTTTACTAACTAAAAACTTCTATAAAAAAATATGCTCTGTGCTTATAAAGAGCCCTATTCAATTGGCAGAATCGCAATTGAATGAGGCCCTACGTTACCAATGACCTTTGTGGTTCATGTATAATGATTTGCATATGATTAATTGAAAAAGTGTTTGTAAATTATAGATAATATGGCAAACGATGAAAATACATCTTATCATTTTACCACATATAAATTTCCTTGGTCCAATATTAGTCCAAGAACTGACACCTTCTCATTCAGCCAATTCTTCTGATGCTACAATGAAACCCATCTTAATGGAAAGACTAGCTCTTAATTCCAGCTAAGGGGAACAGCTAATCCTGCCTACTTCAAATGTATTCTCCATTCCAAGAGCATGACGCCTAGGAATATGACATGTGTAACATTCAATTTTTTTTTTTTTAAATGAAGGTTGTTTGGGGGGCATAAGGGAGTATATTGAAATCTAAAGTGTAAAAGTAATAAAAAAATAAACTTGACTAGACACAGCCCAATAGATGATATAATTAACTAAATAAATATTTGACTCTTACTTATTGAGATATTTTATATATTAAATGTAAGATCTTATAATATTTTAAAGTACTTTTAAGCAATTTGTACATTAGTACAGTTGTATATCAGGTGGCGGTTGTAGAATTATTCCCAGGCCCTTTCCCTGGATATATGTGCTCAAATATTATGGCCATATCATGAGAAGACAGGATTCTCTAGAGAAGACTCTTGCTGGGAAAGATTGACGGCACACGAAGAATGGGATAGCAGAGGTAAAGATGGATAGATGAGGTCATTGAAGTAATGAACAAGCTTGAGCGGCAGTGGGTGATAGATGTGCCTGGCATGTTGAGGTCCATAGGGTCACAGAGAGTCTGATATGACTGGATGACTAAACAACAGCAGTTACCCTATTAGATTAATGCTATCTTGTGCAAGATGTTGCTACAAGAAAGCATCAATAGGACTTACTACTATCTTTTGCATACTCTAGTCTTACGTTTCCAATAACCCCTCTAGACTGTAAACTCTCAAGATAAAACTACTGCAATAAGTGTCTCTGTCATTAAGTCTACTTAAAATGGTCCTGGAGAGGAGTTACTAGTTGTAAGTGTAAGTTTGAGGTATGGTGCAATGTTTTTGGTCTTTAGGAGGCAATTCTATGACACGAAGGGGCAGTGGAGATTCAAGGCAGCCATATTGGGTCTTGGGTTTCTGGCAATCATTTTCGAGCTCCAAAGGCCCCACATCTTAATGAGTTTTGGAAACACTGTTCTGGGTCAAACAAGGTTGAACTCTATCAGTCTCCTCCAGTTACAATTACAAATGCCAATGCAAAGTAGGATATCTTGGCAGGACTAGTAAATGACTTAATACAACTAATGCTGACACAAAAATCATATAACTCTCTCTAGGGTGCAATAACATAAGTAATAAAACCTCAGCCATGTAAGAACCATTCTTCTGGGAGCAGAAACAATGTAAAATAATCACTTATCTCAATAATTGAAGTGGTTAAATGACTATTGAAGTGTTATACTCTGCTATTATGAAAAACCTGACTTAATGGCAAAAGACAGTTTGTCTTTGTTCTTAACAGGATTAAAGCACCTGGGAGAAATGGTAAACATGGATTTGCATACAATCTCTATTCATTTCAATTGAAAGACAGTCACAATCAATTGCCACATTACCATAGCCAATTAACAACTGCTTTTATGTTTATATTGCCAGTTTGTTATATGCTTCCCAAACATGTGAAGATTTTCCCGAACTTCAGTGATCATTTAATCATGGTCTTGTTATATCATTACTGTTTATTATGTACAATTGCTTAACAAAGAGTTAAAGGGGCATGGAAGGGTTCTGAATTTCAAATTATATAAAATATATATGTATCTATTTACTTTTAGGTTCTTTATTTGATTAAAAAGTGATTTTTGGCCTAAAATCATTTAATTTGTACCTGCCCTCTGAGGCTCATGCAGCTCATGAATACACAGACTGTACAATGAGGTGTTTTAAATTAGCCTGTCAGTGACCTCTCTCAAGTAGCATGCTACGCAATGTTGCCACTGATTGGTTACTATGAGACAGCGCACTCCCAGTACTTAGAAGTACACTGTCTTCATTAGCTGCAGAGGGGAGAAAAGAATTAGGGACGATTTGTAAGATTTTAGGCAGAAAAACTGAATTTATAAGCACTTCTTAATAAAGTACATAAAAGTAAATAGTTGCACAGAGATATTATATATATAGTAAATCCAGGAACCTTTCATATCCCTTTAACACTCCTGTCTATGTTATTCTACACAATCTATTCATTAAATACTGAATATTTGTTACAACTTATTTATCAATGGGTGTATACATTTAGAATATTTGCTTTGTAACTGTATGTTTTAACTTCCTTTAATAACTGTAAGACAATGGGATATATTTAGCAAAAATAATACAAAGATGGGTAACAAAATGTGGTAGGAGGGTGATAAAAATGGTGCATTATAAAGAAAGACTATAATATGGGTATCTTCCAGAAAAAAAGAGGAATTCAAGAGGGTTAGATGTATTGGATGAAAGTATGGTAAGTGGACCAGGCATCCAGTAGAAATGGTAGAGATATATAAAGGAATTCAAGCATGCCCAAGATTTATTAAGCTAAACTTTTTAGGCAAATATAATGAGGAGAATAGATGCTTTTTTAGTAACTTTTACCGTAATTATTACCAGATTTGAATAAATACATTTTTATTGTCTCTCACAGTTTTGTTCAATGTCGTATTAATCCAATATCTATTGATCAGTCATTTACTTTGCAGCAGTAAGGAGGGACATGTATTAATGCTCATATTGGACCAATGGAAGCTTTCAGGACTCGCTTCTCATCCCTGACACAGTAACCTGACGCTCAGTATATTCCTCTTCCAGGTTTGGGTCCTATAGCCGCCTCTGCTGACCCCCACCATGGGAGTTAAAGCTCCACTACCCCAGTATGAGCTGGGTTTCTACGCCCTGGTCGTGACCTCTGCCCTGGTATATTCCCTGAGTGGGATCCTTGAAGCGTCCTCAGGTACACAAATGATCTTGTTTCAGCATTCAGATGAGATGTTATATTATTGTAATAAAATCATTTTTAGGTTATTCTTAAAGAGCATGAAAACTGGCTACATGTTGTGGTATACATTTATTTTCTAAAGTGAATCAATCCTAGGAAATTCCATGTTGTTGTTGTTGTTGCTGTATTTATATGCAAATCAGCAACTTACAATATTAATTATATGATTTGACGTGCTAATTAGGATTACAATCTACTTGTCTGTCTCTGTAGTGGCCAAAATAAAGACAACCCAAAGTTATTTGGAAGTTAGACCCCCTCTCTGAGCCGCACATCAGCATACTGAGTTGCACATTAGTATACAGGAGTCACATATTAGCATACTGAGCCGCACATTATCACACTGAGCTGCACATTATCACACTGAGCCGCACATAATCATACTAAGACACACATTATCATACTGAGACACACATAATCATACTGAGCCTCACATTTTCATACTGAGACACACATTATCACACTGAGACACACATTATCATACTGAGCCTCACATTTTCATACTGAGACACACATTATCACACTGAGACACACATTATCATACTGAGCCTCACATTTTCATACTGAGTCACACATTATCATACTAAGACACACATTATCATACTGAGACACACATAATCATACAGATCCCCACATTATCATACTGAGACACACATTATCATACTGAGACACACATTATCATACTGAGACACACATTATCATACTGAGACACACATTATCATACTAAGACACACATTATCATACTGAGACACACATTATCACACTGAGACGCACATTATCATACTGAGACACACATTATCACACTGAGTCACACATTATCATACTGAGACACACATTATCATACTGAGCGCACATTATCATACTGAGACACACATTATCATACTGAGACACACATTATCATACTGAGACACACATTATCACACTGAGACACACATTATCATACTGAGACACACATTATCATACTGAGACACACATTATCACACTGAGACACACATTATCATACTGAGCGCACATTATCATACTGAGACACACATTATCACACTGAGACACACATTATCATACTGAGACACACATTATCATACTGAGCGCACATTATCATACTGAGACACACATTATCACACTGAGACGCACATTATCATACTGAGACACACATTATCACACTGAGTCACACATTATCACACTGAGACACACATTATCATACTGAGTCACACATTATCATACTAAGACACACATTATCATACTGAGACACACATAATCATACAGATCCCCACATTATCATACTGAGACACACATTATCACACTGAGTCACACATTATCACACAGATCCCCACATTATCATACTGAGACACACATTATCATACTAAGACACACATTATCATACTGAGACACACATTATCACACTGAGACACACATTATCACACTGAGACACACATTATCACACTGAGACACACATTATCACACTGAGACTCATATTATCATACAGATCCCCACATTATCATACTGAGACACACATTATCATACTGAGACAAACATTATCATACTGAGACATACATTATCACACTGAGACACACATTATCATACTGAGACACACATTATCATACTGATCCACACATTATCATACTGAGACACACATTATCATACTGAGACTCACATTATCACACTGAGACACACATTATCATACTGAGACACACATTATCATACTGAGACACACATTATCACACTGAGACACACATTATCACACTGAGACACACATTATCATACTGAGACACACATTATCATACTGAGACACACATTATCATACTGAGACAAACATTATCATACTGAGACATACATTATCACACTGAGACACACATTATCACACTGAGACACACATTATCATACTGAGACACACATTATCATACTGAGACACACATTATCATACTGAGACACACATTATCATACTGAGTCACACATTATCATACTGAGACACACATTATCATACTGAGTCACACATTATCATACTGAGACACACATTATCATACTGAGACACACATTATCATACTGAGACACACATTATCATACTGAGACACACATTATCATACTGAGACGCACATTATCACACTGAGACGCACATTATCACACTGAGACACACATTATCATACTGAGACGCACATTATCATACTGAGACGCACATTATCACACTGAGACACACATTATCATACTGAGACACACATTATCATACTGAGATACACATTATCATACTGAAACACATATTATCATACTAAGACACACATTATCATACTGAGACGCACATTATCATACTGAGCCCCACATTATCACACTGAGACACACATTATCATACTGAGACACACATTATCACACTGAGACACACATTATCATACTGAGACACACATTATCATACTGAGACACACATTATCATACTGAGACACACATTATCATACTGAGACACACATTATCATACTGAGACGCACATTATCATACTGAGACATACATTATCACACTGAGACACACATTATCACACTGAGACACACATTATCACACTGAGACGCACATTATCATACTGAGACACACATTATCACACTGAGACTCACATTATCACACTGAGACACACATTATCATACTGAAACACATATTATCATACTGAGACACACATTATCACACTGAGACACACATTATCATACTGAGACACACATTATCATACCGAGACACACATTATCACACTGAGAAACACATTATCATACTGAGACATACATTATCACACTGAGACACACATTATCACACTGAGACACACATTATCACACTGAGACACACATTATCACACTGAGACGCACATTATCATACTGAGACACACATTATCACACTGAGACACACATTATCATACTGAGACACACATTATCACACTGAGATACACATTATCATACTGAGACATACATTATCACACTGAGACACACATTATCATACTGAGACACACATTATCACACTGAGATACACATTATCATACTGAGACACACATTATCACACTGAGACACACATTATCATACTGAGACACACATTATCACACTGAGATACACATTATCATACTGAGACATACATTATCACACTGAGACACACATTATCACACTGAGACACACATTATCACACTAAGACGCACATTATCACACTGAGACACACATTATCACACTGAGACACACATTATCATACTGAGACGCACATTATCATACTGAGACACACATTATCACACTGAGACACACATTATCACACTGAGACACACATTATCATACTGAAACACATATTATCATACTGAGACACACATTATCACACTGAGACACACATTATCATACTGAGACACACATTATCATACTGAAACACATATTATCATACTGAGACACACATTATCATACTGAGACACACATTATCATACTGAGATACACATTATCATACTGATCCGCACATTATCATACTGAGACACACATTATCACACTGACCGCACATTATCATACTGAGACACACATTATCACACTGAGACACACATTATCACACTGAGACACACATTATCATACTGATCCGCACATTATCATACTGAGACACACATTATCATACTGAGACACACATAATCATACTAAGACACACATTATCACACTGAGACACACATTATCACACTGAGACACACATTATCATACTGAGACACACATAATCATACTAAGACACACATTATCACACTGAGACACACATTATCACACTGAGACGCACATTATCACACTGAGACACACATTATCACACTAAGACACACATTATCACACTGAGACACACATTATCACACTGAGACACACATTATCATACTGAGACACACATTATCACACTGAGACACACATTATCATACTGATCCGCACATTATCATACTGAGACGCACATTATCATACTGAGACGCACATTATCACACTGAGTCACACATTATCACACTGAGACGCACATTATCATACTGAGACACACATAATCATACTAAGACACACATTATCACACTGAGACACACATTATCACACTGAGACACACATTATCATACTGAGACACACATAATCATACTGAGACTCACATTATCATACTGAGACGCACATTATCATACTGAGACACACATTATCATACTGAGACACACATTATCATACTGAGACACACATAATCATACAGATCCCCACATTATCATACTGAGACACACATTATCATACTAAGACACACATTATCACACTGAGACACACATTATCATACTAAGACACACATTATCATACTGAGCCCCACATTATCACACTGAGACACACATTATCATACTGAGACACACATTATCATACTGAGACACAGATTATCATACTGAGACACACATTATCACACTGAGACACACATTATCACACTGACACACACATTATCATACTGAGACACACATTATCACACTGAGACACACATTATCATACTGAGACACACATTATCACACTGAGACACACATTATCACACTGAGACACACATTATCACACTGAGACACACATTATCACACTGACACACACATTATCATACTGAGACACACATTATCACACTGAGACACACATTATCACACTGAGACACACATTATCACACTGAGACACACATTATCATACTGAGACACACATTATCACACTGAGACACACATTATCATACTGAGACACACATTATCATACTGAGACGCACATTATCATACTGAGCCCCACATTATCACACTGAGACACACATTATCACACTGAGACACACATTATCATACTGAGACACACATTATCACACTGAGACACACATTATCATACTGAGACACACATTATCATACTGAGACACACATTATCACACTGAGACACACATTATCATACTGAGACACACATTATCACACTGAGACACACATTATCATACTGAGACACACATTATCATACTGAGACACACATTATCATACTGAGACACACATTATCATACTGAGATACACATTATCACACTGAGACACACATTATCATACTGAGACACACATTATCACACTGAGACACACATTATCATACTGAGACACACATTATCATACTGAGACACACATTATCACACTGAGACACACATTATCATACTGAGACACACATTATCATACTGATACACACATTATCATACTGAGACACACATTATCACACTGAGACACACATTATCACACTGAGACACACATTATCATACTGAGACACACATTATCATACTGAGACACACATTATCACACTGAGACACACATTATCATACTGAGACACACATTATCACACTGAGACACACATTATCATACTGAGACACACATTATCATACTGAGACACACATTATCATACTGAGACACACATTATCATACTGAGACACACATTATCATACTGAGATACACATTATCATACTGAGACACACATTATTACACTGAGACACACATTATCATACTGAGACACACATTATCATACTGAGACACACATTATCACACTGAGACACACATTATCACACTGAGACACACATTATCATACTGAGACACACATTATCACACTGAGACACACATTATCACAGTGAGACACACATTATCATACTGATACACACATTATCACACTGAGACACACATTATCATACTGAGACACACATTATCATACTGAGACACACATTATCATACTGAGACACACATTATCATACTGAGACACACATTATCATACTGAGACACACATTATCATACTGATACACACATTATCATACTGAGACACACATTATCATACTGAGACACACATTATCATACTGAGACACACATTATCACACTGAGACACACATTATCACACTGAGACACACATTATCACACTGAGACACACATTATCACACTGAGACACACATTATCATACTGAGACACACATTATCATACTGAGACACACATTATCACACTGAGACACACATTATCATACTGAGACACACATTATCATACTGAGACACACATTATCATACTGAGACACACATTATCATACTGAGACACACATTATCACACTGAGACACACATTATCACACTGAGATACACATTATCATACTGAGACACACATTATCATACTGAGACACACATTATCACACTGAGACACACATTATCATACTGAGACACACATTATCATACTGAGATACACATTATCATACTGAGACACACATTATTACACTGAGACACACATTATCATACTGAGACACACATTATCACACTGAGACACACATTATCACACTGAGACACACATTATCATACTGAGACACACATTATCACACTGAGACACACATTATCATACTGAGACACACATTATCATACTGATCCGCACATTATCACACTGAGACACAGACACACATTATCATACTGAGTCACACATTATCACACTGAGACACACATTATCACATTGAGACACACATTATCACACTGATCCCCACATTATCACACTGAGACACAGACACACATTATCATACTGAGACACACATTATCACACTGAGACACACATTATCATACTGAGACACACATTATCATACTGAGACACACATTATCATACTGAGACACACATTATCATACTGAGACACACATTATCACACTGAGACACACATTATCACACTGAGACACACATTATCATACTGAGACACACATTATCATACTGATACACACATTATCATACTGAGACACACATTATCATACTGAGATACACATTATCATACTGAGACACACATTATTACACTGAGACACACATTATCATACTGAGACACACATTATCATACTGAGACACACATTATCATACTGAGACACACATTATCATACTGAGACACACATTATCATACTGAGACACACATTATCATACTGAGACACACATTATCATACTGAGACACACATTATCATACTGAGCCTCACATTATCATACTGAGTCACACATTATCACACTGAGACACACATTATTATACTGAGACGCACATTATCATACTGAGACACACATTATCATACTGAGACACACATTATCATACTGAGACACACATTATCATACTGAGACACACATTATCATACTGATCCGCACATTATCACACTGAGACACAGACACACATTATCATACTGAGTCACACATTATCACACTGAGACACACATTATCACATTGAGACACACATTATCACACTGATCCCCACATTATCACACTGAGACACAGACACACATTATCATACTGAGACACACATTATCACACTGAGACACACATTATCATACTGAGACACACATTATCATACTGAGACACACATTATCATACTGAGACACACATTATCATACTGATCCGCACATTATCACACTGAGACACAGACACACATTATCATACTGAGTCACACATTATCACACTGAGACACACATTATCACATTGAGACACACATTATCACACTGATCCGCACATTATCACACTGAGACACAGACACACATTATCATACTGAGACACACATTATCACACTGAGACACACATTATCATACTGAGACACACATTATCATACTGAGACACACATTATCATACTGATCCGCACATTATCACACTGAGACACACATTATCACACTGAGACACACATTATCACACTGAGACACACATTATCATACTGAGACACACATTATCACACTGAGACACACATTATCATACTAAGACACACATTATCATACTGAGACACACATAATCATACAGATCCCCACATTATCATACTGAGACACACATTATCATACTGAGCCGCACATTATCATACTGAGACACACATTATCACACTGAGACACACATTATCACACTGAGACACACATTATCATACTGAGACGCACATTATCCTACTGAGCCGCACATTATCATACTGAGACACACATTATCATACTGAGACACACATTATCATACTGAGACACACATTATCATACTGAGACACACATTATCATACTGAGACACACATTATCATACTGAGACACACATTATCATACTGAGACACACATTATCACACTGAGACACACATTATCACACTGAGACACACATTATCATACTGAGACACACATTATCATACTGAGACACACATTATCATACTGAGCCGCACATTATCACACTGAGACACACATTATCACACTGAGACACACATTATCATACTGAGACACACATTACCATACTGAGTCACACATTATCATACTAAGACACACATTATCATACTGAGACACACATTATCACACTGAGACACACATTATCACACTGATTCCCACATTATCATACTGAGTCACACATTATCATACTGAGACACACATTATCATACTGAGCCTCACATTATCATACTGAGACACACATTATCACACTGAGACACACATTATCACACTGAGACGCATATTGTCATACTGAGTCACACATTATCATACTAGGACACACATTATCATACTGAGACTCATATTATCATACTGAGACACACATTATCATACTAAGACACACATTATCATACTGAGACACACATAATCATACAGATCCCCACATTATCATACTGAGACACACATTATCATACTAAGACACACATTATCATACTGAGACACACATTACCATACTGAGTCACACATTATCATACTAAGACACACATTATCATACTGAGACACACATTATCATACTGAGCCACACATTATCATACTGATCCCCACATTACCATACTGATTCCCACATTATCATACTGAGTCACACATTATCATACTGAGACACACATTATCATACTGAGACGCATATTGTCATACTGAGACGCACATTATCATACTGAGACGCACATTATCATACTGAGACATACATTATCATACTGAGCTGCACATTATCATACTGATTCATACATTACCATGCTGAGACACACATTATCATACTGAGACACACTTATCATACTGAGACACACCAAGCAAACAGTTTTACATAGTTCCATTTTCTTCTTAAAAAGCCACTCCAGAAGAATATGTATATATATACAGCTGCAAGCAAAAGTATGTGAACCCTTTGGAATGATATGGATTTCTGCACAAATTGGTCATAAAATGTGATCTGATCTTCATCTAAGTCACAACAATAGACAATCACACTCTGCTTAAACTAATAACACACAAATAATTAAATGTTACCATGTTGTTATTGAACACACCATGTAAACATTCACAGTGCAGGTGGAAAAAGTATGTGAACCCCTAGACTAATGACATCTCCAAAAGCTAATTGGAGTGAGGTGTCAGCCAACTGGAAACCAATCAAGGAGATGAGATTGGAGGTGTTGGTTACAGCTGCCCTGTCCTATAAAAAAACACACACCAGTTCTGGGTTTGCTTTTCACAAGAAGCATTGCCTGATGTAAATGATGCCTCACACAAAAGAGCTCACAGACGACCTACGATTAAGAATTGTTGACTTGCATAAAGCTGGAAAGGGTTATAAAAGTATCCCCAAAAGCCTTGCTGTTCATCAGTCCACGGTAAGACAAATTGTCTATAAATGGAGAAAGTTCAGCACTGCTGCTACTCTCCCTAGGAGTGGCCGTCCTGTAAAGATGACTGCAGGATCACAGCGCAGACTGCTCAATGAAGTGTAGAAGAATCCTAGAGTGTCAGCTAAAGACTTACAAAAGTCTCTGGCATATGCTAACATCCCTATTAGCGAATCTACGATATGTAAAACACTAAACAAGAATGGATTTCATGGGAGGATACCACAGAGGAAGCCACTGCTATCCAAGCAAAACATTGCTGCACGTTTACAGTTTGCACAAGAGCACCTGGATGTTCCACAGCAGTACTGGCAAAATATTCTGTGGACAGATGAAACTAAAGTTGAGTTGTTTGGAAGAAACACACAACACTATGTGTGGAGAAAAAGAGGCACAGCACACCAACATCAAAACCTCATCCCAACTGTGAAGTACGGTGGTGGGGGCATCATGGTTTGGGGCTGCTTTGCTGCGTCAGGGCCTGGACGGATTGCTATCATCGAAGGAAAAATGAATTCCCAAGTTTATGAAGACATTTTGCAGGAGAACTTAAGGCCATCTGTCTACCAGCTGAAGCTCAACAGAAGATGGGTGTTACAACAGGACAACGACCCAAAGCATAGAAGTAAATCAACAACAGAATGGGTTAAACAGAAGAAAATACGCCTTCTGAAGTGGCCCAGTCAGAGTCCTGACCTCAACCCGATTGAGATGTTATGGCATGACCTCAAGAAAGCGATTCACACCAGACATCCCAAGAATATTGCTGAACTGAAACAGTTCTGTAAAGAGAAATGGTCAAGAATGACTCCTGACCGTTGTGCACATCTGATCTGCAACTACAGGAAACGTTTGGTTGTAGTTAATGCTGCCAAAGGAGGTTCAACCAGTTATTAAATCCAAGGGTTCACATACTTTTTCCCCCTTCACTGTGAATGTTTACATGGTGTGTTGAATAAAAACATGGCAACATTTAATACTTTGTGTGTTATTTGTTTAAGCAGACTGTGATTGTCTATTGTTGTGACTTAGATGAAGATCAGATCACATTTTTTGACCAATTTGTGCAGAAATCCATATCATTCCAAAGGGTTCACATACTTTTGCTTGCAACTGTATATCAATGTTTGAAAACTTTGTCTGGCTAAGCGCATAATCAGGAAAACAGCAAGTTTTTAATTAGAAAATATAATTTTTGATGCCTCTGCAGGACCCTTAGGGATTTGTTGTACATTGGTGGTAGTTGTGTGTGTGAGAGATGCTTTACTTTCCTGGAGAACTGTGCTTGCATTAAATGATGCAAGGTGTCTCTTTCAGGACCAGTTAGGGAGAAAGGGTGTCAATTTCAATCTATCCCTCTATTCTACACTCTATCCTACTATACCTATCACTTTCCTCCTAATATTTCTCCCCTTAGAATACCTCTCCTAAGATTGTTCACACCCCTCTCTCCAAAATTCCGCTTCCTCAATATTCTCCTTACCTCTGGAAAATAGACTTCCCCTTATTATTTATCTTTCCCAATATTTCACCTCCATCTCTGTCCAAAAGATTGCTTCTCTAATATTTATCTCACCCCATCGCTATAAAATCTCTAGTATTTCACTCCTCATATCAAATATCTTTCCCCCTCATATTTCACTTCAAAATACCCCTCCCTCTAAGATTTCACTTGCGTCTTTCTCCAAAATATGTCTCTGACAATATTTCACTCACCTCTCCCTCCAAAACATCTCTCTACAATATATATTTTTTTTTTCTCAATCCATTTTTTATTAGGTACACAGAAGAGAAAACTAAGCATGTTTACAAAGTACATATCCTTTACAATGTATTCACATTAACATGCAAAGCTTTTGTATTTATCTACTTATGTGGATGGCCCACAAGAAATAGAGATTCAGCCAATGATATTTCACTGTCCTGTACCCAATATTTTTCCTTAATTTTTTCTGTGGATAACATTACTAAACCATGAAATTTAACTTAGTAAGGCGGGGGGGGGGGGGGGGGGGGGGAGAGTTCACAGCCTTCAATCATCGTGCACTTCCCTTGCTCTTATATAAGATTACCTCCTTTCAACGTGTCTCCGGGTCTAAACATCTTCCATGTCTTCCCACCTCCTCCTCAAGCCAAGAGTTGCAGTCAGGGCTATCACTGTCTTTATGCTGTGAGTCGACAGCAAAATATAATTTTATTTATTTATGACAGCTCGTAGACTAAGGACATTGGTTTTCCACTGCCTTGCTACCTGGCTTTTTGTTGTGAGCATTAAAAACTGCAAGAATTTATTTTGCGAAGTAGACAAGCTCCTATACAAAGAACCCAGCAAAGCTATTTCCATGTCGGCTGAAAGCGGTGAATGTACAAGTGAGGAGGCTAGGACAAAAACTTTCTTCCATAATTGTTGCACCTTGGGACATGGCCACCAAGTGGGGATGAATGAACCCAATTCGGAGCATCCCCTAAAACACACAGGGTCTCCACAATATTTAATGTATCTTTCCCCCCAAAACGGCTGTCCACAATAATTAAATTACCTCTCCCTCCAAAGCACCTTCTACCACTATTGATCTGATCCCTTCCCCAAATACTTCTCCACAAATATTCCTCTCACCTTCCCATTGAAACACAGCTCCCTATCTCTTCCTCATAAAAACCTGTCCCCCAGTAGTTCACCCCTATCAAAATACATCTTCTAGTATTTAACTTATCTCTCCTCCAAAATACCTTTCAACAATACTAAACTTACCCCCTGCCCCCCCTTCAAAATACCACTTTCCAATATTTTAGTTATCTCAACCTTCAAACTGGATTTCCACAAATATTCCTCTCACGTATCCATTACAAACATGCGCCAAGTGATATTATCCTCCATACTCTCATCTAACATCTCACCACAGAAAGACGAGCAGTCTGTTGGTTCCAGTACAACCCAACTCCCAATCCCAAATTGGTCAATTATTAGCAGGACAAATGTTTTCATATTTATTTCTATAGAATAAATAGACTGAAATGTATTTATTACCTGTATTTTATTTTTCAGAGGGCATGGACAGAAAGAGTTTCAAAGAGCATATGCAAAAAGGCTGGTATTATTTTGGTAGGAAGATGGTAAGTTACTGAAAATGGGTCCTACAAACATACTATAACACACCTAAAGGGACTACTGTGGTCATAAGTTTAAAATATACTATTTGAAATAACTACACTGGAAAATATGCAAAAAAAGTTTTTGAGAATCTAAATAAAATAATGCGGGCCCCTAATATATTATCTTTTATATGTAATTATGCTGTTGTTAGATCTGCCATTATGGGTTCTGGTGATCAACATTCTATACAAATGATTTTTATTTTTTTTAAATTAAGAAAATTACTAACAGAATATCATCAATATATCTGCCTGCGCCAGTTATTGACAGTTTAATTACATATAAAACATAAATATATAAATATATAAAAATAGCATGCCTATCCAAATTTGTGGAAAAATAAAACTGTATCTCTATACTAAATTGTCTTTGGAGACTTTGACTGCACAGTAAGTTTCTGTCTGCAGACTGGTAATGTGGCATCTACAGCTGCCAGAAACAGCAATAGAAAGCACATTACATAGTTACATAGTTACATAGTAATTAAGATTGAAAAAACACTTTCAGTCCATCAAGTTCAACCTTTTCAGATCTCCTCTGATCTGCAATATGTTTATGATTAAATATTAATTAATTAGTTGTTAATTAATTATTAATCAATTATTTTTTTTATTTTTTTTTAATCATTAATTAATCCAGAGGAAGGCAAACAGAAAAAAAAACAAGTGAGACTTAGCCAATCGTCTCAAAGGGAAAAAAAATAAAAATAAATTCCTTCCTGACCCTAGATACTGGCATTTGGATTTCTCCCTGGATCAATACCGTCTCTCTAATTATCCATGATAACCCTGAATTCCCTTTTTAATTAGAAATAAATCTAGTCCCCTTTTAAAGTTATCTATCGAATCTGCTGTTACTACCTCCTCTGGTAGAGAATTCCACAGATTAACCACCCTTACTGTGAAGAACCCTTTTCTTTCTTTAAGGTGGAATCTTTTTACTTCTAACCTCAAGGGATGTCCTCTTGTCAGTTGAAAACCTCTGGGCACAATAAGCTCCCTTGACAAATCTTTATACTGACCCTGGATGTATTTATATAAGATAATCATATCTCCTCTTAGATGCCTTTTTTCTAGAGAAAATAAGTGTAATTTGGTTAGTCTTCATAACTTAGCCCCTCCATTCCCCTTATTAGTTTTGTTGCCCTTCTCTGTACCTTTTCCAGCTCTAAAATGTCCTTTTCATGAAGTGGTGCCCAAAATTGTACTCCATATTCCAAACGAGGGCGTACTAGAGATTTGTATAGTGGCAGAATTATATTACTTCCCTGGCCTCTATACCCTTCTTAATACATGCTAATATTTTATTTGCCTTTGCAGCTGCTGATTAGCTTTGAGCACTGTTACCTAGGTGGTTGTCCACAAGCACTCACAAATCATTTTCAATATCTGATACACCTAGATTTGCTCCATTAAGATTATAAATTGCATGGCTATTTTTCCTTCCCAGATGCATAACTTTACATTTATTCGTATTAAATATCATCTGCCATTTAGATGCCTATTCCTCAATTTTATGTAAATCCCTTTGGAGGGAAAGCACATCATTATCTGATTTAATTACCTTGCACAACTTTCTGTCATCAGCGAAAATGGAGACACCACACTCCAATCCTACCTCTAAGTCATTCATAAATATGTTAAAAATGAGAGGACCTAATACTGAACCCTGAGGAACCCCACTTACCACATTAGTCCAATCGGAGTATGTTCCATTTACAACAACCCTTTGCTTCCTGTCTTTTAGCCAGCTCTCGATCCATGAGCAGATATTTACTGCAATTCTTGTATCTCCTGGTTTGCACAATAGTCTCCCATGTGGCACTGTATCAAAAGCCTTTGCAAAATCCAAAAAGACTACACCCAGGTTCCTACTAACCTCCTCATAGAAACTAATTAGATTTGTTTGACATGACCTACCCCTCATAAATCCATGTTGACTACTACTTATAATCCTGTTCAAATTAACATATTCTTGTATATTATCCCTTATTAACCCTTCTAAAAGCTTCCCCACTACAGAAGTGAGGCTCTCTGGTCTATAATTCTCCGGATTTGCTCTTGCTCCATTTTTAAATATACGTATCACATCTGCTTTTCTCCAGTCATGTGGTAGAGACCCTGTGTTGACTGTGTTGTTCATTTACACGGACACAGATACAGTAACAGACCAAACCAACTGATAAAATAAAATGGATTTCTGAAGTTAAGAATAATTTAATTTACTTTGTGAAACATTTTGACCAGTATCAAGTTTAGTTATTGAAAAGAGAGAATATAGAAAAAAGACGATGACAGTGGTGCTTTAATAGATATATTTGTTCTATGTCCAAAATCAGTATTATAACAGATTAACGGGAAATTCGATTCTGCTAATAGGTCTATGTACATGAAATGTGTGCTGGTGAAAGGTTTAAATATAAAATCAATCAATAACTAATTTTTGACAGATGTTTGAAAGAATATTTTTAGACATTACACAAACTTAAAAAGTGACCTATAGTTAAGAAAAGTGGCTCCCAGCCATTTCAGCCAGTGACCGTCCAGTGCTCATGTGGACTGCCTGTGAGATGCAGAACATTTTGTACAGGGTGATACTACATGTGATACACTGCATCTTCATTTAGTTTTGCAGTGATTTACTAAAGAACATATTTTAACAGTATATATTTTCCCCAATTATCTATTTATACCTATAACTAATGATAGTGGTAGGTACAAAGTGATAGGTTCTTATCATCGCTCCCTGAGGGCTGGTTGTTGACAATCACTGGTTTAGAGGAATTACTTTTGATCTGATAAATGATACAAAGCGGGAGAAGACATTGGAAAGTAATTGTTCACTCTACTAGGAATTATTATCATCCTTTTGAATGAACGACTTGCTACCTAAACACGGCTAATTACATAGTAATTGAGGTTGAAAAAGACTTTTAGTCCATCAAGTTCAACCTTTTTAGATCTCCTCTGATCTTGGTAATATGTGGATTGTTAATTAATTGTTAATTGATCCAGAAAAAGGCAAACAGAAAAAAAAAATATTGAAATATTGCCATTTGATTTAATGATCACTTGGCAATATTTCCACCTGCTTTGTTTCATTTTCTAGGTCAGTGTAGGGGAGGAGCATAAATTTTCTCTGAAGCTATTTTGTGTCACAAATCATCTACTTTCTATACATATATCTTTTGCATTTTAGGGAATTCTAATTATGGTTTGTGTTGGTTTGATATATTGTTAAGTTAAATTTCCTATAAAACAACAATCTAGGTAAATCATTTTTCTCTGCAAATGATTTAATAAAATATAAAGAAACGTACTTACAAACTATCGCCAATATATTTGCCTGTGCCATTGCCAGTTATTGCCAGTTTAATGTAATATAAATATACAGAACATAAATATATACAATATAGATGTCTATTCAAACATGTGGAAGAATCAAACTAATATAACATGTACTGTCTCTATATTCTAAATTACCTGAATCTCACAACTGGTTTAAAACAGTTTAGAAAGGTAATTGGCTAGTACCTAACATCAAAACTGAAAACCATTTTAAAGAAAGCATATAATCAGTGATAACACAAATATATCTTACTATGATTGGTATTAATCTATTTCCATGTGCACATGAATTAAAGAAATGTCTATGTTTTTTCTTTCCCTGCAGGACGTCTCTGACTTCGAATGGGTCATGTGGTTTACCACATTTAGAAATTATATCATCTTTGCCCTTTCTGGACATGTTATTTTTGCCAAGATCTTTTCTATGCTAATTCCTCAGGTGGGTTTCTTTAATTACTGCTCTGCTTGTGATACCAGTTATCCTGTAGTGGAAAACGTGTTAATATCTCTAATTGGAAGAGGTGAAATCATTCTTTGGTCCATGTTGTTAATGTAATATTTCATGAATCTCTTAATATTGCAATTACTAAAAATTTAAATAACCAAAACTGGTTTCTGAGAAATACATATAAATCAATTTATTTATAATTGGGTTGTGTATAAGACTATTTTTATTAAGGTTTTTATGGTTTTATTATTAAATATGGCAAGATTTAAGCATATACATTGACTCATGATAGAATGGAAAATGGAAGAACCAAATATACCAATTTAAGACTTTTAGGCCATTTAACAACATGTCCGCTTGACCCCATTCCCTCACAACTAATTTTATTCCTCTCCACTATCCTATCAGGGGCTCTAACCAGCACATATCCCTCTCCCTTTAAAGAGTCACTGATTACCGTAAATCCCTTTCTTTATCCATGCTCTCTAACTATTACAATATTGTTTTGCTTCATTTTGTCTTTAAGCTACTTAAAGATTTGTCTATAACCATCTAAACCATTTTCTGTAATCAAACTCCTTATTTGACCCTCTTCAATCTGGTTTCC
This sequence comes from Discoglossus pictus, assembly GCA_027410445.1. NCBI lineage: Eukaryota > Metazoa > Chordata > Amphibia > Anura > Alytidae > Discoglossus > Discoglossus pictus. The sequence goes on along the minus strand of CM050166.1, from coordinate 426,037,212 downwards.
ATGTGCAAAACTTTGCTGAGACTTCACTTACAAAATAACTAGTTACTTCCTGATTGGTAAAGCAAAAGAACACTATCCTCTACTTATCCTCCTGGACATTTCCTCTGCCATTGACAAAGTTGACCACTCTCTTCAGATTCTCAGCTCCATTGGCGACTTGTGACATTGTGCTCTCTCTTATCTATCTAACCGCTCCTTTAGTGTTATGTTACATATTTGGGTTCCACTTCATCCCCATTACCACTTACTGTCAGGTAATCATGAATCTCAAGGCTCTGTTTTGGGTCTTCACAATCTACACGGCCTCCCTTGGCAAACTAATAAGCTTTCCTGAGGTCCAGTATCATCTCTATGCTGATGATATCCACATTTACATATTATCTCCTGACTTATCTCACTTGTTACTAACTCATGTTACCACCTGTCTATCCAACATCTCCTCCTGGATGGCTTCCCACAACCGAAAAACTGAGCTCTTACTTAAGACTTCACAGCCCTTTTGCCAAAGTATAAGATGGAGGAAAAATAAATCCTGAATTTCAGCACATCTGTTAAAGTACCTGTGTAATGCCAGTTTCTATAGTAAATTGTGTAGATCTGTTATAGGACTAGTGTAGATTAGGAAAAACATCACATCATATCTTCATTTTATAAGACACTGCTGGTATAATATTCCTTTCAAGGCATGAGGGTCAGTTACATCATTATAAACATATTTTATGGCATATACATGTCATATACTGTAATTTTATGTATGTGTGTAAGGAATGAGGGGGCACCTGAGGAGCCGATGGCTTGGGGCATAAATCTGCCCCTGACAACTCACTCACTCAGTATGAAAGTCAACAGAAAGTGTGGAAGACACAAACATGGCATCCTAAGGAGCAATAATATTATAATTATTTATATTAGTATGACTGTATGTCTGTTATTATACAGTAGACTTTCAGTTAACCAGCACTCAAGCAACCAGAACTCTCAAGCAGCCAGAAAAGAATTGAATACTGTACTTTAAATAAAAATACAAATTACAGGGCTCAACAAATGCCAGGTTGTCATGCCACAAAATACTTACAGGCACCTAGATTGTATCCACGGTATGCAATTCAGTGTTACCTGGAAGCAGACAGGCGTGAGTGACTGAGTCAGGGCAGTGTTGGCGTCACATTCCCCGGGGTCAGCACCGCACCCTCCAGCCCAACGTACCTGTGTGTAAGTGAGGAGTGAAAGCTGCTGCTGCTAGAACAGCCCTCACTGACAAATATACTTAGCAGAGCATCCTATGTGAAGCTTATTTAATCCTCTTTTGAAGTAACTCTCAAGCAACCAGAAACTACATTTATCCAGCATCTACCAATCCCAGTGGGTGCCGGATAACTGAGAGTCTACAGTATTTTAGTAGAAATGTTTAGCCAATATCATATAGTATTTTTGCCAATATCATATGTGTGTGTGCATCCGAGTCCCGTGTCTTGCGTTCCTTAGCCCCACCCCCGGTTTTATTGCCTCCCTATCTCTGCTATTAACATATCCCTTCTCTCGCTTGCCTATTTCCTTCACTCTCTCCCTCTTTCATTCTACTTTCCCTCCATACCCCTTACACCACTCTCCCTCCTCTTTCCAAACCATTTTTTACTGTACCTGAATTCTATGCTCCTGAAAACTAGTAAGACGGAGAGTGACCCCCGACCTCTCTGCTCCTCTCCCACCTGCCCCTATTTGTCTTTCTATATTGAGTCCTACAATTTACTTGCACCTGTTTACAAAAATCCCTAATAAATTGTCACCAACCCACACATCATGGCCACCCTGTTCAAGCATCCACCCCTTCTCCAGCTGTCTTACTGCACAACCATTATAAAAATGTTGGGTTGGGCCATTGCACTTGGAAAAAACATTTCCTCTAACTTTACTGTTGTTATTTTTTTTGTACAGTTGTATAAATTTGTACTGTATTGGCAATTTTCAGCGATTTTATTTTGAACTACGACTGCAATTTTCAAACTATGTACTGTTTATTCAATGGTGTATCACTTTATACACTATGTAAATATAGATAAATAACTAAAAACTTAAATGAATAGATGCTAAAGTTGCTAATTTGTAAGAAGTATTTCGCAATTTACAGTGGGTAAGATATATGAACATGGGCGTAGGAGCCAAAGAAAATCAACTGCTTCTCTACACATAAACACACACAGTGAAAAATCTGGGGGGGGGATGTGTCCCCCACATCCCACCCAGTTCCTACACCCATGTAAATAAACTTATATTAACTTCTTGACTTGGATTCTAACTTGTTTCTGGTCATGGCGACTTTCATGGCTACTCTTTCCAATTCAGTCTGACTTCAATCTGTGTTTTTCCTCACAGTACAGGTCATTGATTTACATGCTCTATGGGATACTGACTGTGTATGCGATTATGGGAAGCAACTACCTGATGCTGATCCTGTCCCACTGTCTACTACTCTACACGGTCGGTCTGGTGAAGCAGAAATGGTTGTGTTTTGCCGCCGGCCTGTGTAGTCTAGCGAGCTTCAAAATGGAACCATTCAACTCTTGGCAAGTATGTTTTATAGGTTTGGGGCTCTGAACCAGCTAGATGTGTTGTCTTTGTCTTTGATTGGGTCTTTATCCTAGATTTTCATTAATAGGAAGCGATATTATTATTGGTGCCAGGGCTAATGCAATTCTGAAATTTGTACCTCTGAGGCCTAAATATTAGTATAACATATGAAGGACATCCTTCCAGGCTCCTGGAAAGAGCCTGCCTGTATATGTGGTTAATTGGTGATTTACACATCAGATTGCACAAAAAGAGACATAATGGTGCCACAAAACATCAGTAGCAGGATTAACATTGGGCTAGATAAATCTGTGCAGAAAGTGTTAGCTTAAGGGCGTTTCTTCTTGGAAAAAAATCACTTAGTCAGAGAACTTCAGTTACCTACTTGGTGATGATATGGAAATGCTATAAACAACTTTATTGCCTGGTTGCTCATAAAATGTATTACCCACACCAGCTGCACCAAGCTGTAAATATTACCATTACACAGTCTTGCTAACAAATCTGATTGTTAACCGTACCCTTGAATGTGGGACTGGTGTGATACAATATTATAATATAAAATGTATTGTCTGAGTGAGCGCTATGTGTGTAACAGGATATTAATTTTATCCTTTAGTTTCAATTTTATAAATTAATTATTCAGTGAACTATATAAAAAAAATGGCAAGCCATTGATTAACCCCCATGGAGTATGAGAGATAAAACAGATAATGTGCACATTAAACAGGAATAGCTGTTCTACGCACTTTAGTAAATGCGACGTCATTGAATCAGTTTTTTTGTTCTTTGATTTCAGAGTGGATTTGTCACAGGAACCTTTACTCTGCAGGACGTCCTGTTTTATGGTGGCAGTGGCTTCACTATCTTGCGCTGTATGAGTTTTGCTTTGGAGAACTGTGACAGGAAAGAGGGCATGTACTCACCACTGGAGCTCCTTAAATACAACTTCTACCTGCCGTTCTTTTTCTTTGGGCCAATCATGACTTTTGACAAATTCTATCAGCAGGTGAGTTATGAGTTAAATCGGCTAATGAATAGGAGCTTATAGAATGGTTCCTCATGGGCAGGGCCTCCAGTTGTATCTGGATGATAGATTGGTGGAAGTTGTGTGTGAGAGGGGTGTTTACATTTCTGGAAGGCTATTGTTGCAGTGAATGATGCAAGGGGTCTGCTTATGGGCTGGTGAGGGAGAATGGGCGTTGTGTCTATTTCAATCTTATCCAATTATCATTACAGTGACACTCTATTCCCTCTTTCCACTGTATTCTTATAAACATTTTAACTGCGTTGTCATAAACAACTGAAGGTACTTTGGACAAAAAAAGGACAATCATTCACTTTAAAATAATGTTATTATTATTTGTAATATGTAAGACACCTCAAGGTGATAAAAGGCATCTCCTGCCCATATCTCCCTTCTCATCCAGTTCTCAAGGACATCTTTACCACCATTACACCTGTCTCCCTTACAGGTCTCATTCCTCTGCCAGACCATTTATCTCCCTCCTGAAGTCTCCATATTCAGTCCTTCTTCCCATTACCCTTTTCTCTATCGCCCCTTCCCATATACTTCTGTCTTTCTATTTATTCCTTATCAACTCCCTCCTAACTCTCTCATGCTTTCCATGTCTTCTAATCTCTTCCTTTTGATATTCCTCCTCTCTTTCTTTCTCTCTCTTCCTCCCCACCTCCCTACTCTCTCTCTCTCTCTCTCTCTCTCTCTCTCTCATTCTTAACATTTTACCTTGTCTACTTCTCTCTTTCTCTCTCTTTCCACCTGCATAGTCTTTTCCTTTCCATCCCTTACCACTCATTTCTCCCTCACTCTCCATCTTTCTTCTCCTTGTGACCTCCATCGTCCTTTCATCTCCTTTGTGTCTCTCTCACTCTTCTTTCTTCTTTTCTCTCTCTCCTATGCTTTCATTTCCCTTTTCTCTCTCTCCTCATATCCATTATCTCTCTTTTCTTTCCCATTTATATCTGCAATTCCATTTCCATTTTCTCTCCCTCTAATTATCTTCTTCCTCTTTCTTCTCCATCATCCCTTCTCCTACTCTTCTCTCTTTTCCCATCTTCCTATCACCATTCTCTCCATCACATGTCCCTCTTCCCATCTCTATGTGTTCTCACTTCCTCCCATTTCCACTCAACATATTGTATCCGATTATAGTATACACAGACCACTGATCCAACAATTTAAAACCTTCTCACATCCTTATATATACATACAGTAGATGCATTGTCTTGAAGGGCCACGCAATGAAAAATAAAATAGCATAATTAAGCAGGAAAACATCATACAACTATTTTGTAATTAAAAAAATAAATGTTGATGCCTCTGTGGACCCCTGAAGGGATCCATGATACATTGGTGGAAGTTGTGTGTGTGAGAGGGGTGGTTACATTTCTGCAAGGATATTGTTGCAGTGAATGATGCAAGGGGTCTGCTTATGGGTCTATGATGGAGAATGGACATTGCGTCTATTTCAATATTATTATTATAGTGACTCTCTATTCCCTCCTTCTGCACCCTTCTCTCCACTGATATCCAAAACACACACCCTTATGATGGAGGAAGTGATGTAACAATCACAAAATGGATTCCTGTACTTATAAACAGAGTCTTCAAAAATTCAGATTTCTCCAAAAATGTTTTATGTCCATGACTTACACCGCTGCCAATATTTCTAGTTGGTACGTACCTGACAAACAAGTGCCTTTTTTATTAAACTGCAGTGGTCCTTTAAAGTAAAGTTAGAATGATAAACACCGGCTTTCCTCAAGCACTAAATATCCAGAGTTTATATTATAAAGCCAAAAAAGACTTCCTGACCTAATATTAGTCAGGATGAGATGTGTTTAATTGAGGACAATCTTGAAATATAACAGAGCAGGAATTCTTTAAACAGATTCATCATTTTTAAAGAACCACTGTACAAAGAAATCTTTGAGTCTAACTAAGAACATAATAAATCGGTAAACTAGTTTTTAATTAGAAACAAATATTGACGCCTCTGTTGGACCCTGGAGGTATCCATGATGCATTTGTGGAAGCTGTGTGTGTGAGAGGGGGCTTTACATTGTGGCGCTATATTTAATCCTAAAGTAATAATGGAAATAACCATGTAGAAACCTGTGGCTGTTATATTTATTCCATAATTATCTGTTTCCGATCTCTAGTGAATAGCAAGCTTTCCTACATGTAATAACTTGTCTAGCACACTGTTTTCTGATTATTAATGTGAGAAAAGGGGTTTGCTGTTTTTATGGAAAAGAGACAAAGATTTACATATAGCGGTGTAATTATTTAGGTCACTAAATATATTCTGATACCACAAGTTCCTGTTGTGGAAGTTTAAATGAGTACGATCATTTCCCAGCCCCCACGTGTAACCCTATGAGCCCCTCAGTTACTAACCTGGGCCCTCATTCAAATCCTGGTTGTAGGAGCTGTGTGGCCACAAGGGATGGCCGCAAGCTACTTTCCTATTCAAATCCATTTTTGCCGAGAGCACCAGCCAGCTTGTGGTCGGTGCCTTGCGTTCCCTTGCGGCCACCCCTGCCCCGGCACCTAAACAAGACTAAAATGAACCCCCTCAGTCCAATAGGAGTCTATATAGACCCCTATAGGACACTATTAATACCTAGGTTAACCCCATAAGTGCCATGAAGGTCCTCCAGGACCCTCATGACAAAGTCTAAGCACTACACTACACTAGTAACCCTAAATATACCCCATTAACCCCTTAACCCTAGGGGGTAATGTTATGTAGATAGGGGGTATTGTTGTATAGATTGGGGGTAATGTTTTGTAGATAGGGGTACTGTTTTATAGTTGTTCTTTTTTTATTTTTTGTAGTGGGGGTGTGTAATGTTCTGTTTTATTTTTTGTAACAGCTTTTTTTTAATTTTGTGTAATTAGTGGGGTGGGGGGTTTAATATTGGATTTAATATTAGATTGGTAGTGCTAGGTAGGTAGGGGTTAATAGGTTAGGGTAGAGGGGGGTTAGTTTAGATTTAGTGGTTTATTTGGGGAGAGTAGTGTATGTACTTAGTGTCATGAGGGTCCTGGAGGACCCTCATGGCACTTATGGGGTTTATATTAGGGTTCTAATTGTCCCATGAGGGTCTTCATAGACCCTCATGGGACTGATGGGGTTAAAAAGAGGCTTATGGGGGTCTGTATAGACCCCCATTAGAGATGGGGTTAAATAGGCCTATAAGGGGTTAAATGGGCCCAGTTAAGGTTAGATAGGCCCAGTTAGTGTTAGATAGGCCAAGTTAGGTTTAAATAGGACTAGAGGGGGTTAAATAGATCCAGATAGAGTTAAATGGGCCCAGTTAGGGTTAAATAGGCCCTGTTAGGGTTACATAGGTCTAGAGGGCAGTTAAATATGTCCAGTTATAGTTAAATAGGCCCAATTAGGGTTAAATAGGCCCAGCTAGGGTTAGATAGGCCCAGTTATGGTTTATTAGGTCCAGATAGGGTTAAACTGCGGCCACAAATGACAGTATTGGCTAGCGCCGATGTGCCAGCTAGCCAATGTATTACATGTCATCATCATGTCCCTCAATGTGTCCCCCATCATTTACAGTGCTGTACAGTGCTTCTTTAAATTTAGTTTTCACTTTTTAGTTTGGCAGGCTTTGAAGCCTGATCTGCGGGCTAGGAAGGGGTGTGCTGCAGCACCCTCGCAAGGAATTGCAGCATTGCGGCCATTTTGTGGCCAGAATTTGAATGAGGCCCCTGGTGTATGTATGGAGTGTGAGGGAGTATATGGAGAATGAACCTGAAATATAGGGGTGTAAGACATGGAAAATCATTGAAATTTGTAACAGAACATCAATTATAGGTAATAACAAGTACCTAATCAGTTTAATGTTACTTTTTTACACTTAAGTTTTATATTGTTATCTCACAATCACCCTTTCTGATCCACCCACTGAGTGCAGTCTGTTATCTCATTCTTATTGGTGAGTTTGTCAACTAGCCCTAGCCCTCTGGTTGTATTGGGTTCAGTATATCTTTATCATGGTCATGCTGATCTCCTTGGTTTGACAAATTGACAAATATGAGCACACACAGTGCCAGGGAGTAACAAGGCTAAATTGCCAGTCACATGGGCATAAAGGGCAAGTGTAAAGGTGCTCAAGTGACCTTTGGTCTGACTAGTAGAATGTACCCATAAGGGCCATTGCAGTTCAAGAAAAAGGCACCTGTTTGTCAAGTACTTATATTAGTAGCTGTGTAAGCCATGGGCATAAAGCATTTTTGGAAAAATATGATTTTTTTTAAGACTTTGGTTATGAGTATAGGAATCCATGTTGTGCTTGTTACATTACTTCGTCAGAGCTGTATCATGAGGTTGTGTGTAATGGTCAGTTGAGAAAGGTGTGGGGACTGAGGGAACAGAGAGCCTTTTTTAAGATAATTGGATAAGTTTTAAATTTACACCACACCACTTTTTTAATATATACTAGCCACTTGCCCGTAAAAAATTACGGCATAAAATTTCCAAGCGTTGCAATGCTGTTGTTTGCCATACAATGCAAGGCTCGCCATGCACGGCTTCTCTCTCTTTCCGTCCCTTGATCTGTGCCCTCTCCCTCCCTCTTCTCTCCTTCTCTCTTCTTCCCCATTACGGGCCTCCTATCACAAATGACGGGAAAGTATTTCATTTTCTCTCCTCCCCTGTGTCTCTTTCCCCCTCCCTCCCCTGTGTCTCTTTCCCCCCTACCTTCCTTGTGTCTCTTTCCCCCCTCTCCCTCCCCTGTGTCTATATCCCCCTCTCTCCCTCCCCTATGTCTCTTTGTCCATTCTCCCTCCCCTGTCTCTCTTTGCCCCGCTCTCCCTCCCCTGTGTCTCTTTGCTCCGCTCTCCCTCCCTGTGTCTCTTTCCCCCTCTCCCTACCCTGCGTCTCTTTGCCCTGCTCTCCCTCCCCTGTGTCTCTTTCCCCCTCTCTCACACCAGTGTCTCTTTTTCCCCACTCCCTCCCCTGTGTTTCTTCCCCCCTCTCCCTCTTGTGTCTCTTTGCCCTTGCTCTCCCCTCTCCCTCCCCTGTGTCTCTTTCCCCCTCTCTATTGTCCCCTGTGTCTCTTTCCCCCCTCTCCCTCCTGTTTGTCTACCCCCTCTCCCTCCCCTGTCTCTCTTCCCCCCCTTCTCTCACCCCTGTGTCTCTTTCCCCCCACTCCCTCCCCTGTGCCTCTTTGCCCCACTCTCCCACCCGTGTCTGTTTTCCACCATGTCCAACATATTTATAGAGGACTGAGTAATCGATTTAAATTGCCATGTAAGGATGGCCAATTTTAGTGGAAATGTTACCAAAATATAACCAAATTTAAATAATTCTTAAATGTGCTACAATAAGTTGTAATGTTGCTAAAGTGTGTTCCAATAATAGTGGAGATACAGGTCACCTTAGCCTAGTAAATAAAATTAATCTCCATATTTACAGGTTAATACCAATGTTTTGACTCGCAAGGAGAATGATATGTGGAACATTCGTATTCAGGCTGTTGTCCACCTCATGGTGATAATGTTTGTGGACGTATTCTTCCATTTCCTCTACATCCTCACCATCCCATCAGACTTGAAGTTTGTGAGCCGTCTGTCAGACTGGTCCATGGGTGTGTATATTTTCTATTATTCATGAAATCATTATGTGTGGTATTTGTTTGATTTTAGGCAGTAATAAAAGAGCTTATAAGAACATCTTAATAAAAGTACATGAAAGTAAACAGATACACAGGTTTGCTATATACCTAGTAAAATCCAGGAACCTTCCATATCCCTTTCAGTAAGCATCTTATCTCCTTTCCGTTCACATCACTGATTACATTTAGATAATACTGAAAATTAGAAAGTAAGTCGTAATTCATCCATATAGGTATTTACATTTAATTTTGCATCACACATCTATAGATGTAGACTCCAAAACATAGATAAGTTGTATAACGTAAATGTACTGTATTTCCTTGGACAGCGGGTTTAGCCTATTCCAATCTGGTATATGACTGGGTGAAAGCAGCTGTGATGTTTGGAGTCATTAACACCGTCTCTAGACTGGACCATCTGGACCCACCACAGCCACCCAAGTGTATCACCATGCTCTATGTCTTTGCCGAAACGTGAGTCTGTAAAACTATCATTGTATGTCCTCCAATTCCAAATTTACCATATATTGCTGTTAAATCATTTCCAACCTTGACAAAATACCTACTGTTAAGTTCAGTTTAAGAATAACTAACTACAAATAACCGCTGTTTTTTGGGGAACCAGTAAATTACAAAAAAGAAAAAAGCAGGTGGCTCCAGGTACCCAAAGATTCCAGGATGCAATATAGGGGTGCTACTTGAGGATATAATTAACTTTAGACAAAAAAAAGGTAGAAAACAGGACAAGTATCCTTTAGACTGTAAGTGCACACCCTCTGCCCAGTTTGACAATATAGGGTAGAAAGAAAGATTATATAAAACTTAACATTTATTAATATAATTAAAAGCTGTTGTTAAAATATTGAAATTCTGACGAGATAAAGTAGGTGGGGGAATGAGAAATGGTTTATATGGGCTTTCTTATATATTCAATACATAGGAATAAATTTTATATCCTCATTCTTAAAGTGATAATAAATAGTGGGAAGCAAAGTGCATAATGTGAAGTGAAATACAAATGAGTAGCAGAAGCATAGGTCCAAAATCTAAGGCCTATGTGTTTGTACTTATATATATTGCACTTTTTGAAAAAAGTGTCTAGTGCTTGTAGAAATAGTGATAATTGCACTTGTCAATATTGCACCTTTATGTAATTGTTATTGCTATCTAAAGTGATAAGTGCCAATATAGTTGGATAAATAAATAAGCTGTTATGTTAATAAATACAATAAATAAAGTGCTAGTGCTTGCTGAGGATATAGGTATATTGTATAGGTCCTATATTAGAAGGTAAAGCCCTATATTATAATTGTAATATCGATTGTGTATGCCCCCACACAATCTATGGAGCTGAGTAGCCTAGTCTCTTCCACACTCTAATATTCATTTTGTAATATAATATATCATTTAATTATGGTTTGATGTGGATACTATTAGTGAATCGTTTTCTGTAGATGGTAAGTCTATATTATAGCAGAGTGTCTCAGCTCCAAACAACTGCCCGCATGTCGCCTATGCGTCTGCGTGTCACGTCATAGGTCGGCGTGGCGGCGTTGTACGTGCAACCCGACGCACGTTTCTGAGGATTTCATCAGGGGTTACGGGGAGAATGTCAGAGGAGCTATTTATGCTCCTTGGTTGCCTTAGCAACCTCAGAATATTAAAACATGGATAGTTAAACTTATTTAAAGGATGTGTTTAAAAAAAAAAAAAAAACATTTATTATCACTTTAAGAATGAGGATATAAAATTTATTCCTATGTATTGAATTTATAAGGAAGCCCATATAAACCATTTCTCATTCCCCCACCTACTTTATCTCGTCAGAATTTCAATATTTTAACAACAGCTTTTAATTATATTAATAAATGTTAAGTTTAATATAATCTTTCTTTCTACCCTATATTGTCAAACTGGGCAGAGGGTGTGCACTTACAGTCTAAAGGATACTTGTCCTGTTTTCTACCTTTTTTTTGAACCAGTAAATTACACTCTATCTATCTATCTATTTATCTATCTATCTATCTATCTATCTATCTATCTATCTATCTATCTATCTTATCTATCTATCTATCTCTCTATCTATCTTTTTTATCTATCTATCTATCTATCTATCTATCTATCTATCTTATCTATCTTATCTATCTATCTTATCTATCTATCTTATCTATCTATCTATCATATCTATCTATCTATCTATCATATCTATCTATGTAGTAGCTTTATATTGTACAGCAGTATTGTCTTTTCCTTACATTTGCTGTGGACACAGTCGATAGGCAGGAAAGAAACCTCTATTCTATTGGCTAAAGAGCGTGCCCCCCCCCATAACGTTAGCACTAAGGAGCTGGAGGGAGGATGGATTTAATGTAAACATTAAACCCTAAAATAATATAAAAACTAAAAATTAAATAAAAAAAATTCAAAAACTGTTTCTACATTTTTTAAAACTTGTGTTCAATCAACAATGAAGTCACAAACCCCCTCCTCCCACTGCTGATTAGAAAATAACTGCACGCAGCACACTCCTGCAGCTCTAGGTCAGGAAGAGGACAATATGGCAGCCCCTAGACATAAGCATAGCTGGTAATACTGTCAGTTTGCTACATACTTCAAAATAATGTGACATTTTTCCCAAACTCCTGTCCTTTAATGAGCGAGAACCAATCTGTGACACTTTACTGGGTAATGTATTTATTAATTCCCTGTTTCTGTTCTATTCCAGGCACTTTGATAGAGGGATTAATGACTGGCTGTGCAAGTACGTACCATTATGAGAGCTGGATATGGACTTATGTGTACAGGTTTACCAAATATAAGGCTTGGTTCAGGGTTGTATTTAGGTTTCATGTTGCCCTAGGCCAGTTCAGATTTGTACCCCCCAACAACCTAGTTACTCCTCCTTTCCTTTTGCTGTATCCAAATAATACATTTACCACTCACATTTATATAGAAATCATAAATGTATACATTAAGTCAGAAAGAGCCAGGTACACTTACACACAGAATATTCTCTGTGTTTAGACATTCCCATGGCATTAGATTGGCATGCTTTTCCCTGGATGTTCTTCCCTAGGCCTGGGCCTTGTAGGCTTAGGATCAAACACACCCATGACAAATGAGAAGTGCAGACAGGCACAATGTTGTCTTACTTCCATTTAATAGTCTTAACTCATCAGCTTGTTAAAAACTCCTATCATGACAACCTCCTGGGCAGATACTCACTTGAGCACTCAGCTGTAAGTTTTGAAAGCTACATTGTTTTTTTCTGTTCAAGTATGAATTTTAATACAAACTAATTACTAAATAAACATATAAAACCCTATTGTGGGAGTTTCAAAGTGGTTCTATAAAGGAGTACTAACTAAAAAGAGGTTTCATGATGGCAGATTTCCTAACACACTATGTAGCATGTCCTTGCACGTTTCGTCCTGCTTGAGATTCATCAGGGGATTTAGAAATCTATAGTTTCAGTTATTCTAATATATTGCATGGGTGTCTGACCATGTGCCAAGAGTAGTGGTAGAAAGAGACGTGATGTGGAGAATTAAATGAAGGAGAAATTAAATACATACTCTCTTACTCTCTCCTGTATTTCTTGCAACTTATGAATGTGTATATATATATATATATATATATATATATAAATATATATATATATATATATATATATATATATATATATATAAATATATATATATATATATATATATATAAATATATATATATATATATATATATATATATATCATATACATTATCAGATATTCATATACATTATCAGATATTCATATACTATATGAATGGGATAGAATTACCCTCCTTATTTTTTGCATTGTGCCATCACAATGTGATAGGTGACACCATGTACACTGTATAATGCATCTCATTTCCTTTTAGGTACGTCTATGACTATATAGGGGAGAATCACGATAACATTAAGAAAGAATTAGTGGCCACCATATCTACATTCGCTATCACCACCCTGTGGCTTGGTCCATGTGACGTTGTTTATATCTGGTCCTTTTTCAACTGCTTCGGCCTTAACTTTGAACTCTGGGTGCAAAAATTATTTCAGCTGCAAACATTTGCAAAAATCGAGGTAACTATAGATGGAAGCAACAGAACTTCTGGTCATTAGTGACTGGACTAGCAGTGCCACATGTATATCCTGAATAAAAAAAATGCCCAGAAACTGTGATGAACCAGAGTTGAGGGGCCATGTGCACCTCAATTTTCTCACTCTAGGTTGTGCGTTTTGTGTTCAATCTCATAGTTTCACCTCTTAGGAACTCTGGAAATCACAGGTTGCAAGCTCAGCTCTAAGGTTACTGTCTTATTAAAAAATAATAAACTCTATGACATCCCCTTGATTAGAATGAAAATCATATAAGAAATAACATCAGACATCCCCTTGATTAGAATGAAAATCATATAAGAAATAACATCAGACATCCCATTGATTAGAATGCCAGAGTCAGGCTGACTGAAACTTTAATCGCTTCCTCAGTAGCATTTCAGGAAAAAAACAAGAAACCAAAAAAAAATAACATTAACATGAATTGGGGCGTGAACAAGTTTGAATCCCTCGCTTGAATGCACAAACACCAATGAGCCGGATAGCTGTACTGCTTGAATTAGCATAGCCCAATCAGAATAGTCCTGTGTCCATGTGGACAGAGATGATGTCAGAGAAGTGTCAGCCCTCTCCTGGGGGCTGGTCTGAGTTACCTGAACTGAAAACAAGCAGCCCCCTAGATCAAAGGAAAGTGATAAATGGACTAGTGCAGACTAATTACATGCCATGGGTTCCATTTTGTTTGCTACTGGCGACCAAATATTACAATTGCCATAAAACACTCAATATCCTTTAAGAATTACACATAAAAGCAACATGTCATAATCCCCAAAAAGTCAGGCGTGATAAAACCTTTTAAAAATGTTGTCAAAAATGGGGGCGTGTCCAGCCAGCAGAGAGAGCAGACGTGTTTCTCTGCTGCTCTGCACTACAGTGCAAAAAAAGGGCTTTTTTCCACCCAAATTCTTGGCAATTTAGCCAGTGGCACTCTGTGCTTGGCTCCAGGAGCTGCCTGAGTTTACCGGGCAACGAGGAGTACCCGGAAAAGAGCCCTCGGGGTACCCGTTGAGTGCAGCCCGCCACGAGGGAGAGGCCTCTGCGGGAACGCCATCTTCCCCCAGCCTGTGTGTGACCCCTCTGCCTGAGCATCAGCTACTGGGGAGGGCTCTCTCCGTGTCTGTCCCTGCGCCGGCGGTGCAGGAGAGATCAGGCGCAGCACCGGAGTGTGGCGCCAGAGAGGACCGAGCTGCCCGGGGGGGCATCCAGCAAGGAGAACGGCACAGTGAAGGAGGCCGCGGAGCGACGGAGGCGCCTAGGAGGGTGAGTGGGGTAAAAGACACAGAGGCCCCCGAGGGGAGGAAAGGCTACGTCGCAGGAGGCCAGGTCCCAACCCCCAGTACCGCACAAGGCACAGTACAGGCCTGATAGGCTTCTCGCCCATCATAAGGGCCCGAGATAGGGCTGAAAAGAAACAAAAAAGAAAAGAAAAACAAAACAACTCACACCCCCCCCCCCCCCCCCCGCGACCAAGGGACCCTGACAGGCAGCTTGTGCTGCAGAGACATATGCACAACCCTATATAGGTGCCAGAGGATCAGAGTGGCGTGGGGGGTTTCAATAGAGCTGCCAAGAAGCTTCCCCCTTTATCTAGCCCAGAGCAGCCATCTTCTCCTTCCTTCCCTGCCTATTTGGCGCCAAAAATATCCCTAGAAGAAGGGAGGCCATATTGGTTCCCTAAAGTGTAGGGGGATCACCCTAGGCTCCTAATTGGCCTCAAGGCATACAGCCATTCACAAAGGACCAATAAAAAAATAAAAAAAGACAAAAAAAAGAGTAAAAGGAAAATAATTAAATAAATACGAAAAAATAAAAAGGAAAAGAGGAAAAGAACAGAAAAATATTCTACAAAAAAGGGAACACCAAAGTTACGGGCTAAGAACAAATAGAGACCTGCATAAAATGCATACTTAGGAGGTTTTATTGGAACACAGAAGTAGCAGATGGACTTTGGCCTAACAGGCACACGGTTCCTGAATTACCAAGGAGAGAATCCCACCATGAGAGTGAGCGCCCACCCCACTGTCTTTGCTCTTTTTTTTTTATTATTCTGCAAGGGTCTCACGGATGGAATCTAGAAGATAGAGCAACAGGGGGAGCAACAGGCAGAAAGTCTTGAGTCTTAGACAATGCAAGACTAAACAAAGATGAAACTATAAATTACCCCAACTCAAGCAGCACCTTCCATAACATTTTTACATAGGCACTTCCCAGAACAGTACTTAGTGTTCTTTTAAGGGGTGCCAAGACAACTATCAGGGGAAAGATACCCTTCTACCAGGGGGACCGCCTAAGAGACAAGAGAGCCAGGGAGGAAACTGAGCGAAAGATGAAGAAGGCTAAGAGAAGCACATCCTCCAGAGGCATCCCTGAGCATTTCCAGGCAGCATCCAGCTTGACCACCAAAGCAGGGGAAAGCTCCCCAGAAAGATCTGAGATGTCGGAGAATGAAGGGGAAAGGCCCAACACCATCACTGACGTGGATTTCTCTGTCTCGGCAATGGCGAAATTTGAACTAATGTTGAAAACTCAACTTGCAATAGCACTAAAGGAGATGAGAGAAGAGATCAGTGCAATAGGTCAGAGAACACACGAGTTAGAAAAAAGAACCGAGATGATTATTTCCACACAAGAGGATGATAAAATTGATATCAGCTCCAACTCTACTCGTATAGAGGCTCTTGAAAATAAATTGGAAGATCTGGAAAATAGATCCAGAAGACACAACGTACGGCTGAGAGGTGTCCCTAAAAATGTACAGGATCTTGTACCCTATCTAGAAGCGGTATTTACCACCATTCTACCGAATCAAGCAGAGGAGGTTCTGCTCATTGAAAGAGCCCACAGGGCCCTTGGAGGTCCAATCAATTCAGAGAAACCTAAGGACATAGTCGTTCGTTTTGTGAGACAGAGCTCCAGAGATCTGCTAATGGCAGCGGCCAGGAAATTGCCTAGAATAGTTGGCCCGGACGGAACACAATTACAATTGTTTATTGACTTAGCTCCATCTACCTTGGCGAAAAGGAGAGAAATGAGACCGGCTTTGGAAATTCTAATAAAAAACAGAATTCAGTATCGTTGGGGATTCCCCTTTAGCCTACAATTTCGCTGGAATGAGCAAACACATGTAGCACACTCATTGGGCTCGCTCCAAAAAAAGCTTATTCACCTACAATTGCTCCCAGAAGGCTCCAATCTAATGGGCCAACTCCCGAAGCCGAGGGAGAGACCAACTAGAGATTGGATAGAAGTCTCTGCCAAGAAAAAGCAAAGGAATGACAGTAACAAGGGGCTTAGGGACCGGAGTGATGGAACAGTAAGAATCGATCAAGGGAATGCCTCAGGAGAGGGTTGACTTTCTCTAAAGATGATTTCCAAGGTTGCAGAGACTATAAGGTTATTCTATACAAATGGACTCTATTGTAAAACGCAGGAATTTCTATTATTAGACTTAGGTATGAGGTGGGGTAAGGTTTCCCAAAATATCCTCGATATCTGATTCATATAAGAGAATACTAGTTACAGTTTATAGTACTTGTTGCTCCTTCCAATGTAGTGGGGGCTAGAAATCCAGTCCAGTATTTTTTGACTCGCTCAGTTTTAGGAACGGGTTAGATCACGATAGTGAATTTCCTCATTCTAGGGAAGTATCCGGGATTTTTTAGTGGTTACTCCCTAGGCACGATAGGTGCAAGATGGAAGGAAGTATGAGGAAGAAGAAAGGGGGGGGGAAGGATCAAAGGTTCGAAAAGTTTTATTTGTATATGTTTGGTCATCAACTTGTCTCTCTTCATACTTTCCACAATCAGATTAGCGGATGGAGGACTGCGGGGCTTTCTCGCCGGCTTTCCTACTCCTCGGGCGCTGACTCCGAATCCTCTCTTCCTAAGGGTAAGTCTCGGCAGACATTAGCTACACACGTTACTCTAGACCATGGGTGAAGCTGAACACGTCTTTATTACACATAACGTTAAAGGATTTAATTCCCCCACTAAAAGGAACAAGGCGTTTCAATTTTACAAAACACTTAACCCTGCTGTAATTTTTATTCAAGAAACCCACTTTAAGCATCAGCAAATTCCGACATTTATGAACAGAAATTTCCCTACGTTCCACGCTACAAGTAGCAGTACCAAAAGGGAGGGGGTGGCAATTCTTCTCCACAAAAACTTTCCCTTCACCCTGGACAAAAAAGTTACAGATAGACAGGGAAGCTATCTTTTTTTGATGGGAAGGGTTCTAGACATCCCGGTCACGCTAGCAGTAATATATGCTCCTACCATCTCTCCTCATAAAAATCTCATCAGGGCATTGAAACATTTGTCTTTGGTAAAACAGGGTAGGATTATTCTAGGGGGAGACCTTAACTTGGTACTAGATGCCAAAAAGGATAGAACTGGGAAAGACCTGGGAGACAAGTTCACTAAAAGATTGAAACAAATCAACAGACTGCTAAGAGAGCTTGAGTTAGCGGATCTCTGGAGGGAAAGACATTTAGGACACAGGGAATTTACTTTCTATTCCTACCCCCATAAAACATACTCCAGAATAGACTACTTGTTAACCGACCCTTCCTTTATACCTGACTCTCAAAACGTGGACATAATACCGTGTGCCTGGTCAGACCATAGTTTGGTGAGGGCGACCATAAACCTGGGATCCCTGACTAAACCTCCTTATCAATGGAGACTGAATGAAAGAATACTGACGATCCCGACAGTTAAAAAACGAATAGCCCAAGAATTGGAATTTTTCTTTGAAAGAAATGAGACACCTGGGGTGGGGACCGGCTGGGTATGGGCAGCCCATAAGGCGTACATTCGGGGCATTTGTATGAAAGAGACATCCAAGTTCAGACGAGAACAGAGAGCCCAGGAAATAAAACTCACAGAGGAACTAGGAAGATTAGAAAAATTAAATCAACAAAACCCTACAACTCAGATTAGGCGAGAAATAGAAAGCGTGAGGGTGGAACTAGATAAGATTTATTCGGAAGGGGCGGAGAAAATTCTTAGGAGAACCCAACACAAATTTTACCTCCAAGCAAACAAACCGGATAAGATGTTAGCGAAAAAATTAAGATCTAAGCAAGCCCTCTCGAGAATCTATTGCATAAAAAATAACGAAAATATCAAAACAGCAGATCCTTCCAAAATACAAGAATTGTTCCATAATTTCTACCAAAAACTTTACTCAGCTTCAAGTAAAGAAACAGTATACAGTATCAGAGCTTGGCTAGATAGACTTGACTTGTCCTGCTTGGAGGAATCGGAGGTAAATTCTCTTAATGCGAGGATTACACAGGAGGAAGTAGGAAAGGGAATCCAGGCAATGAAACTGGGAAAGGCACCGGGTATAGACGGGTTCACGAACATGTACTATAAAACCTTTACGGATATATTGACACCTAGACTGACTAAATTATATAATCATATTCTGGAGGGTCAGGAGATCCCCTCCGAAATGAACTTAGCGGAAATCACCCTATTTCCTAAAGAAGGGAAGGACAGCTCAGAGATTAAAAACTATAGACCCATATCCCTTCTAAATGGGGATATTAAATTACTGGCAAAAATAATAGCGGACAGAATTTCAAAATTTCTCCCAAGGATAATACATAGGGACCAGGTGGGATTTATCCCACATAGGCAAGCCAGAGATAATATCAGGAGGGTGGTGAACTTAATACACCACGCTAATAGTACAAAAACCCCGGCCTGCATGTTAGCACTAGACATTGAAAAGGCCTTTGATTCATTGGAATGGCCATACCTGAAAGAGGTCTTAAATAAATTTGGATTTAATGGGAGTTTCTTAAATTTAATAAATACGTACTATAAAAACCCAGTAGCCCGACTTAAACTACCTGGCAAATACAATCGGACTATTAAAATAGAGAGGGGAACTAGACAGGGGTGCCCTCTTTCCCCACTGCTGTTCGCCATTGCGATAGAACCCCTCGCTCAGGCGATCCGGTCGAACTCAGGAATTAAGGGGCTTAAAATAGGGCAGCAACATTTTAAAATCAACCTATTTGCGGACGACATGTTATGCACAATCACAGACCCTTGCAAATCAATCCCACTACTATTTGACACCCTAACAGAATTTGGCCAGAGATCAGGTTTACTAGTAAATGTCGAGAAAACAGAAGCATTAGCATTAAACGCAGAGGCCAAAACAAAGGAAATAATAACGGAAAGGTACAAATTGAATTGGGCTAAAACCTACATCCAATACCTTGGGATAAAATTAACGTCGTCTACAAACTCCATATATAGGGCTAATTACCCCCCGATTTATAAAAAACTAAGCGAGGATATGCTGAAATGGACTAGATATCCTATTTCCTGGCTGGGCAGAATTAATGCCTTCAAAATGACGATTCTTCCGAAGCTCTTGTACCTGTTCAGGACCTTGCCGGTCCCCATCATTCAGCTCGAACTGAAAGGATTCCAAAGAAAGGTGTCACATTTCATTTGGAAGGGTAAACCCCCCAGAATTAAAAAGGAAATAATGTTTAAACACAAAGATAAAGGCGGACTCTCATGCCCAGACTTAAAGAAATATTATAGAGCAGCGCAGCTGGCTTTCATCCCTATAAGCCACTCAGGGATACACCACCCTTTATGGAAGATTATGGAGGATCAAATACTACACCCTTACTCCTGGGATACATTGGTATGGCTAGACAAAGTTCCAGATACAATAGGAGGGATTAGACATCCGGTTATCTCCACCACAGTGCAAAGCTTGAAATGGGCACTAAAGCATACATCCCTTTTCAAACATCCCTCCCCAATGTTATCGGTCCTTTGTCACCCATGGATGCCGCAGGGACTAGGTTCAGAAGCTAACTGGTGGTGGAAATCTAGAAAACTGGATAGACTGGGAGCTTGGTTGGGCTCCGAGACCCCTTTGACTTTTGAATTTTTAAGAGACCACCATAACATTCCCATTAGCCAACATTTCAACTTTTGTAGAATCAGACACCTGGTTAACAAGATATCTAGAACATGGGGGACTCCCAAAAAAACCTGGCTATCGGTAATATGCCAGAGGGCCCCTTTAACTAAGGGAATTATTGGGGGGATCTATGATATATACAATGAACCACCAGAGGGAACAAGGGATCGATATATGGAGGAGTGGGAGAGGGATCTAGGCGAACAATGGGATGAGGAGAGATGGGGGGAAGCATGGAAAAGCATATACAAAGGCTCCCTAAACCAAACACTCCTAGAAACTGCTATTAAAGTTTTGCATAGAACATACTTGACCCCGGAGAGATTGACAAAATGGAGCAAGTCAGGGGAGAGAATGTGTACCAGAGGGTGCCTCACTCTAGGAACTTTTAAGCATATGTGGTGGGACTGCCCCATAGTTTCACAGATGTGGAAAGAGGTGTCAGATCTTGCCTCAGAAACATTGGGAACACGAGTAGGGGGCACAATAGAAACCTGTTTGTTAGGAATCCCAGATTTGGGGTTATCCTACGCTCAAAACAAGCTTCTCCAATATATCTACTTAGCCACTAAATCACACATTGCAAGGCAATGGAAGTCAGCCACACTTGAACTACAGGCAATCAGGAACAAAATAAATTATATAGCGGTGAACGAACACATGACTCATATACTAGCAGATGCTATTCAGAAGTATAGAGACATTTGGGATCCCTGGCTTGTTAACAAGGGCCCTAACATTGGAAACAGGGATAGAGAGGAACCCATGGGAATCAATTAAGATAACAAAGGGTTGGGGTAAACCTAGACAAAAAAACAAAAAAAAAAATCAAGGATAAAGAGGAAACAAGAAGAGATGGAGGAGGAGGAGGCGGTGATGGGGAGGCGGGGGAGCCGGCGAGGAGCCTGGGCGCAGCAAGGAGGTAAGATAACAAGCCTACGTTAAAAGGGCAATTCGGTCTTTCCCTCCACTCAGATCGATTCAAATGACCAAACTGAGTTAAGTTTTTGTGTTTTTTACGGGGATTTTAATAATTGAAAAGGGGAGGGAAAAAGGCAAGAAAGACAAGGGTTAAGTTTAAAGCTACTATAAGTTTAGGCCTTTAATACAGGAGCTTCCTGAGAAGCCCATTAAAGAAGACCCTAGACCCCACATAGAGTATCCTACTCTAAAGAAATAAAAAGGATAACATTCCCCTAACTTTAGATAATATTACACCCAGTTATATGTTTAGTTAAGTTCAACAAGGTGCCCTAGCTCCAGGAGGATAGAATTAGTACATGTATAGGAGGAAAGGGGGAGGAGAGGTCATAGCAGAGAAGGCCTGGTGGGTTCGGGCAATGATTTATCAATTGAAACATAGGCCTCATATTCCTAGCCTGCGAGCTAAGGATTACTGTGATAGATACTGAACAGTTTAAAAAAAAAAAAAAACGACAGTTATAAATGTTTAATGTTTAGAAAACGGAAAAAGGTGTTAAGGAGGTCTCAGGACTGGTTAAATTAAAATTTCCACCTATACAAGATGTGAAATAGCATGTTGCTGCCTGATCTGTGTATCATGGCTTACTGATATACCGTGGAATATATATATATATTTTTTTTTTTTCCCTTTCTTTAAGGGACCAATAAAAAAGGAATATGAAAAAAAAAAAATGTTGTCAAAAATAACTTAAAATGTATGTATTAAGAAGGGTATAGAAGCAAGGGAAGCAAATATAATTCTGCCACTATACAAATCTCTAGTACGCCCTCATTTGGAATATGGAGTACAATTTTGGGCACCACTACATAAAAAGGACATTTTAGAGCTGAAAAAAGTACAGAGAAGGGCAACAAAACTAATAAGGGAAATGGAGGGGCTAAGTTATGAAGAAAGACTAACCAAATTAAACTTATTTTCTCTAGAAAAAAGGCGTCTAAGAGGAGATATGATTACCTTATATAAATACATCCAGGGTCAGTATAAAGATTTGTCAAGGGAGCTTTTTGTGCCAAGAGGTTTTCAACTGACAAGAGGAGATCCCTTGAGGTTAGAAGTAAAAAGATTCCACCTTAAAGAAAGAAAAGGGTTCTTCACAGTAAGGGTAGTTAATCTGTGGAATTCTCTACCAAAGAAGTCAGTGACAGCGGATTAAATAGATAATTTAAAAAAGGGATTATATATATTTTTAAATAAAAAGGGCATGCAGGGTTATGTTAGGTTATTAGCAAGGGAGTATTGATCCAGGGAGGAGTCTGATCGCCAGTATCTGGGGTCAGGAAGGAATTTTCCCTTATTACAATGTTTCCCTGTTTTTGTTCTGTTTTTCTTCCACTGGATCAATAAACAATTTATATACTACATGGGTCATATCTAAAAAGATTGTACTTGATGGACTAAAAGTGTTTTTCCAACCTCCATTGCTATGTTATTGTCTTTTAATAGTTACTGTAATTATACAAAATAAAAAGGGGAAAGAACTCAAATGTATCATTGTAAAGAAGAGAGTATATAAACATTTAGAGGGAGATTATAATCACGGTGCCCTCAGGACCAGAGAGCTTCCGGCTTTTTCTCTCCATAAATTCAATATATCAAAGGTGCGGCTGAACTAAAGATGCCACAAAGGTAATCAGACACATTATATGTGCTGTAGAATTGATGCCTTTGAATTGTGGGGTTGGAGAAGACTGCTCAGAGTCCCTTGGACTACAAGATCCAATAAATCAATACTACAGGAAATCAAGAAAAACTGTTCACTAGAAGGTTTGATCATGAGGCTGAAGCTTAAATATTTTAGCCATATCATGAGAAGAAAGGATTTCCTAGAAAAGACTCTGATGCTGGGAAAGATTGAAGGAACAAGAAGAAGGGAACAACAGAGGCAGAGATGGGTAGATGAGGTCACTGAAGCAATGAACATGAGCTTGATGGAGCTCAGAGGGGCAGTGACTGAGAGATACAACTGGCATACTGTGGTCCATAGAATCACAGAGACTCGGATGCGACTGAACGACTAAACAACAAATGCTTTAAAATCTAACACTGCAGCATTTCAAAACAATTATGAAATAGCGAGAAAGGGCTTGAAATGAATTTTTTTTTACAGCTTCTCCATTTGATTCTGCCTGTACTAAATGATGGTGTAGAGGACTATTTATTAATTTAGAGTCCCTATAACGGGACACTGTCATCCCAACAGGAATTTGGTTACAGCATTAAAATATATATACATTGTACAAGCTGTTTTTATCTATAGTAATTAATTCTTGAGATATTTAGTATTGATTGTGCAACTCCTAATGTGCAGCTCAATGCTCAAGAAACGGGGGGGGGGCAGAGAGGGGCAAAGGGGGGAAGGGTCAGAGAGGTCGAAAAGGACAGAAAGGGGCAAAGAGACACAGGGGAGGGAGGAGGGGTGAAAGGGACACAGGGAAGGGAGATGGGGGGAAGAGACACAGGTGAGGGAGGGGGAAGAGACACTGGGAGGCAGGGGGAAAAGACACAGAGATGGGAGAGAGGGGTAGAGACACAGGGGAGGGAGAGGGGGAAGAGACACGGTAGAGAGAGAGGGGGAAGAGACAAAGGGGAGGGAGAGAGGGGGGAGAGACACAGGGGAGGGAGGGGGGAGAGACACAGGAGAGAGAGAGAGCAGGAGAGATACAGGGGAGGGAGGTGGTGGGAAAGAGACACAGGGGAGGGGGAAGAGACAAATAGGAGGGAGAGGGGGGAATAGACAGAGAGGGGGAAGGAGACACAGGGGAGGGTGGAAAGAGACACAAGGGAGGGAGGTGGGGTGAAAGGGACACAGGAGAGGGAGATGGGGAGAGACAGAGGGGGAAGAGACACAGGGGAGGG
Source organism: Discoglossus pictus (assembly GCA_027410445.1). Classification (NCBI taxonomy): domain Eukaryota; kingdom Metazoa; phylum Chordata; class Amphibia; order Anura; family Alytidae; genus Discoglossus; species Discoglossus pictus. The sequence continues at coordinate 426,013,045 of CM050166.1, read as the reverse complement.
AGATGGGGGAAAAGACACATGGGAGGGGGGAAGAGACACAGGGGAGGGAGGAAGGGAGAGACACATCTAATATTATACCATCATTTATGACGGGTAAAGGACTAGTATAATATAAAAGCACAGGCTGACAGATTATACACCACTGTTGGATTTATCTAGTAATTGACTGATGATGTCACGTTTTCTTGACAGGCCAAGATGTCGGAGTCGATGTCCAGGAGAATTCGAGGAATATTTGGTGCCGCCAATTTCTGGGCCATTATTCTGTATAACATACTGGCCCTGAACAGCTTGGGCTTCGCTGTGGTGGTGACCAAGAGGCTCATATTCAGAGGTAATAATAAGTAATATATTTAAGGCTTATTAGTTATACTATTCCTCTTCTGGATCACTACCTTGTCGTGGTGAAGGGGCTTGTGTACCTCAATGAAGCTGTGAGCTATACCATGTAGGGTCACCCAAGATGGGCAGGACTTACCAGAGAGGCCAGACAAATCACTGTCCACTAGAGAAGGAACTGGCAACCCACTCCAGTATCTTTGCCAAGAAAACCTCATGGAAAAGCACAACCAGAAATACAGAGAGATTTACCAGCTCGATGTGCTAATTTGCGACACAAAGTGCTTGATAAGAGTGATGGAGAGGACCTAACTGCATGATAACCTTAAGGGGCATTGTTTTGCCACCACAGATACCTGGCATGTTGTATCCATATGGTCACCAAGAGTCAGACATGAGTGAAGGACAGAACAACAACAACAGTTACACTATTATAATATATATATATATATATATATATATATATATATATATATCACATATATAGTTGTGAGCGTACGAGTCGTTGCTCACGCTTGCGGGCTTGCGTAGCGAGCCCGCGGCCCTCGCGTAGCGAGCCGCGGGCCTCGCGAAGCGAGGGCCGCGGCTCGCGCAGCGAGCCGCGGCTCTCGCGTAGCGAGGTCACTGGGCAAGGGCCTCAGTTGCTGGCATGGAGCGCCGAAGGCGCTCCATGCCAGCAACTGAGGCCCCTCGCGAAGCGAGGGCCTCAGTTGCTGGCGAGGTCACTGGGCACGGGCCTCAGTTGCTGGCATGGAGCGCCGAAGGCGCTCCATGTCAGCAACTGAGGCCCCTCGCGAAGCGAGGGCCTCAGTTGCTGGCGAGGTCACTGGGCAAGGGCCTCAGTTGCTGGCATGGAGCGCCGAAGGCGCTCCATGCCAGCAACTGAGGCCCCTCGCGAAGCGAGGGACTCAGTTGCTGGCGAGGTCACTGGGCAAGGGCCTCAAACCCTCGCAAAATTCACGTCGCTACTCAAAAAACACGACACACAAATTACGACACTCGCTAAATTTTACGAGGAACGCAAACAACGTACGAAACACGTTACCACACATTACGACCTCGCAAACATCGGACGCAACACGCCGACATACAAACATTTAAAACACAATACATACACACAGCACATACATAAAAAACTTACCTACACCAAGAGGGCGCACCCAGGACCTTAAAAATGCAACTTACACCTCGATTTTACTCGAAATAAAACAGTTTAGAGACTAAAAAAAAATCTAAGCGAGAGAAAAAATGGCCGCCGAACAAAACGAAAACGAGGCTACAGCACTCTAAACTCGCAAAACACCACAAAACACCTACGGATATTCCGATACAGACCTATACCACACATTACTCGCCATTTTACGCCAATGCGGAAGTACACGACTACGCTAACGGTTTGGTCTCGCGCACGCACAGTGTTACACTGCACACATTCAGCATGCTTATACAGCAGCTCCACACCACTAATGCTGCAGCAACATCAACACAGATTGCCAGCTCTTCATCACAATGCTTCAAAATAGGTACACTATATTCATTTACTAATTTAGCTACCTTACAATTTCATTGCCGTCATTTTTTGACGGGCAATTCGCTAGTATATATATATATATGTGTATTTCTTTAAAAGAGCAAAATGGGACTTCAGGGATGCTTTCAAATAAACTACCTAATTAACAAAATTGATTTACATATTTAATCATCAATAGATTAACAAGTGCTTACTGAAACCTTCCAAACAGTCCCTACAAAGGTACATCCCCTGCAGCTCATGCAGTATGTCTATAGTACTAGGTGTACTAGCCAATCACAGACTGTGTCACAGCAGCATTTTAGTAATATACTGCTGACACAGTCCGTGATTGGCTAGTACATCTATTACTATAGACACATTATATGCATGGGCAACAGGGGGCGTGGCTTTGCAAGAACTGTTTGGAGGGTTTCAGTGAGTAAAAACTGAGCTTTTATGAAAATGGTAATAAAATTATGTTTAAAGATGCAAATAAACAATTAGTTAGAATAGTTTAATTTTTAAAACTGGAAACCCTCTATGATCCTATAAGGGTCACTATTAAATTAAATTAAACACTATCATCAAAATGTTAGATGAAGCACTGTTTTTTGGTCAGTAGATGGCAGCGTTGGACAACGATACGATCGCCTTACTGGAGCTGGGATACATACTTATATATATATACTAGCGAATTGCCCGTCAAAAAATGACGGCAATGAAATTGTAAGGTAGCTAAATTACTAAATGAATATAGTGTACCTATTTTGAAGCATTGTGATGAAGAGCTGGCAATCTGTGTTGATGTTGCTGCAGCATTAGTGGTGTGGAGCTGCTGTGTAAGCGTGATGAATGTGTGCACTGTGTGGTATGAATATCCGTAGGTGGTTTGTGGCGTTTTGCGAGTTTCTTGTGGTGTTTTGCGAGTTTCTTGTGGTGTTTTGCGAGTTTAGAGTGCTGTAGCCTCGTTTTCGTTTTGTTCGGCAGCCATTTTTTCTGTCGCTTCGATTTTTTTTTAGTCTCAAAAGTCTTTTATTTCGAGTAAAATCGAGGTGTAAGTTGCATTTTTGAGGTCCTGGGTGCTCCCTCTTGGTGTAGGTAAGGTTTTTATGTATGTGCTGTGTGTATGTATTGTGTTTTAAATGTTTGTATGTCGGCGTGTTGCGTCCGATGTTTGCGAGGTCGTAATGTGTGGTAACGTGTTTCGTACGTTGTTTGCGTTCCTCGTAAAATTTAGCGAGTGTCGTAATTTGTGTGTCGTGTTTTTTGAGTAGCGACGTGAAGTTTGCGAGGGTTTGAGGCCCTTGCCCAGTGACCTCGCCAGCAACTGAGTCCCTCGCTTCGCGAGGGGCCTCAGTTGCTGGCATGGAGCGCCTTCGGCGCTCCATGCCAGCAACTGAGGCCCTTGCCCAGTGACCTCGCCAGCAACTGAGGCCCTCGCTTCGCGAGGGGCCTCAGTTGCTGACACGGAGCGCCTTCGGCGCTCCATGCCAGCAACTGAGGCCCGTGCCCAGTGACCTCGCCAGCAACTGAGGCCCTCGCTTCGCGAGGGGCCTCAGTTGCTGGCATGGAGCGCCTTCGGCGCTCCATGCCAGCAACTGAGGCCCTTGCCCAGTGACCTCGCTACGCGAGGGCCGCGGCTCGCTACGCGAGGGCCGCGGGCTCGCTTTGCGAGCCCGCAAGCGTGAGCAACGACCCGTACGCTCACAACTATATATGTGATATATATATATATATATATATATATATATATATATATATATATATATATACTGCACTGTAATGGTTCCAGGTCACAAGTGGAAACTTATTGATTTTATAAATTGAAGCATCAGACATATTTAACTTGCCTGAGACTACACTGGCCTGTCTGTATAAATATAATGAATTGGATTCAGAGGGGGGGCAAACACATATTTTTAGGTGGGTTCTTTCACTGCATTTCCTATATTTTGATGCCTGGTACATAAAATACTGAAAACAGCAAATGTAAAGGTTATGGGATCTATCCTGTTATGGTGTCAGGACAGGGCCTCCAACCGCTAGATGGTGCGTCCGATATTTTGCAGAGCTGTCGATATGTGAGAGAAGTTCTAAGCTTATAATGTTAGCCTAACCCTTGAACTAACCCTCACCTTAACCCTAACCCTCACCCTCGCCCCAACCCTAACAGTTTACCTAAGCCTTGACTCTATGATATGAATAACTGCAGCGCCATCTAGTGGATGCTCACCGCCACTGCTGCTGCCTTGTTCTGCGCTACCATTAGAGGATAGGACTGGGTTATGTTTATTTATTTGCTTTGTACATCATTTTGTCCATTTTCAAGTTTAGATATTTAAAAGAACGTAATTATTTGCTGTCCCCAAATAATCTATTTAAAGAAACAGTTACAATTGCAAAATATTTAACCAATGCATCATATTTCTAGCACTTTAATATAGGGGCGCAGTAGGTGATGGATGTAATTTGCAAAGCAGCTATCACTGAATATACTAATTTGCATATATTATCTACTATTAATGTACAGGCAAATGAATCAATTATCCCCAGGTGTCTCTGTTTCACTGACCCATATTACTAAGGTAGCATTGCTGGCAATTAGCATTTTGTTACTTAATAAGTGTAAGGTGGGGGGCCTGGTTTGAAAAATGATGTTAATATTATATATTATAAGATGGCCATGTGACCTAAGGCATTATTTATTGGGGGTCAATACCTGAATTACCAGCCCATTAAGCCACAAAACTCGATCATTGTAGAACTGTATTTTCTCATCGATACCAAATCTTGTACTTTTTTACATGAAATATAACATAAATGCAAATGTTTTTGTACTTGTCATTTTCTTAAAGGACAGCCAATATGTTTTTAAGACTGTCTCTTTCCCCCCTCTCCCTCCCTGTGTCTCTTCCCCCCTCTCCTGTGTCTTTTTCCCCTGTCCCCGTGTCTCTTAAACCATCCCTTGTGTCTCTTCCCCCCCATTTCCCTCCACTGAGTCTTTCCCCCCTCCGTTGTGTCACTTCCCCCCCATTTACCTCCACTGAGTCTTTCCCCTCTCCCCTATGTATCTTCCCCCCTCCTCTCCCTCCCCTGTGTCTCTTCCCCCTCCTCTCACTCCCCTGTGTCTCTCCCCCTCCTCTGTGTCTCTTAAGCCTCCCCTGTGTCTCTCCCCCCCCCCCGTGTCTCTTTCCCCCTGTCCCCCGTGTCTCTTTCCCCCTCCCTTGTGTCTCTTCCCCATGTGTCTTCCCCCTCCCCTTGTCTCTTCCCCCCTCCTCTCCCTCTCCTGTGTCTCTTCCCCCTCCTCTCACTCACCTGTGTCTCACCACCTCCTCCCCTGTGTATCTCCCCCCTCCTCCCCTGTGTGTCTCTTCCCTCCTCCCCTGTGTATCTTCCCCCCTCCTCTCCCTCCCCTGTGTCTCTTCCCCCTCCTCTCACTCCCCTGTGTCTCTTCCCCCTCCTCTCACTCCCCTGTGTCTCACCACCTCCTCCCCTGTGTATCTCCCCCCTCCTCCCCTGTGTGTCTCTTCCCTCCTCCCCTGTGTGTCTCTTCCTCCCTTCTCTGCCTCCCGTGTCATCCGGGCCCGCGCACCGTTGCCCGCTTGTGTGGTTGCCCTTGACGCAATGATGCATGCGCGGGGGGGTGTGATCGATCGTAGTTGTCAAACTGCGATTTCTCACAAGCGTTACGATGAATCGCAGCTTGACAACTATGATATGTGATATGTGATTTTCAGACGTGGATAGTAATTTAGGAATGGGCCCATAGAGATGTATGTGCCTGTTATGTTACCACATTGTGCAAATTATTGTCACTTACAATATACTACATTTTCCTGATACCGTATATCTATAATAGATAGACATATTAACTAGTGTAGTAGATAAAGGTAAGGAGAGATGTACAGGTAAAGCATCAAGAACCAATGTAAGGCTCATATACAACTAAAATAATGACACACAATAAATACATTAAATACAAATTCAGAGTTATCTTGCATCAAGACTATAGCATACCAGCCAAAAATATCAATTTATGGTGTGCTCTAAGCAACATATTTTTCTACCAATGCTCCTCTCTGCAACGTATATCCCCTCACCCTCCCCAGGATCCCCCTTGCTTACCCTTATTGGCACTAGTCCATTTAGATGCTTCTTCTGAAACCCGAATGACGTCACATGATCCCCCCGCCTCAGCAGATAGAGGTGGGGTCCCAGGGAATTTTTTATTTTAATTAAATGATATATATATATATTTATTTATATTTATAATACCTATATACTCAAGTATAAGCCGACCCGAGTATAAGCCGAGGCACCTATTTTACCACAAAATACTCATAACATTTAGTGACTATAGTATAAGCCGAGGGTGGAACATGTGCTGCCCCGTGTGTCCCTCTTGTGCCCTCTGTGTCCCCCTCTTGTGTGCCCTCTGTGCCCCTTTCTTGTGTACCCCCTCTCCTCTGTGTCTCTCCCCCCTGCTCCCTCCCCTGTGTCTCTCCCCCCTCTCCCTCCCCTGTGTCTCTTCCCCTCCTCTCCCTCCCCTGTGTCTCTTTCCCTCTCCATTCCCTGTGTCTCTTTCCCTCCCCCTCCCTTCCCTGTGTCTCTTTCCCTCTCCCTCCTCAATCTCGCTCCTCAACCCCCCTCCTCAACCCCCTCCTCATCCTCAACCTCCCTTCACAACCCCCTCCTCATCCTCAACCCCCCTCCTCAAACTCCCTCCTCAACCCCCCTCCTCAAGCCCCTCCTCATCCTCAACCTGCCCATCCTCATCCTCAACCCCTCTCCTCAACCTCAACCCCCATCCTCAACCTCAACCCCCCATCCTCAACCTCAACCCCCCATCCTCAACCTCAACCCCCCTATCCTCAACCCCCTCCATCTCCACCCCCTTTCCTCATCCTCACTCCCCCATCCTCACCCTAAACCCCCTCCTCACTTTACCCCTCTAATTATCTCCCCCTCTCCCTTTCCCCTCACCTTCCATCTGCAGCTGCTCCTCCGCTCCTCCGCGCTCCTTCCGGCTGCGTCTTGACTTTGCCAATGCTAATGACGTGGCGCACATGTGACGTCACGTCATTAGCATATGCCGGGTCCCGACGCAGACGGAAAGAGCGCGGAGGATGGGGTGGTTGAGGATGGAGGGTTGAGGATGGGGGGGTTGAGGATGAGGATAGGGGGTTGAGGATGGGGATGGGGGGTTGAGGATGGTAAGGGAGGGGGAGGGAGAGAACAACTGGGGCGAAAGAGAGACACAGGGGGAAAGAGAGACACGGGGGTGGTGACTCGAGTATAAGCCGAGGGGGGCCTTTTCAGCTTTAAAAAAAGGGCTGAAAAACTCGGCTTATACTCGAGTATATACAGTATATAATATAATATTATTTAATATATATAATTTAAACTAATATCATATATAAAATCTTATTTTCTTTAATATGCACCGGGGCCCTGATTTCACTAGCTCTGCCACTGCTCTAACAAATCATTTTATAGCAAAAAAAGACGAGGATATTACCTTTGTCAGACACAAAATTATCTGAAAATACTATTTTTTATAAAAGCAGATTTTTTGTCTATGTTTATTGTACATTTTCTTTCTCTGTCATTGCAGGTTTCCCCGAAACCACCTTATCAGTCTGGTTTGTAACCTATTGCGGAGTTCAGCTGATCAAGGAGAGAGAAAGAACATTAGCCATAGAGGAGGAGAAGGCTGAGAAACAAAAGACTGCCTGATCAATACGCCTCCTAGCCGAGCCAAAGAAAATGCCTTTAGTCGATGTCCTGTACGGGCTGCTACTGGAGCAATGATAGAAATCGTATTCATGTTCTATACAAAATCATGTGCAACAGAATGTAGATTTAATAAATATTTTCTATAATGACTCATTGTGTATTACTATTGATTTGCATCTAGTGCTATCAATCAACGACATCTTAAGGTTTGTTTGGTATGGATTCCTAGAATTGACGCCTTTGGATTGTGGTGTTGGAACAAACTGCTTAGAGTCCCTTGGACTGCAAGAAGATCCGATCAATCAGTACTATAGGAAATTAAGCCAAACTGCTCAGTGGAAGGTATGATCATGAGGCTGAAGCTCAAATGGTTTGACCATATCATGGGAAGACAGGATTCCCTAAAGGAGACTGATGGTGGGAAAGATTGAAGGCACACAAAGAAGGGGACTGCAGCGGTGGACATGGATAGATGATGTCATTGAAGCAATGAACATAAGCTTGAGGGAGCTCAGATAGGCAGTGGCGGAAAGATGTGCCTGGCGTGCTGCAGTCCATAGGGTCATGGAAAGTCGGACATTGAATGATTGAAAAACAACAGCATAGATTCACCTGTCTACTGCAAATCCAAACTCCTAGACCTTCATCATATTCAGACTTCCTTTTACAGCCCACATCTCTACTCTCCTAGCCCAATTCAAGTGGCTTCATATTTACTTCCATTGCCTATTGCATTTCCTAACCTTTTTTGGGAAATTTCTACATGGCCTTGCTCCACCACACCCATTCCCACCAATGTCCATTGTATTTGTTCTCTCTCCCTCCTTGTGCCCCTTCACTGGAATAACCTCCGACTTCATATAAGACAGTTTCTCAACTTGTATACATTTCACATCTATCTGAAGATCTATTTCTTCTCTCTGTCCAACCCTGACAAGACCCAGATGCCTTCTTCTGATCTCAGCTTGACCCATTGCACCCATGACCCTGACCCTTTCAGCAACAAGCCCAAACTTTACTTTATTCTCCATCTATCCTGGTTGCTCTGTAACCCTTCTCCTGTACTACACAATCATGCACCACTTCCTGGATAAAGGTGCTATATATATAAATCTAAATTAATAAAATAGTATCATAATGCACTTGCACCGACATAGCAAACTCTACAAACTAGATGCATATTTTGGAAAATTACCATCTCACCATTAATAAAACGCTTACAATGTCAATCATGGGCCTATAGTGAATGCACTAAAGTCTGATACTACTGCAACGTTGGCCTGACTGGAGATAAAAGTGTGACAGCTCACAACTGGTTTACCTGAGAAAATTGACCCTAAACATATCCAGCTACCCCAGGGGGAAACATGATTGATTCTATATAATGAAAAATATATATATTTGATAAATTGTGATGCCAATGTAGGTCCCAGGAGGCATCCACGATACTTTGCTGAAAGTTGAGTATGTGGTAGCAGATGTTGTAGGCTGCCTGCTTGTGATCATGTATAGTGGAAGGGTAGGTGTCAATCTTCTTCATCACCTGTCTACTGTAATACACTGCAATCTTGGGGCAAGAAAATAAAGGCACAATAAAAAAAATAAAAAAAATTGTGCTTTTAAAATTTCTATTGTGTGCCCTTTTAAGAGCAATTTATGTTTAATCCAAATGTCAAATATTTCCTTAAATAACATGTCGATTGTCTATAGCGTTAAGCTGTGTACTTTGCGTTACACTTTCTTATACATCACCTGTTTTTTATCACTTGCTCTAAAGTTTTGAATATAAGTAAAGCTCATATGACTATTAAAAAACAGTACGCAGTTTAATTTAAATAAAAGTTAATCTTTTTTCTTATTTGTGAAAGTTTTCCCCTCAAGCAGAGTTGCTTCTGTCCACCTCCCTGAGACCTATAAAGGGGTGTGGCCAGCTCTGCCTGGGGCCTAGACTAAAAAAAGGTTGACCAGTCTAGTTCCTGGTTCAGACTGAGCATGCTCAGTATCATAGCCGCTGGCTCACAGGTATGATAACATGTCAATATTAACCCTGCTCCATTATATCAGGGGCCAAAGGGCAGGTGCAATACCTCTGTGTGGGCACCAGGGGTCGAGCCAATGATATCATGGAGCCAGTGACATCACAACCCAGTCTGCTTCTAAGCTCCATGATGGTTCAGCCCATGACAAGGCACACAGAGGTGGAGATAAGCAATTCTGCTTGAGGGTGAAAACAGACAATTTAAAAATTAAGTTTTATTTATTTTAAACTGCATACTGTTTAAATAGTTTATTTTACAGCTCTGCCAAAACAATACAAGTCACACAGAATAAAAATGAAATATTTTAAAAATAAATAAGTTTACGTTTTTTTAATAACATGCCAAATTCCCATTCGTTGGCATACTGCCAATATTAGCAGTATTTTTTTTTTTACGATTCCCCCTATTAATCTTAGGTGTCACACAAATTAAATGTGAAGGCTGTATTTATTTGCTTTCTACGTATATTTGCACAGTACCAAGTGAGGTGCAAAATGTAAATATGACACTGTGGCTTTAAATCTACATTTTGTAACATATCTACATTCGGAAAGCCAATATAAATGTATTTTATTATCTTTTTTCCTGCATAATTTACGCACATGTAAAAATATTGTTTTAATGTATAGGACATTTTTTATTGCTAACTCCCTCCCTGGACTGAGTTGATCTTCCTATGAAGCTGAATAGAGGTCACCGAGTCACAGCTGCTTCAGGCCCTGAGGAAGAGCCAAAAACCTTCACTGTCAGGATTCAGGAAACAGCTGAGGCAGAGAAATGTACCAAAAACCCCAAGGAATCACACTGTTTGCAGATGCAGACGTTGCAATGAATGTTTGTCCAAAATGCCATCTTCTTCTGTATTGCCATTAAAGAACCACTGTATTTAATGGACCACTTAAGTCATGATAACTGCTCTTCATAATGTCAAAGCCCATGCGAAATATAGTACAGTTATTGTGACATTTTATAAAAATAGATCATCACTCTTATTTTAAAAGCTATTCCAATGCACTCTAGGACAACATAGCGGTTCTGCACTGTTTGATTATGGGAATGTGCACAATGGTAGCGACGTACCGCCTTGCTGCACGGTATATTGCAGTCCAATGTGACTGCTACATGTGATACGGTGCCCCGGTGACGTCACCATGCCCTTCTCTCTGTCAATCAAAAGCTCCCCTTGATGAAGCAACACTTCCTACCTTCTCTCCCCCCGTCTCCCGTACTATCCTCAAATGCTCCCTTAGTCAAATGAGCTACTTGCCTCCTTTCCTGTCACTTAACATATAACAAATCATTTTAAAAAATGCAGGGGGTTTATGACTCCCCCGCATATGGCTCTGGGTATCTCCAGAGATTAACCTTTAATACCAGCTACCCACTATGATTCCGACTATCCCCTGGGATTCCTCCTCAGCAATACCCACTATTCTCTATGAGCCTTGATATCCCCCAGAAATCCCCTCAAATTCGGAGACCTTCTGGCCACCTTCCTCCCACCCCTTATGCTGTGGGTGGTCCATTAACCCCATGGGGGTCACTATGGACCACATGGCACCTAACTTTAACCCTTTACCAAGAGGGTCCCTATTGACGTTAATTGTAATCTAAAGTATAACCTTGCGGTCATTTTGGACTCATGTAGTCCCAATATTAACTCTATATATATCATGTGAGTTTTTATGGCCCCTCATGACACCTTAAGTTAACACGTATACCACAGGGATTCTTAAGGACCCCCATGGCACCTATACCATGGCGGTCCTTAGGAACCCCCATGGCAAATAAAATTAACCCCTATACCACATCGGTCTTTATGGACCCCAATGTCTCCTAAAATTAACCCGTTAACCATAGCAGTCCTTATGGACCCCCATGGTATCTAAAATTAACCTCCTACTATGGTGGTCGTTATGGACCCTGATAGCACCCTAACTTCAACTATTGAGGTTATTATAAACCCTCATAGACACTATCAACATGATGGGGTCCACAAGGGCCCCCATAGTCATTACCCCTTAAAAAATAAATACAAATAAATTACATAAAATAAAAAAATGACAGATCATAATAAAAAGAAACTATCCAAAAATAAAAAAAGAATAAAAATTAAAAAAGAAAGAAAGATACTAAACAATAAATACCTACAGGGATGAAAAATATACTTCCCCTCTACCTTCACGACCCTCTAGAGACGACCTTTGAAGCCCTGGTTCTCCCCTTTCAGCACTGGATAAACGCCCACTTCCATGATGATTGAAGAATCCATACTCTTCTTGTTTGATTGAAGTCCTCAGTCCTCACCTTCAGCTCGCGGAAAGGAGCCTCCGCCTAAACATCCCACCTAAAAAATTAATCTACATTGGCGTAGCTGGGGGTGGGTGGGAGGTGAGTACCCCGGGTACCTCCTCTTTGGGGCAGCAGAAATGCCCCCACCTGCCCCTTCCCCCAGGCTCCCTCCTCCTCCCCAGCAACTGCTCTCTCACTCAGTGCTGTGGAGGAGGAGTCACCAGGGGGAGGAACCATGAAGGGGAGGGGCCGCAGGTAAGGAGATTGTGGAGGGGTGAGAGACAAGGGGGAGTGAGAAAGAAGAGAGGGGGAGAGGATAGCAACAGGAAGAGAAAGAGAGGGGGAGAGAGAGATGGAGAGAAAGAGAGATAGAGGGTGAAAGAGAGGAGGGGGGAAAGAGAGTGAGGGAGAGAGAGAGGGGGTGAGAGAAAAACTGAAAGAAGGGACGGGAAGAGAGAGAGGGGGAGAGATAAAGAGGGTAGGGAGAGAGGGCGTCAAAGAGGAGGGAGAGAGAGGAAGAGAGAAAAGTGAGAGGGGAGAGAATGATAAAAGTGAAACGGGGAGAAATAAGGGAGAGACAGAGAGGGGGGAGAGATGAAGAGAAAGAGAGGGAGAGAAAAGAGAGGGGAGAGGGAGAAATATGGAAAGAGAGTGAGGTTGAGATGGAGAGAAATAAAGGGGAAAGAGAGTGGGAAGAAGAGAGAAAGGGAGAGAGAGAAATAGGGAAAGAGAGAGGGGGCAGAGTGAGGGTGAGATGGAGAGAAAGAGAGGGGAAAGAGAGAGGAGGAAGAGAGAAAGGGAGAGAGAGAAATAGGGAAAGAGAGAGGGGAGAGGGATAGAAAGAGAGGGAGAGAAAATTGGGGACGGGAGAGAAAGGGAGGGGATAGAGGAGAGAGAGAAAGAGAGGGGTAAGAGAGAGAGAGAGAAAGAGAGGGTGAGAGAGGAAGACAAAGCGAGGGGAGAGAGAGAGGGAGAGAAAGAGGAAGCGAAAGAGGGAGTGAGAAAAAAAGAGGGGATAGGGGGGAAAGAGAGAGAGAAGGGAGGGGAGAGAGAATGGAGGAAGAGAGAGAGAGGAGAGAGAAGTCGAGAGAAGGGAGAGTGAGAGAGAGAAGGGAGAGACAGAGAGAGGGAGAGACAGAGACAGAAGAGAGAGAAAAATGAGAAAGGGGGAGGCAGGGGAAAGAGAGGGAAGGGAGGGACAGAGAGAGGTAGAGGGGGAGAAGGATGGGGAGAGAGAGGGGAGGGAGTGAAAGATATAGAGACAAGGGAAGGAGAGTCTTCAGTGAGCAGGATGTGAGAACACGTTAGAGCTCGAGAGTTATGGGTAACAATCTCTAGCAGTGATTCTTACAGGAGTCTTGGAATAGAAGGTTAGGAAGAACAGCCTATATCCATGATGTCACATGACTGCTGGGCAGGCACTCTCTGTCTTACCATAGACTTGAATGGGGAAAAACCCCTGTAACCTGATTGTCTCAGATCTGGAATGGGTTGTGGGCAGGATTTCACAAATATAAACACAGAATTCATTTTATGTTGATATCAGTAAAAAATGCACATATTTAAAAATTTTAAAAGTATTTCAACATGCCTTTAGGATTCTTTACAGTAATGTCGTCCAAACTGTGCTGAATTAAGTGTCCCTTTAAGAATAAAAACAACAACATTAGCAGCTGTGTTTAATATTAAATAATCTTTATAGAAAATCTTAATTGTTTTAGACGGTTTGATTAGTACACTTCCTGATAAAAAACTAAGAGTGTATTTATTGTTAAATATCAGTAGAAGGAAGGTTGGGGGAAGAGAGAATGTCGGAGTATTACCTTGCACATATACAGCTTAGGCAGCTTGCAACAATAATTTCAAGCACCGCTCCTGCAGAAATGTTAGCACCCCTCTCAAACTCATAATAGTTCACAAAGCAATATGACTGCTTCCAGGTTTAAAAAAAAAAAAACCTGGAATGCAGCTTTGCGCCATCAGTGTAGAGTAGTGACAGGAAAACTATTTCATTTGTTAGCCCTGAGTAATTAAAATGGCTTAGTTGTTGCTTTCAACCTTTTTATTTGACCAAAATTTTTAAAAATGCTGTAGGAAAGGAACTAAGTGGTAATAGAGGTCAACCTAATGAGGGGAAGTTTTTAGGAGTCCAGTGGACAGTATTTGCTGCTTTTAGAAATATATAATGGACTGTGTATTGTTGCTTTTAGAAATATATAATGGACTGTGTATTGTTGCTTTTCCACTCCAAAGAACAGACTGGTGGCAGCATGGCAAGGGCATGAGCGTCACATATGGCCCCTGGGCCACCTGCTGCCCACCAGCATGCTCTCCCACTCCAGAGACTGGAACCACATGGGAAGTGTCCATAACTCATCTGGGGCAATGCCCTGACACGACTTAAATTGAGATCTTAACATAGTTGCAAAAGCAATCTGAAGAAGGATTAAAAATGAATGTTTTAACTATTGCGTTGTACAATTTTATTTTTAATAATAAAACTCTTTATAATGATTCAAACTTACTCTTTGAAATGTGCCTTTAATGATTTGAGATTATTGGTTCCTTCACAGCTGTCCTTTTAGCGACACATTAAAACATCTCCCCACTATTTAACTGGCAAATGTATTCAGGTCATTGTAGACTGCGATAGTTAAAATATTAACACAGGACAATACACATTTTGGAGCCTCAAATGTTAGACATGTTTCTGGGTATATGTGACCTGCTGATTCCCAAAATGGCACCAGGTTTCCACTTTCTACTCTAGTGTTTGCGATACATTACACATGCCCTATACCACTTTATGGTTTATGATACAAACTCTCCAGTAATTCGACACACAACAAGCTCCTTTTGTAAGACTTCCGAGAGTGGGAACTGCCAGGACAATACAGAATAGGATTCCAATAGTCTGCCATCGTGTATGCTTCCCATCTTCCTTGGTATCTGGGTTCCATTGTTTTTATGTCTTGGTGAAATCTTTCACCTTGCTCTTCACTTAGATCGCTTTCCAGAGAACCTTGGTGACTTAAGTGGCTGTACAGATAATGGACTTTAACTCTCATGTTCCAGCCAAGCCTATTGAAATGAAAGAGCATATCCTCTACTAATGGTGTGTAGTTGCCTGCCTTCTTGTTGTCACAAAAGTGTTTCATAACAAGAACAAATGAAGACCAGGCACATGAATCAATTTCATTCATTGAAGCTATGTCATGTGGGTCATTTATAAGTTGTCTGATCTGTGGCTTTCAGTTTTTCCATGTTAAGTCCATTTATGCGCTATGTATTCAATGCACGAACCATTTTTATTCAAAGCCTTTACATATTGTTTCATCAGGCCTGGCATTATATGTAGTGGTGGCAGTATGATTCATCAGGCCTAGCTTTATATGTAATGGTGGCAGTATGATTCATCAGGCCTAGCTTTATATTTAGTGGTGGCAGTATGATTCATCAGGCCTAGCTTTATATGTAGTGGTGGCAGGATGAGTCATCAGACCTAGCATTATATGTAGTGGTGGCAGTATGATTCATCAGGCCTAGTTTTATATGTAGTGGTGGCAGTATGATACATCAGGCCTAGCATTATATGTAGTGGTGGCAGTGTGATTCATCAGGCCTAGCTTTATATGTAGTGGTGGCAGTATGATTCATCAGGCCTAGCATTATATGTAGTGGTGGCAGTATGATTCATCAGGCCTAGCTTTATATGTAGTGGTGACAGTATGATTCATCAGGCCTAGCTTTATATGTAGTGCTGGCAGTATGATTCATCAGGTCTAGCTTTATATGCAGTGGTGGTAGTATGTTTCATCAGGCCTAGCTTTATATGTAGTGGTGGCAGTGTGATTCACCAGGCCTAGCTTTATATGTAGTGGTGGCAGTATGATTCACCAGGCCTAGCTTTATATGTAGTGGTGGCAGTGTGATTCATCAGGCCTAGCTTTATATGTAGTGGTGGCAGTATGATTCACCAGGCCTAGCTTTATATGTAGTGGTGGCAGTATAATTCATCAGGCCTAGCTTTATATGTAGTGGTGGCAGTGTGATTCATCAGGCCTAGCTTTATATGCAGTGGTGGTAGTATGTTTCATCAGGCCTAGCTTTATATGTAGTGGTGGCAGTGTGATTCACCAGGCCTAGCTTTATATGAAGTGGTGGCAGTATGATTCACCAGGCCTAGCTTTATATGTAGTGGTGGCAGTGTGATTCATCAGGCCTAGCTTTATATGTAGTGGTGGCAGTATGATACATCAGGCCTAGCATTATATGTAGTGGTGGCAGTGTGATTCATCAGGCCTAGCTTTACATGTAGTGGTGGCAGTATGATACATCAGGCCTAGCATTATATGTAGTGGTGGCAGTGTGATTCATCAGGCCTAGCTTTATATGCAGTGGTGGTAGTATGTTTCATCAGGCCTAGCTTTATATGTAGTGGTGGCAGTGTGATTCATCAGGCCTAGCTTTATATGTAGATGTGGCAGTGTGATGCATCAGGCCTAGCTTTATATGTAGTGGTGGCAGTATGATTCATCAAGCCTAGCCTTATATGTAGTGGTGGCAGTATGATTCATCAGGCCTAGCTTTATATGTAGTGGTGGCAGTATGATTCATCAGGCCTAACTTTATATGTAGTGGTGGCAGTGTGATTCATCAGGCCTAGCTTTATATGTAGATGTGGCAGTATGATTCATCAGGCCTAACTTTATATGTAGTGGTGCAGTGTGATTCATCAGGCCTAGCTTTATATGTAGTGGTGGCAGTATGATTCATCAGGCCTAGCTTTATATGTAGATGTGGCAGTGTGATGCATCAGGCCTAGCTTTATATGTAGTGGTGGCAGTATGATTCATCAAGCCTAGCCTTATATGTAGTGGTGGCAGTATGATTCATCAGGCCTAGCTTTATATGTAGTGGTGGTAGTATGTCTCATCAGGCCTAGCTTTATATGTAGTAGTGGCAGTGTGATTCATCAGGCCTAGCATTATATGTAGTGGTGGCAGTATGATTCATCAGGCCTAGCTTTATATGTATTGGTGGCAGTATAATTCATCAGGCCTAGCTTTATATGTGGTGGTGGCAGTATGATTCATCAGGCCTAGCATTATATGTGGTGGTGGCAGTATGATTCATCAGGCCTAGCATTATATGTGGTGGTGGCAGTATGATTCATCAAGCCTAGCCTTATATGTAGTGGTGGCAGTATGATTCATCATGCTTAGCTTTATATGTAGTGGTGGCAGTATGATTCATCAGGCCTAGCATTATATGTAGTGGTGGCAGTGTGATTCATTAGGTCTAGCTTTATATGTAGTGGTGGCAGTGTGTTTAATCAGGCCTAGCATTATATGTAGTGGTGGCAGTATGATTCATCAAGCCTAGCTTTATATGTAGTTGTGGCAGTATGATTCATCAGGCCTAGCTTTATATGTAGTGGTGGCAGTGTGATTCATCAGGTCTAGATTTATATGTAGTGGTGGCAGTATGATTCATCAGGCCTAGCTTTATATGTAGTGGTGGGAGTATGATTCATCAGGCCTAGCTTTATATGTAGTGGTGGCAGTATGATTCATCAGGCCTAGCTTTATATGTAGTGGTGGTAGTATGTTTCATCTGGCCTAGCTTTATATGTGGTGGTGGCAGTATGATTCATCAAGCCTAGCTTTATATGTAGTTTGGGCAGTATGATTCATCAGGCCTAGCTTTATATGTAGTGGTGGCAGTGTGATTCATCAGGTCTAGATTTATATGTAGTGGTGGCAGTATGATTCATCAAGCCTAGCTTTATATGTAGTGGTGGCAGTATGATTAATCAGGCCTAGCTTTATATGTAGTGGTGGCAGTATGTTTCATCAGGCCTAGCTTTATATGTAGTGGTGGCAGTATGATTCATCAGGCCTAGCATTATATGTAGTGGTGGCAGTATGATTCATCAGGCCTAGCTTTATATGTAGTGGTGGCAGTATGATTCATCAGGCCTAGCTTT
The DNA here is from genome assembly GCA_027410445.1 of Discoglossus pictus. Taxonomy (NCBI): domain Eukaryota; kingdom Metazoa; phylum Chordata; class Amphibia; order Anura; family Alytidae; genus Discoglossus; species Discoglossus pictus. The sequence continues at coordinate 425,995,137 of CM050166.1, read as the reverse complement.
ATATGTAGTGGTGGCAGTATGATTCATCAGGCCTAGCTTTATATGTAGTGGTGACAGTATGATTCATCAGGCCTAGCTTTATATGTAGTGGTGGCAGTATGATTCATCAGGCCTAGCTTTATATGTAGTGGTGGCAGTATGATTCATCAGGCCTAGCTTTATATGTAGTGGTGGTAGTATGTTTCATCTGGCCTAGCTTTATTTGTGGTGGTGGCAGTATGATTCATCAGGCCTAGCTTTATATGTAGTGGTGGCAGTATGTCTCATCAGGCCTAGCTTTATATGTAGTGGTGGCTGTATGATTCATCAGCCCTAGCTTTATATGTAGTGGTTGCAGTATGATTCATCACGCCTAGCTGTATATGTAGTGGTGGCAGTATGATTCATCAGGCCTAGCTTTATATGTAGTGGTGGCAGTATGATTCATCAGGCCTAGCTTTATATGTAGTGGTGGCAGTATGATTCATCAGGTCTAGCATTATATGTAGTAGTGGCAGTATGATACATTAGGCCTAGCTTTATATGTAGTGGTGGCAGTATGATTCATCAGGCCTAGCTTTATATGTAGTGGTGGCAGTATGATTCATCAGGCCTAGCTTTATATGTAGTGGTGGCAGTATGATACATCAGGCCTAGCTTTATATGTAGTGGTGGCAGTGTGATTCATCAGGCCTAGCATTATATTTAGTGATAACAGTATGATACATCAGGCCTAGCTTTATATGTAGTGGTGGCAGTATGTCTCATCAGGCCTAGCTTTATATGTAGTGGTGGCAGTATGATTCATCAGGCATAGCTTTATATGTAGTGGTGGCAGTATGATTCATCAGGCCTAGCTTTATATGTAGTGGTGGCAGTATGATTCATCAGGCCTAGCATTATATGTAGTGGTGGCAGTATGATTCATCAGGCCTAGCTTTATATGTAGTGGTGGCAGTATAAGTCATCACGCCTGGCATTATATGTAGTGGTGGCAGTATGATTCATCAGGCCTAGCTTTATATGTAGTGGTGGCAGTATGATTCACCAGGCCTAGCTTTATATGTAGTGGTGGCAGTGTGATTCATCAGGCCCAGATTTATATGTAGTGGTGGCAGTATGATACATCAGGCCTAACTTTATATGTAGTGGTGGCAGTATGATTCATCAGGCCTAGCTTTATATGTAGTGGTGGCAGTATGATACATCAGGCCTAGCATTATATGTAGTGGTGTCAGTATGATTCATCAGGCCTAGCTTTATATGTATTGGTGGCAGTATGATTCATCAGGCCTAGCTTTACATGTAGTGGTGGCAGTATGATTCATCAGGCCTAGCTTTATATGTAGTGGTGACAGTATGATTCATCAGGCCTAGCTTTATATGTATTGGTGGCAGTATGATTCATCAGGCCTAGCTTTATATGTAGTGGTGGCAGTATGATACATCAGGCCTAGCATTATATGTAGTGGTGGCAGTATGATTCATCAAGCCTAGCCTTATATGTAGTGGTGGCAGTATGATTCATCAGGCCTAGCTTTATATGTAGATGTGGCAGTATGATTCAGCAGGCCTAACTTTATATGTAGTGGTGGCAGTGTGATTCATCAGGCCTAGCTTTATATGTAGTGGTGGCAGTATGATTCATCAGGCCTAGCTTTATATGTATTGGTGGCAGTATAATTCATCAGGCCTAGCTTTATATGTGGTGGTGGCAGTATGATTCATCAGGCCTAGCATTATATGTGGTGGTGGCAGTATGATTCATCAGGCCTAGCATTATATGTGGTGGTGGCAGTATGATTCATCAAGCCTAGCCTTATATGTAGTGGTGGCAGTATGATTCATCATGCTTAGCTTTATATGTAGTGGTGGCAGTATGATTCATCAGGCCTAGCATTATATGTAGTGGTGGCAGTGTGATTCATTAGGTCTAGCTTTATATGTAGTGGTGGCAGTGTGTTTAATCAGGCCTAGCATTATATGTAGTGGTGGCAGTATGATTCATCAAGCCTAGCTTTATATGTAGTTGTGGCAGTATGATTCATCAGGCCTAGCTTTATATGTAGTGGTGGCAGTGTGATTCATCAGGTCTAGATTTATATGTAGTGGTGGCAGTATGATTCATCAGGCCTAGCTTTATAAGTAGTGGTGGGAGTATGATGCATCAGGCCTAGCTTTATATGTAGTGGTGGCAGTATGATTCATCAGGCCTAGCTTTATATGTAGTGGTGGTAGTATGTTTCATCTGGCCTAGCTTTATATGTGGTGGTGGCAGTATGATTCATCAAGCCTAGCTTTATATGTAGTTTGGGCAGTATGATTCATCAGGCCTAGCTTTATATGTAGTGGTGGCAGTGTGATTCATCAGGTCTAGATTTATATGTAGTGGTGGCAGTATGATTCATCAAGCCTAGCTTTATATGTAGTGGTGGCAGTATGATTCATCAGGCCTAGCTTTATATGTAGTGGTGGCAGTATGATTCATCAGGCCTAGCTTTATATGTAGTGGTGGCAGTATGATTCATCAGGCCTAGCTTTATATGTAGTGGTGGCAGTATGATTCATCAGGCCTAGCTTTATATGTAGTGGTGGGAGTATGATGCATCAGGCCTAGCTTTATATGTAGTGGTGGCAGTATGATTCATCAGGCCTAGCTTTATATGTAGTGGTGACAGTATGATTCATCAGGCCTAGCTTTATATGTAGTGGTGGCAGTATGATTCATCAGGCCTAGCTTTATATGTAGTGGTGGCAGTATGATTCATCAGGCCTAGCTTTATATGTAGTGGTGGTAGTATGTTTCATCTGGCCTAGCTTTATATGTGGTGGTGGCAGTATGATTCATCAGGCCTAGCTTTATATGTAGTGGTGGCAGTATGTCTCATCAGGCCTAGCTTTATATGTAGTGGTGGCTGTATGATTCATCAGCCCTAGCTTTATATGTAGTGGTTGCAGTATGATTCATCACGCCTAGCTGTATATGTAGTGGTGGCAGTATGATTCATCAGGCCTAGCTTTATATGTAGTGGTGGCAGTATGATTCATCAGGCCTAGCTTTATATGTAGTGGTGGCAGTATGATTCATCAGGTCTAGCATTATATGTAGTAGTGGCAGTATGATACATTAGGCCTAGCTTTATATGTAGTGGTGGCAGTATGATTCATCAGGCCTAGCTTTATATGTAGTGGTGGCAGTGTGATTCATCAGGCCTAGCTTTATATGTAGTGGTGGCAGTATGATACATCAGGCCTAGCTTTATATGTAGTGGTGGCAGTGTGATTCATCAGGCCTAGCATTATATTTAGTGATAACAGTATGATACATCAGGCCTAGCTTTATATGTAGTGGTGGCAGTATGATTCATCAGGCATAGCTTTATATGTAGTGGTGGCAATATGATTCATCAGGCCTAGCTTTATATGTAGTGGTGGCAGTATGATTCATCAGGCCTAGCATTATATGTAGTGGTGGCAGTATGATTCATCAGGCCTAGCTTTATATGTAGTGGTGGCAGTATAAGTCATCACGCCTGGCATTATATGTAGTGGTGGCAGTATGATTCATCAGGCCTAGCTTTATATGTAGATGTGGCAGTATGATTCATCAGGCCTAACTTTATATGTAGTGGTGCAGTGTGATTCATCAGGCCTAGCTTTATATGTAGTGGTGGCAGTATGATTCATCAGGCCTAGCTTTATATGTAGATGTGGCAGTGTGATGCATCAGGCCTAGCTTTATATGTAGTGGTGGCAGTATGATTCATCAAGCCTAGCCTTATATGTAGTGGTGGCAGTATGATTCATCAGGCCTAGCTTTATATGTAGTGGTGGTAGTATGTCTCATCAGGCCTAGCTTTATATGTAGTAGTGGCAGTGTGATTCATCAGGCCTAGCATTATATGTAGTGGTGGCAGTATGATTCATCAGGCCTAGCTTTATATGTATTGGTGGCAGTATAATTCATCAGGCCTAGCTTTATATGTGGTGGTGGCAGTATGATTCATCAGGCCTAGCATTATATGTGGTGGTGGCAGTATGATTCATCAGGCCTAGCATTATATGTGGTGGTGGCAGTATGATTCATCAAGCCTAGCCTTATATGTAGTGGTGGCAGTATGATTCATCATGCTTAGCTTTATATGTAGTGGTGGCAGTATGATTCATCAGGCCTAGCATTATATGTAGTGGTGGCAGTGTGATTCATTAGGTCTAGCTTTATATGTAGTGGTGGCAGTGTGTTTAATCAGGCCTAGCATTATATGTAGTGGTGGCAGTATGATTCATCAAGCCTAGCTTTATATGTAGTGGTGGCAGTGTGATTCATCAGGTCTAGATTTATATGTAGTGGTGGCAGTATGATTCATCAGGCCTAGCTTTATATGTAGTGGTGGGAGTATGATGCATCAGGCCTAGCTTTATATGTAGTGATGGCAGTATGATTCATCAGGCCTAGCTTTATATGTAGTGGTGGCAGTGTGATTCATCAGGTCTAGATTTATATGTAGTGGTGGCAGTATGATTCATCAGGCCTAGCTTTATATGTAGTGGTGGGAGTATGATGCATCAGGCCTAGCTTTATATGTAGTGGTGGCAGTATGATTCATCAGGCCTAGCTTTATATGTAGTGGTGGTAGTATGTTTCATCTGGCCTAGCTTTATATGTGGTGGTGGCAGTATGATTCATCAAGCCTAGCTTTATATGTAGTTTGGGCAGTATGATTCATCAGGCCTAGCTTTATATGTAGTGGTGGCAGTGTGATTCATCAGGTCTAGATTTATATGTAGTGGTGGCAGTATGATTCATCAAGCCTAGCTTTATATGTAGTGGTGGCAGTATGATTAATCAGGCCTAGCTTTATATGTAGTGGTGGCAGTATGTTTCATCAGGCCTAGCTTTATATGTAGTGGTGGCAGTATGATTCATCAGGCCTAGCATTATATGTAGTGGTGGCAGTATGATTCATCAGGCCTAGCTTTATATGTAGTGGTGGGAGTATGATGCATCAGGCCTAGCTTTATATGTAGTGGTGGCAGTATGATTCATCAGGCCTAGCTTTATATGTAGTGGTGACAGTATGATTCATCAGGCCTAGCTTTATATGTAGTGGTGGCAGTATGATTCATCAGGCCTAGCTTTATATGTAGTGGTGGCAGTATGATTCATCAGGCCTAGCTTTATATGTAGTGGTGGTAGTATGTTTCATCTGGCCTAGCTTTATTTGTGGTGGTGGCAGTATGATTCATCAGGCCTAGCTTTATATGTAGTGGTGTCAGTATGTCTCATCAGGCCGAGCTTTATATGTAGTGGTGGCTGTATGATTCATCAGCCCTAGCTTTATATGTAGTGGTTGCAGTATGATTCATCACGCCTAGCTGTATATGTAGTGGTGGCAGTATGATTCATCAGGCCTAGCTTTATATGTAGTGGTGGCAGTATGATTCATCAGGCCTAGCTTTATATGTAGTGGTGGCAGTATGATTCATCAGGTCTAGCATTATATGTAGTAGTGGCAGTATGATACATTAGGCCTAGCTTTATATGTAGTGGTGGCAGTATGATTCATCAGGCCTAGCTTTATATGTAGTGGTGGCAGTGTGATTCATCAGGCCTAGCTTTATATGTAGTGGTGGCAGTATGATACATCAGGCCTAGCTTTATATGTAGTGGTGGCAGTGTGATTCATCAGGCCTAGCATTATATTTAGTGATAACAGTATGATACATCAGGCCTAGCTTTATATGTAGTGGTGGCAGTATGTCTCATCAGGCCTAGCTTTATATGTAGTGGTGGCAGTATGATTCATCAGGCATAGCTTTATATGTAGTGGTGGCAATATGATTCATCAGGCCTAGCTTTATATGTAGTGGTGGCAGTATGATTCATCAGGCCTAGCATTATATGTAGTGGTGGCAGTATGATTCATCAGGCCTAGCTTTATATGTAGTGGTGGCAGTATAAGTCATCACGCCTGGCATTATATGTAGTGGTGGCAGTATGATTCATCAGGCCTAGCTTTATATGTAGTGGTGGCAGTATGATTCACCAGGCCTAGCTTTATATGTAGTGGTGGCAGTGTGATTCATCAGGCCCAGATTTATATGTAGTGGTGGCAGTATGATACATCAGGCCTAACTTTATATGTAGTGGTGGCAGTATGATTCATCAGGCCTAGCTTTATATGTAGTGGTGGCAGTATGATACATCAGGCCTAGCATTATATGTAGTGGTGTCAGTATGATTCATCAGGCCTAGCTTTATATGAATTGGTGGCAGTATGATTCATCAGGCCTAGCTTTACATGTAGTGGTGGCAGTATGATTCATCAGGCCTAGCTTTATATGTAGTGGTGACAGTATGATTCATCAGGCCTAGCTTTATATGTATTGGTGGCAGTATGATTCATCAGGCCTAGCTTTATATGTAGTGGTGGCAGTATGATACATCAGGCCTAGCATTATATGTAGTGGTGGCAGTATGATTCATCAGGCCTAGCTTTATATGTATTGGTGGCAGTATGATTCATCAGGCCTAGCTTTATATGTAGTGGTGGCAGTATGATTCATCAGGCCTAGCTTTATATGTAGATGTGGCAGTATGATTCATCAGGCCTAACTTTATATGTAGTGGTGGCAGTATGATTCATCAAGCCTAGCCTTATATGTAGTGGTGGCAGTATGATTCATCAGGCCTAGCTTTATATGTAGATGTGGCAGTATGATTCAGCAGGCCTAACTTTATATGTAGTGGTGGCAGTGTGATTCATCAGGCCTAGCTTTATATGTAGTGGTGGCAGTATGATTCATCAGGCCTAGCTTTATATGTATTGGTGGCAGTATAATTCATCAGGCCTAGCTTTATATGTGGTGGTGGCAGTATGATTCATCAGGCCTAGCATTATATGTGGTGGTGGCAGTATGATTCATCAGGCCTAGCATTATATGTGGTGGTGGCAGTATGATTCATCAAGCCTAGCCTTATATGTAGTGGTGGCAGTATGATTCATCATGCTTAGCTTTATATGTAGTGGTGGCAGTATGATTCATCAGGCCTAGCATTATATGTAGTGGTGGCAGTGTGATTCATTAGGTCTAGCTTTATATGTAGTGGTGGCAGTGTGTTTAATCAGGCCTAGCATTATATGTAGTGGTGGCAGTATGATTCATCAAGCCTAGCTTTATATGTAGTGGTGGCAGTATGATTCATCAGGCCTAGCTTTATATGTAGTGGTGGCAGTGTGATTCATCAGGTCTAGATTTATATGTAGTGGTGGCAGTATGATTCATCAGGCCTAGCTTTATAAGTAGTGGTGGGAGTATGATGCATCAGGCCTAGCTTTATATGTAGTGGTGGCAGTATGATTCATCAGGCCTAGCTTTATATGTAGTGGTGGTAGTATGTTTCATCTGGCCTAGCTTTATATGTGGTGGTGGCAGTATGATTCATCAAGCCTAGCTTTATATGTAGTTTGGGCAGTATGATTCATCAGGCCTAGCTTTATATGTAGTGGTGGCAGTGTGATTCATCAGGTCTAGATTTATATGTAGTGGTGGCAGTATGATTCATCAAGCCTAGCTTTATATGTAGTGGTGGCAGTATGATTAATCAGGCCTAGCTTTATATGTAGTGGTGGCAGTATGTTTCATCAGGCCTAGCTTTATATGTAGTGGTGGCAGTATGATTCATCAGGCCTAGCATTATATGTAGTGGTGGCAGTATGATTCATCAGGCCTAGCTTTATATGTAGTGGTGGCAGTATGATACATCAGGCCTAGCTTTATATGTAGTGGTGGCAGTATGATTCATCAGGCCTAGCTTTATATGTAGTGGTGACAGTATGATTCATCAGGCCTAGCTTTATATGTAGTGGTGGCAGTATGATTCATCAGGCCTAGCTTTATATGTAGTGGTGGCAGTATGATTCATCAGGCCTAGCTTTATATGTAGTGGTGGTAGTATGTTTCATCTGGCCTAGCTTTATTTGTGGTGGTGGCAGTATGATTCATCAGGCCTAGCTTTATATGTAGTGGTGGCAGTATGTCTCATCAGGCCTAGCTTTATATGTAGTGGTGGCTGTATGATTCATCAGCCCTAGCTTTATATGTAGTGGTTGCAGTATGATTCATCACGCCTAGCTGTATATGTAGTGGTGGCAGTATGATTCATCAGGCCTAGCTTTATATGTAGTGGTGGCAGTATGATTCATCAGGCCTAGCTTTATATGTAGTGGTGGCAGTATGATTCATCAGGTCTAGCATTATATGTAGTAGTGGCAGTATGATACATTAGGCCTAGCTTTATATGTAGTGGTGGCAGTATGATTCATCAGGCCTAGCTTTATATGTAGTGGTGGCAGTGTGATTCATCAGGCCTAGCTTTATATGTAGTGGTGGCAGTATGATACATCAGGCCTAGCTTTATATGTAGTGGTGGCAGTGTGATTCATCAGGCCTAGCATTATATTTAGTGATAACAGTATGATACATCAGGCCTAGCTTTATATGTAGTGGTGGCAGTATGATTCATCAGGCATAGCTTTATATGTAGTGGTGGCAATATGATTCATCAGGCCTAGCTTTATATGTAGTGGTGGCAGTATGATTCATCAGGCCTAGCATTATATGTAGTGGTGGCAGTATGATTCATCAGGCCTAGCTTTATATGTAGTGGTGGCAGTATAAGTCATCACGCCTGGCATTATATGTAGTGGTGGCAGTATGATTCATCAGGCCTAGCTTTATATGTAGTGGTGGCAGTATGATTCACCAGGCCTAGCTTTATATGTAGTGGTGGCAGTGTGATTCATCAGGCCCAGATTTATATGTAGTGGTGGCAGTATGATACATCAGGCCTAACTTTATATGTAGTGGTGGCAGTATGATTCATCAGGCCTAGCTTTATATGTAGTGGTGGCAGTATGATACATCAGGCCTAGCATTATATGTAGTGGTGTCAGTATGATTCATCAGGCCTAGCTTTATATGTATTGGTGGCAGTATGATTCATCAGGCTCAGCTTTATATGTAGTGGTGGCAGTATGATACATCAGGCCTAGCATTATATGTAGTGGTGTCAGTATGATTCATCAGGCCTAGCTTTATATGTAGAGGTGGCAGTATGATTCATCAGGCCTAGCTGTATATGTAGTGGTGGCAGTATGATTCATCAGGCCTAGCTTTATATGTAGTGGTGACAGTATGATTCATCAGGCCTAGCTTTATATGTATTGGTGGCAGTATGATTCATCAGGCCTAGCTTTATATGTAGTGGTGGCAGTATGATACATCAGGCCTAGCATTATATGTAGTGGTGGCAGTATGATTCATCAGGCCTAGCTTTATATGTATTGGTGGCAGTATGATTCATCAGGCCTAGCTTTATATGTAGTGGTGGCAGTATGATTCATCAGGCCTAGCTTTATATGTAGATGTGGCAGTATGATTCATCAGGCCTAACTTTATATGTAGTGGTGGCAGTATGATTCATCAAGCCTAGCCTTATATGTAGTGGTGGCAGTATGATTCATCAGGCCTAGCTTTATATGTAGATGTGGCAGTATGATTCAGCAGGCCTAACTTTATATGTAGTGGTGGCAGTGTGATTCATCAGGCCTAGCTTTATATGTAGTGGTGGCAGTTTGATTCATCAAGCCTAGCTTTATATGTAGTGGTGGCAGTATGATTCATCAGGCCTAGCTTTATATGTAGTGGTGCAGTATGATTCATCAGGCCTAGCTTTATATGTAGTGGTGGCAGTATGATTCATCAGGCCTAGCTTTATATGTAGTGGTGACAGTGTGATTCATCAGGCCTACCTTTATATGTAGTGGTGGCAGTGTGTTTCATCAGGCCTAGCATTATATGTAGTGGTGGCAGTATGATTCATCAAGCCTAGCTTTATATGTAGTTGTGGCAGTATGATTCATCAGGCCTAGCTTTAAATGTAGTGGTGGCAGTATGATGCATCAGGCCTAGCTTTATATTTAGTGGTGGCAGTATGATTAATCAGCCCTAGCTTTATATGTAGTGGTGGCAGTATGATTCATCAAGCCTAGCTTTATATGTAGTGGTGGCAGTATGATTCTTCAGGCCTAGCTTTATATGTAGTGGTGGCAGTATGATTAATCAGCCCTAGCTTTATATGTAGTGGTGGCAGTATGATTAATCAGCCCTAGCTTTATATGTAGTGGTGGCAGTGTGATTCATCAGGCCTAGCTTTATATGTAGTGGTGGCAGTATGATTCATACGGCCTAGCTTTATATGGAGTGGTGGCAGTATGATTCATCAGGCCTAGCTTTATATGTAGTGGTGGCAGTATGATTCATCAGCCCTAGCTTTATATGTAGTGGTGGCAGTATGATTCATCAGGCCTAGCTTTATATGTAGTGGTGGCAGTATGATGCATCAGCCCTAGCTTTATATGTAGTGGTGGCAGTATGATTCATCAGACCTAGCTTTATATGTAGTGGTGGTAGTATGTCTCATCAGGCCTAGCTTTATATGTAGTAGTGGCAGTGTGATTCATCAGGCCTAGCATTATATGTAGTGGTGGCAGTATGATTCATCAGGCCTAGCTTTATATGTATTGGTGGCAGTATAATTCATCAGGCCTGGCATTATATGTGGTGGTGGCAGTATGATTCATCAGGCCTAGCATTATATGTGGTGGTGGCAGTATGATTCATCAAGCCTAGCCTTATATGTAGTGGTGGCAGTATGATTCATCATGCTTAGCTTTATATGTAGTGGTGGCAGTGTGTTTAATCAGGCCTAGCATTATATGTAGTGGTGGCAGTATGATTCATCAAGCCTAGCTTTATATGGAGTTGTGGCAGTATGATTCATCAAGCCTAGCTTTATATGTAGTGGTGGCAGTATGATTAATCAGGCCTAGCTTTATATGTAGTGGTGGCAGTATGATTCATCAGGACTAGCTTTATATGTAGTGGTGGCAGTATGATTCATCAGGCCTAGCTTTATATGTATTTGTGGCAGTATGATTCATCAGGCCTAGCTTTATATGTAGTGGTGGCAGTATGATTCATCAGGACTAGCTTTATATGTAGTGGTGGCAGTATGATTCATCAGGCCTAGCATTATATGTAGTGGTAGCAGTATGATTCATCAGGTCTAGCTTTATATGTAGTGGTGGCAGTATAATTCATCAGGCCTAGCATTATATGTAGTGGTGGCAGTATAATTCATCAGGCCTAGCATTATATGTGGTGGTGGCAGTATGATTCATCAGGCCTAGCTTTATATGTAGTGGTGGCAGTATGATTAATCAGGCCTAGCATTATATGTGGTGGTGGCAGTATGATTCATCAGGCCTAGCTTTATATGTAGTGGTGGCAGTGTGATTCATCAGGCCTAGCTTTATATGTAGTGGTGGCAGTATGATTCATCAGGCCTAGCATTATATGTAGTGGTGGCAGTATGATTCATCAGGCCTAGCTTTATATGTAGTGGTGGCAGTGTGATTCATCAGGCCTAGCTTTATATGTAGTGGTGGCAGTGTGATTCATCAGGCCTAGCTTTATATGTAGTGGTGGCAGTATGATTCATCAGGCCTAGCATTATATGTAGTGGTGGCAATATGATTCATCAGGCCTAGCTTTATATGTAGTGGTGGCAGTATAATTCATCAGGCTCAGCTTTATGTGTAGCGGTGGCAGTATAATTCATCAGGCATATCTTTATATAAGATCGCAAAAACACGACCTTAGCGCCCGAAACACGCGCACATGAAAACATTAAAAACACAATAAAAAATGGCTGCCGAAAAAAACAAAAACAAGGCTACAGGACCCTAAACACGCAAAACACCACCAAACACATACAGATTTTCCGAAAAAGCCGGACGAGGTCCAACAACAAGGACGCAAAATCACCCACAGCCGCGTACCACATACACATTAGGCGCCATTTTACAACACTAACTTACACAATCCTGAAGTACACAGCTACCCTAATGGATTTTCCTTGCGCACGCAGCCTATTTACACTACACACTGCACACATTGCTGACACTTACACAGCAGCTCCACAGCAGGGAAAACACACATTGTATGCTGCAGCAACATGAAAACAGATTGCCAGCTCTTCAGCACAATGCTTCCTGCGTATATTACTTCAAAATAGGTAAAGTATAGTCATTTATTATTTTATTAATTATTTCATTAGCATACAAACAACCAACAGCCTCGCAATGAGCGCCAAAGGATCTTGGAACACCAACAAAATGAATGTCACAAACAAACACCAATACCTGCCTTACAATCTTATTGCCGTCATTTTTTGACAGGCAAGTCGCTAGTTATTTTAATAATTTTCAAAAATAATCTGAAGAATTTAGAAAATAGTTTTGTACCATTTGGCACTAGAGGTGATATCACAATTTATTTTTCATATAGGTTAGGAATATAGGGCTAGAAAAAGCTGAATTTAATTATTTGTCACCAATATCTATCAGCAGATGGCACTAAACTCCCTGTGAGCACAACAGACAAGACAGGAACACGCTGAATTAAAGGAGCAAACTGAGGTTTGCATGAAAAATATTAAGTAAAGCCTATTGAAACACAATTGAAACTAACAGGAAGTGCACAAAGCATATGTAGGAATATATGTAGTTTTCAGTGGAAGATAAGAATGAGTCATATAGCTATATTACTGCTCATTGGCTGATAGGGACAAGCCCTTAGATCAGTTCAATATGTTTTTTTTCTAGGTTAAGAGCATAAATTTTAAAAGCGAAACCCGCAATGGTACATTATCAAACACTCTTTCAGATGAAACAAAGACAAAAATGCTTTCTGTGTCCTTTTATGTATGTTTGTTTGCATCGCTCAGTTGTGCCCGACTCTCTGTGACCTCATGGACCACATCACACAACATGCTGATCCAGTTGGGATTCATGGTAGAGATACTGCAGTGGGTTGCCAGTTCATTCTCCAGTGGGCCACAACATACAGCTCCAGTTTTTTCAGGGTGGTCTCCCATCCAAGTAATGACCAGGCCCAACCCTGCATGGCTTCAGGGTGGTGTGACCTCTTGGTTCCACAGCAGTGAAAGCACCGGATCCTAAACACTGAAGCACACACAAACTCCCTTTTATGTATGCATTTTATTACTTCCAAATCAGATCAAAATAACATAAACCAGCCTAAAATCAGGGGGTTGCAAACAACTAGCCAATGTCAGCACTAGATAAAGAGCTGTCAGTACCAGCCCACCACCTGACAATTCAAGAAATGTGTGTTATAAAGTTTTCATCAAAGCCATCTGTAAATAAAAAAATGTCTTGCAGTTTATGGCAGGGGTTTCAAACATTACAATTCCTAACAAAATTGTTTCTAATTCCATAAATTCAACAGCAATTTCAAAAAGGAAAACACTTTTCAACAATCACAACACTTTATTTGCAGCAAATGAATGAATGATAAAGAGACTTAGGAAGTGATTCAAGAAGAAGCATGAATGATCAGTCTTGTACTATGACACCAAGTCTTGACCTTTCTGCAGATTATCCATAATATTGATGATATCCTAGTGATAGAGTGTGCACTCTGTGCTATTCCTAGATCTATCTCTAATCATGATGTGAAGCTATTGGATCATTTACTGGTCTGGAGAGACTTAATTAAAATGGCAAGAAGCGCAGAATGTGAAACCCAAGCCCCCAATCATTTGGCCACTATTATGGAGCACTTACTGGGACTCTATATATAGCCAGCAGCTGTACATACCGGGGCCCTTAGTGAGTCTTATTTATAGCAGCTAGATCACCAGCACTTATTAGCCAGTACACTAAAGTAGGGAAATTAATATAGACCAAACAATTGGCACATACAGGTTAGGATAAAGGTGCCCCTTGCCTAGTGATAGACAGACATATAGATAGATAGATAGATAGATAGATAGATAGATAGATAGATAGATAGATAGATAGATAGATAGATAGATAGATAGATAGATAGATAGATAGATAAATAGATAGATAGATAGATAGATAGATAGATAGATAGATAGATAGATAAATAGATAGATAGATAGATAGATAGATAGATAGATAAATAGATAGATAGATAGATCTTTGCCACACAATTAAAGGGACCTCTGTCATCTCAACAAGAAGTTGATTTATTTTTGAAGAGCATGGCTCAGAGTGCATGATAAGGGTGGGGGTAGGGGGTTCTAATTATCAGATAACATTGGGGGTGTTTATTTTTGACAACTACAGAGACAGACAAGCAGACTGTAATCCTAATTAGCACACCAAAGCAGCTAATTACTATGCATATAAATGCAGCAACGATAACATGGAATTTCCCAGGACTGATTCACATTAGAAAAAATCCCGGATAACATGACATGGAACCTAGTGTTCATGCTCTGTAAGCATAACAAAACAAAAAAAAAACAAGGTGGCTTTGGGGTAATAGGGTCTGTTTAAGGACACATCCATGAGCAAAATTGTTTTTTTTATAATTTAAAAATATATGTAGTATCATGGATTTTATGTATTTTAAAAAATGCATTTTATCTCAGCAAATTTACATTGGAATTTGTCATTTTTGTCACTCTGAGTCTTTCCTTTCTAGGCATTTTTCTTATCTTTGAGTTACAGACTAATTGCTCCCTGGGGGTTAGCACATGCTCAAAGTGATTAAATTAATTGAATCATTAACCTCTAACAAAAAGATAAAAAAAGACCTAGAAGACTGATTGTTAGTGAAAAAAATATAAACTTGAATGTAAGTTTATTGCAGTATTACATTTTTAGATAACAATCAAGCAATAAAGTACCAGATAAAACTTTATTATATACATAGAAATCTTGCTGTATTGTAACACATAACAAATACATTTATAATCTTAATATCTTCCAGATATTTGCTCATGACGCTTGCCTCCTCCTACATACATTTAAATTATTAGAACAGCTGTAGTGTGTGAGGGGTCTCAGAGAGAAAGAACAACATTAAATGAGCTTGTACAATAAAAAATAATGGCAGTTAAAATGCATAAGTTTACTTAATTTCTAACATTTAAACTCTGTAATGCTAGTAGTTGTACTTTAAAGCTCTTGATTTTATAGGTTTATGCACAATGCTCTGTGCTGCTTAGCTCCACCCATTTGCATAACTGGGGGCAGGGCAAATGTAGCCGACTTCCTGCTATGTGTTCTGGTGTAGATCAGACCTCAGATCTACACCAGTTGGACACCAGAGCACACATCAGGAAGTGTGCTACAGCTGGCTTGCCCCTAATTATGCAAAATGGGTGGAGCCAAGCAGCACATCACATCATATCAGCCAGAAACCTATAAAAGTAAGAGCAATAAATATAACTACTTACATTACAAAGTTTAAACATTATAAATCATGTTTACATGGACATGTACTGTCATTATAACCATTATTTATATAGTACAGTGGTTCCTTATTGATGTCTGGTATAATTCTGTCTAGATTTATCGGTTTTGCCTAATCTGTAGTGAGTGTACTAAGGGAGGAAGACTTAGAGAAACTGGATAAAGAGAGTGGAGTAAGAGAGGAAGGTTTGTATACAGTGATATTCTCTGATATTTTTAGATATGGATAAGCAGGGGCGGAACTACCAGTGGTGCAGGTGGTGCAATGCACCAGGGCCCTCCTCTGCGGGGTGCTCAGCTATGAAAAGGTGTCCTGTAGTGCTGCAGCTACAGAAAAGGGTCTTGGGAAGGGGTGATGTTATGGGAAAGAGTATTATGGAGGGGAACTAGGGGAATGGGTCTTGGGGAGGAGCACTGAATGAGTTGGTACCAAGGTGGAGGGCCCAGCGCAAAAAACAAATACAGCCCCCTTTGTGGGGAGGGCCCCAAACTATGTTTTACACCGGGGCCTCCATTCTCTAGCTCCACCACTGTGTGTAAGCCTAAATACAATTTTATACACACACACATAACATATATATCGTGTGCCTAGGGCAGCATCAAATCTAAATACAAGTTGGTGCTGATTATTTTAATGAATTTTTTTAATCAACTCAGTCCAAATCCTCTCTGCCCCTCTCTTCAAGCCGTCCAATTATTATTATTATTATTATTATTATTATTATATTATAAGACGTTCAATGCCTTATTACATTTGTTATTTATCACTGCAAGCTTCCAAAATTGTAATAAACAATCAGATAAAATATTATCCTTTTACTGATCTCCTTTGGTATGTAAATTCTTCTTGAAAGTTGTTATATTAAAACACAGTTATGTGCATAACAATCAAATAAATAAATAGATTCAAGCCAATGACTGTATAAATTAGGCTAAAAATAAAAATATAAAATTATAGCCTAATCTAAATGTGAAAAACAAATATTTAAGGACATACAACTGCCATAGAAATTAAAAAGAGTCTTTAAATATTACCCAATAACTACACACAGGTATCAAAGTCCTTCTATATATTTATATCACATGTCTATAAAATATATATATATCATCCCAAAAGGCACCAGAATATGTGTTGTATTAGGGATTGTGACAGAGTTAGCCAATGGGTTTAAGTGAGCCACAGACTCTGAGAAGCTCTTTTCCCCAGTAGGACTGGAGGGGTTAACTTTCATGCTTAGATAATTAGCTGCACCTGGGCAGACTTGACTTAAGACTGGGGGGCGAGGGGCTGCTTATATCCTGATTGTTTGCAGATTGTCTGACCTGCAGAAAGACAGACACAGTAAGACAGCAGCCTGCAGCTTGTGACTGCTTGAGTAGAGACCTGAAAATCTGGAGACATTACAGGTCAGTGATTTAATAAAGGATTAGACAATTTACTTTGCTCCATCCAGGTTTAGCTGGATGAAAGCTGATTAGTGAGGAAACTCTTTATTTGTCAAGTAATGCTTCGGTGGAAGATAGGACTATTGTTTTCTTTGAATTGCTGCGGTTTGCTATTTTTTGTATCACTGACTAAATTGTATTAAAGCCTGGGATATATATATATATATATATATATATATATATATATATATATAGCCTAGGTGTTGCACATATCTCTATTAAAGTACCTGAAATATGTGCATAAACCCACAGGAGACTGTTGACTTGTCATAGCAGATATACATATCCTACATCCATAACTCAGCTGATGCAGTGACCTAACACACCCCAACTAGCATTTATCAGAAGGATCTCCTGATATCTGTCTGCAGAGGGATACAAGGTTATTTTTTCAGTCCTAAGTCATTTTATCACATCAAAGGGATATTCCACCATATTTTGAAGCCTAATTGATCACACACATACACAATTGCTGGTTCCTGAGACCTTATCCGTTATATGTTGGTACTCTGGGACAAAGAGGGGAGCAGAGCCTAACACTTTAAACATACCTCTAGTATTCATCATAGTTATAGACGGATTACTGTCAAACTTATCTGCAGTTAAAATATTCTCTATTCAAATCAGTGCAAAACAAAATTAAAATTTCAATTTGTTCTGCATATCAAAGGTGATCCTCATCATTGCATGGTAACTAGCCGGTCCGGAGACCAAACCGATTCAGAGCCACTAATAAAAAGGGCCCCTGCTTTAGGTACAATCATGGATTCAGAATTGCAGTTTGCTGGGATGGTCCGTGGACAAACCCATAGATCAATTCAAAAGGATATTTGTTCAAACTCCCCAAGATAGTAGACGAGACAGTGGATATTCATATCTCAAGTCTGGTCATAGAACCAAGCAGGGCTGTGCCATCAGCATACAATTGGACTAGTTAAACAACTGCACTTTCTGGGTGTCACATACAGTGATACTCGGATAGCCCTGGATACAAGATATCAGGTTGGGGAAGACCATCTTAAAATAGAATCTAGAGGCAGCCAATTGGAAATAAACTATAGCAACTAAACTATAATCTAACCCTGTGAGAAACATGTAATACTAGATGGTAAAGTGGCTACTGTTACACATAGTCCATATTCTGACACCTAATGATTGGAAACAAGGCCAATTGGCTCTCCAGTCCGCATTATGGAACTTCTACAGAATGCAGCCCTTTAGGCTCTCTATATCCCATTAGATCTCTTCAAGGAAATTGGGGACCTCACGGGTACGATAAAAATAGTTGAGATTTATCATAAGCAGATCAGATAGTGAAGAGGTTGCAGGAATACAGAAGATCTAAACAGGATGGATATTAACAGCATTGATGACCTCAATAGTTTGTCCAATGGGCTTGAACCAGACATCTTGGACAGTGAAGTGAGATGGACCCTAGGAAACCTTGCTGATAAGGCTGCGTGAGTTGATGGAATCCCAGTTGAACTGGGCAAAAAGGCTGAATATTGTCACCTTATTTATTCGACTTGTCGGAGGACTACATCATGTGTAAGGCCAGACTGCAAGAATCCAAAGCTGGGAGAAATATCAGCAACCTCAGATACGCTAATGATAATGTGATGGCTGAAAGTGAGGAGGAACTAAAGGACCTATTGATGAGGGTGAAAGAAGGGAGTGTAAAAGTTGGCCTGCTGCTCAATGTTAAAAAGCCAAAGATTATGGCAAAGAAAAATCTCAGGTCCTGGCAAATAGATGAGGAAGAAGTGGAGGCAGTGACAGATTTTATTTTCCTGGGGTCTGAGATCTCTTCAGATGGCGACTGTAGTCATGAAATTAAAAGTTGTTTGTTTCTAGGGAAGAAAGCTTTGGCAAGCTTGGACAAGCTGGTAAAAAGTAAATATATATCACTATCAACATAGGTCCTCAAAGTAGAACTATGGTATTCCCAGTAGTAACATACGGATGTGAGAACTGGACCATAAAGATGCCTGAGCACCGGAGAATTGACGCCTTTGAATTGTGATGTTGGAGAAAACTACTTAGAGTCCCTTGGACTGCAAGAAGATCCAATAAATCAGTACTTCAGGAAATTAAATCAAACTGTTCACTGGAAAGTTTGAGGCTAAAGATCAAATTTTGATTTTGGCCATATCACGAGACGGCAGGATTCCCTAGAGAAGACTCTGATTCTTTGACAGATTGAAGGCACAAGAAGAAGGGGGCGACAGAGGAGGGTGCAGGGTGGATAGATGAGATCATTGAAGCAATGAACATGAGCTTAGGCAGCTCAGAGCGGTAGTGGCTGACAGATATGTCTGGCTTGATGTAGTTCATAGGGTCATGAAGAGTTGAACTTGGCTGAACAACTACAAAACAACAACCCTGGGCCCTCTGTCCCCTTACTTCTAGACGTCCAATTATTATTATTAATATTATAAGACGACCAATGCCTTACTACATTTAGTATTTATCACCCGAAGCTTCCAAAAAACGTAATAAACTGTCAGTTAAATGTTATCTTTTTCTAGACTCAGTTGTTATGTAAATGTCTTATTTAGCTGTCTTGGCACATGAAAAAGAGGGGATAGAGGCGGAGATGGATAGATGAGTTCATTGAGGCAATTAACATGAGCTTGAGGGAACTCAGAGGGGCAAAGGCTAACAGATGTGTCTGCCGTTCTGAGGTCCATAAGGTCACACAAAGTCAGACACAACTAAATGACTGAAAAATAACAAATCTCTTTAGAATGAAGGCAAAGTGACCACATTAATACAAGATATGTTGATGATGTATGTTTATATAACAGTATTCAACATTTTATATATATATATATATATTTATATATATATATATACATACACATACAAATACATATATACACACACTAATATTATAAAAATTGTATCCACACAGTGCCACAGTACAAACCATTGGTGGGCAACATATGACCCTTCAGAGGCTTCCAATCTGTCCAGTTCAACACCCCCACTTTAACAATACAAGCTTATCCCCCACAATTAAGATACAATTAAAATGCTTTCCCAACAAAGCACTTTCTAATTTACACTGTTTCTCAATTTTACTATTTAGAGAAAACCTAAACATATTTCATGAGTCCTTTGTGTATATAATATTAGCAGTACCCCCCCCCCCCCCCATTATCAAAGAAAAGCCTTATATAAAGTATAAGCAAAAACTTATATATAAAAAAAAAAAAACATTATGCACAGGTGGATGTGACTATACGTGTTCATTTTCACCTTTCAATTTGTAATACTTTTTAATTCTACATTTATTTTAAAAAAATTATTAAGAGCATTGTCCTCAACCCGCTATGTATTAACTTTTATAATGTACTGTTATGTCTTGTGTATTTACTCCTTGTTTATAGCACTATAAAATGTCGATGGTTTACAAATAAAGATTTATATTATCACATATATAGTTGTGAGCATGCGAGCCGTTGCAATGCTTGCGGGCGCTCCTTGCCATCAAGTGCGACCCTTGCAAAATTTACCGCGTTACGCAAGGAAAATACGAGACACGTTACGAACCATTACGACCTCGCAAAATTCGGCCGCAACACAAGCACATGAAAACATGAAAAATACAACACATACACAGAATAAATACATAAAAAGCTTACTTACAGGAAGAGGGAGCATCCAGGACCTCAAAAACTAAAGTTACACCTCAATTTAACTCAAATTAAAAGAGTTTAGACACTAAAAAATTCTCTAAGCGAGAGAAAAAATGGCCGCTGAAAAAAACAAAAACGAGCCTACAGCAGTCTAAAGACGCAAAATACCTCCAAACACCTACGTGTTTGCCGAAAAACACCTACGAGATTAAAAAACAAGGACACAACCCGCGCGACCACAAAAACATTACAAACACAATAAATACAAACAACAAACACATAAAAAGGTTACTCACAGCAAGGGGGGCACCCAGGACCTCTGCAAGTGAAGTTACACCTCCATTTAAGCACAAATTTTGAAGTTTAGAGACCCGAAAATCACCTAAGTGAGAGCAAAAATGGCCGCAGAACAAAACGAAAACGAGGCTAAAGGTCCCTAAACACGCAAAACACCACCAAACAGCTACGGATATTTCGAAAAAGTCACACGACATAGAAAACGAAGGACGCTACATCAGCCACATTATATACACCAAACACCATTAGCTCACTTACAATTTCATTGCCATCATTTTTTGACGGGCAATTTGCTTTTAATAATAATAACTAAGATAATAAATTAACTTATTAACAGCAGAATTGAAATCTAGAATCTTCTGTAGAAACCAATAGCCAACGTTGATTGTTCAATCACAAAGGTGAGTTCAATAAACATTTTTGGCTTTTGACTCATTGTTTTGGCTAATAACCCATTGAATCATGTTACTACCCTTCTTGGTATAAGGAGACAGAATAAGCTCATGCTCTTGAGTGATGAGTCACGCCTGGATGGAGCATTCCTGGTGCTTCCAGTCTGTGAGGACAGCTGTTCCTTCTAGTTGTCCAATGTGTCAAGAGTGATCATCTTACATCAAGGATTCCTTTGCTTTGTAATGTTGTTACTATAAATATATCTGGAGTTACAGCTGAAGAGCCTAGTCAGCTGGCAAAGCAACATTTGCAAATGCTGGACAGGGTGTCCGGGTAGAAGCAAGGAGTCGTCTTTTTCCGAGACCCACTTGCAGTGTGCAGCAAGTCCTTACTGCCCAGGCTCTGTGGGCAAAGTACAAGAAAGTTGGGATTCATAATGGCGGTACCAGCACAGCAGGCTGAAGAGTTACGACTCTACCAGCAGACTCTCCTGCAGGATGGGATCAAGGATATGCTTGACCACAACAATTTTATAGACTGTACCTTGAAGATCAAGGGGAAAGATTTTCCCTGTCACCGACTGGTATTGGCAGCCTGCAGCCCTTATTTCCGAGCAATCTTTCTTTCTGATATAGAGGAAAGTAAGAAAAGGGAAATTGACCTGGACGAGGTAGACCCTGATGTGATGGAGAAGATCCTTAACTATATCTACACATCAGAAATTGACATTAACGAAAAGAATGTTCAGGATATATTTTCAGTGGCAAATATGTTCCAGATCCCATCAATATTCACAGTTTGTGTCTCATTCCTTCAGAAGAAGTTGTGTCTTAGTAACTGTCTGGCTATTTTCCGACTTGGCCTGATGTTGGATTGCCCTCGCTTGGCGGTTTCTGCCAGGGACTTTTTGTGTGATCGATTTAATTTAATAGCCAGAGATGAAGAATTTTACCAGCTTTCTCCAGATGAGTTGATAGCCGTTATTTCTAGTGACTCACTCAACATTGAGAAGGAAGAAGAAGTCTTTGAGGTGGTCATGAAATGGGTAAATAAAGATAAGGAAAACCGAATCAAGGCTTTGCCGACTATCTTTGAAAGTGTCCGTTTCCGTCTAATACCCCAAGACTATATAAAGAATAAGGTTGAGAAAAATGAGGTGGTTAAATCTGACAAAGAACTCTTAGAAAAGATTCAGATGGTCAAGGAAGCCCAAGAAGGAAAACTGCCCAACAAACAAAAGAGATCAACGGGCAAAACTGGTGAGGAAAAAGATGGAGAAAATGTAGTGAATGGGGATGTGGAGGAAGAGACACTTCCTGGAATATTGAATGACACATTAAGATTTGGGATGTTCCTGAAGGATCTCATATTCATGATAAGTGATACTGGAGCGGTGGCGTATGATCCTAGTGCCAATGAGTGTTTCTTTGCTTCGCTATCTGCACAAATCCCCAAAAATCACGTCAGTTTGGTTACTAAAGAAAACCAGATCTTTGTGGCTGGAGGACTTTACTACAATGAGGAAAATAAGGATGAGCCGCTAAGTTCCTACTTCTTACAGGTAGTTTCTTATATTTTATTATTGTGTACACTAAGAAATAATCTTAGAGTATGATGTTAAAATCTCAATAAGTAAATATCCTGTATTTATGGTAATCTTAAATATGAAATTAATTTTATTTTCATATTTAACTTAACACGTTCTTATTTTATGGAAAATCAACTATTTCCAGAGAGCACCAGTTTGGGAAATATTCACTTTGAACTGATCAAGTCTCCCAGTGATAAACATGAGGATGAGTTATATAAATAAGTGAATTTATGATTACCGTACTTTTTGCATTATTTTGGCCTAAAAGCTCATTTGGAATAGGAAGGTCAATTATTAAGTCATGAATAATCTGGTCTTTAAAATGAAGTCATTTAGTTTTGGTGTATGGAAACAAAGGGCCTCATTCAATTGCAATTTGGCCAATTGAATAGGGCTCTATATAAGCACATAACATATTTTTTTACAGAAGTTTTTAGTTAGTGAAGACCTTGCTTTTGGATAGAAGATCACCAACTAAAAACTTCTGTAAAAAAAATATGCTCTGTGCTTATATAGAGCCCTATTCAATTGGCCAAATTGCAATTGAATGAGGCCCAAAGTGTTTATAGGTTAAACCTTACCTCATTGTGAAAGGTTACTCCATTGAATTGAATGGAAAGTAGATAAATAATTGTTTACTTACCGGAGTAAGAGTTTTCCACTAAGAACAATTACATTTCTTACAGTAGCTGATTGATGAGAATATATTGACATTATCTATGTTATTCCTTGGAGCCTATTCAGTAAAGTGTGAAGAGAGCTCTCCAGGGGCTCCTGAGAAGAACATATACATATTGATCGGTTTTCTTTTTTGCTCTAGTATTCTTATATTGTTAAGTTAAAACAATAAACCATATTAACTATTATATTCAGTGCTGGACTACTTCCGCCACCACCAGTAGCTGGATATCGGTTTTATAAAAAAGGTGAGAACCTTGGAAAGTGAAACTAAAACCAAGTAGCAGCTCAAACAGAGCAATTAGACAACGTACACATTTTTATGAATAATAAAACACAGTTAATGTATTTTAGTCTCATAAAAAGTCATAAGGGAGCTCATTGTGGACTCATTTGCATGTCCTTGCCCAGATTCCCAGAGTGCACTGCAATAACTGTATTTCTGGGAATTCTGATCAGAAATGTTTTTTTTTTAACTTAGTTTTGGACATTTAAATGTGAACACAAATGTACCATATATATAATATATGCATTTATCCTTTTTTTGTGTGTGCAGTAGACCCCCCCAGGGCCCCCTCGCACACCAGATGCTTTCTCACTGTGGACTTCTTAGGGGGATCCATTGGTGGTGCAGCGGTCTTCTTCCTCTACCTACGCATTTTCTTTCCTTGGCAGGGAATCCAGGATGATGTCACATGTGTGTAACATCAATCAGGATTCCCTGCGCCTGAAAAAGGAAGTGCCGGCAGGGGAAGGATACTTCTGAACCACCAATGAATCCCTGGATCCCCCTAAGAAATCCACAGTAATCAGAGGGGGGACCCAGGGTCCAGTACACTAAAGAAAAGAAATTAAGTAAAAAAATAAAATAAAAAAAACATATAGAAAGACGGGCCCAGTAGAGGGCAGACCCAAACATGCACAAATAAATAATTAACAAATATTACCGAGTAATAAATAATCCACATATTATAATGATCAGAAGAGATCTAAAAGGATTGAACTTGATGGACTGAACGTCTTTATTCAACCTCAATTACTTTGTAAATTAAATGATTTTTGCCAGAAAAAAAAAAACAGAGCTTATAAGCACTGCTTAATAAAAAAAACCCATAAAAGTAAAGAGATACACATGGCTATTATATACCTAGTAACATCCAGTAACCTTCAATATCCCTTTAAATAATCTGTGTTAGGGACCTTCACAGTTTTCCACACTTTGTTGACACATTCATTATTTTTTCGTAATAATAAGCAAATTAATTAATACATATTGGCTAAATAATACCGCCTTTAATTTATTACTTTATTATGCTGCATCAAAATATGGCATTTTAGTTTCCAGTGATCTACTTCCTGAGGTGAGAGGAGACTTTGAATGCAGACAGGAAACTCTCTTTCCCCAATGTGGTGGTAACACATCCTAGTGGTCTCACTGGAACTAATGCAAAGCTCATTAGTTTACAAGGGACGCACCATTTTGAGATAGAGCCTGCCAGAAGCAGGCCCAGTAAATAATAATTAAACATTTTGCAGATTATCAGTCTATTTAGTCTTTTAGACATATAACTGTTAGAAATCATTAAAATAACTTGTTTGCAGCATTGTGACTGTACAACAAAAATATGTGGCCTGATGAGGATGATAAAACGTCCCTGCTGCTTTAAATCCTGCAGTAGATAATGCATATGTAATACCCACTGGCAATACCCCATTGTTCTGGATGTTATAAGGTACATAATATCCCTGTGCATCTATTTACTTTTATGTACTTTATTTTATTAAGAAGTCCCTTTATGGGTCTACCCTCTGCGGCTCATGAAGACACAGACTCTGTAGTACTTGCTGTGCTGTGTCTCATACTAACCAATCAGTGACAGCAACATTCTACAACATGCTGCTGAGACATGGTCCCAGATAGGCTAGGACACCACACTGCACATCTAGCCCTACATAGTCTGTATCTGCATACACTGCAGAGTGCAGACCCATACAGGGACTATTTGTGTGATTTAAGGCAGTAAAAACACAGTTTATAAGCACTTCTTACTAAAATAAAGTAAATAAATACTTACGTATTTTACATACATAGGGCCTCATTCAATTGCAATTTGCCCAATTGAATTGGACCCTAAATAAGCACATAACATATATTTTTTAAAGAATTTTTTAGTTATTGAAAACCTTTCTTTTGAATAGATGCTTGCTAACAAAAAACTTCTTTAAAAAATATATGTAATGTGGTTATTTAGGGCCCTATTCAATTGTTCAAATTGCAATTGAATGAGGGCCATAGTAAACACCAGTAACGTTTCATATCCCGTTACAAGGTGCATGGAATTTATCAGTAGTGCTCTATGTCATCAAAAAACTGAAAAATAAGTGGAGAAAAAACAATTCACTGTTTTATATGTATTTTTATATGAGCCAATTATAATAAAACAAAATTGTTATGTGGTGCTTAACACCTAATTATTATAATGGGAAAAAATAAAAACAAAATGTAATGATTCATTAGGGAGATAATATCAGAATTAGGCCAAAATGCCATTAAAAAACCCTTATAATAATTACTTATAAATGATCCTCATATGTCGAAATGAGAGAAATCATAGGATCATAAGTACTGTGAAAAAATAAGGGGTATTAAAATCTATATACACCATTTACAGGATTTTATACATAAGGGCATAGGGTAACTGGCTTAGATGGAAGGTACAAATAAAGATGCCTTTAACAAAAGGTGTGGATCCTGTGACACCTAAACTTATAATCATGGAAAGGCCACTATCCGGATAGTGGCCTCTCTAGAGGCAAAAAATTAAACCCATACAGGTAGGTAACTAAATGTACATACCAGATGCCAGAAACGATCCTTCATGCCCATAAAAAAAACTAATTTCCGACCGGTTTCGCTGGATGCCAGCTTTCTCAAGGTGCCTGTATGTATGTTTTTTTATGGCATATTAGCCTTATTCTGATATTATCTCCCTAATGAATCATTAAAGTTTTTTTTTCTCCATTTTTATATGAGCCAACTGATTCTCAAGTAGTGCGGTCTACAAGCCTTGTGGAGCTTGCTACCACAGGCCCAAGGCACAAGCACCCTGCAAATGGCAATATACCGTGATTGCAGCCATCAAAAGAGTTTTACAGACATCCTAATCTCAAAGGGAAAAATGTGAAATGTATTATTGCAGTGAAGATAGTACATAAGCATTTACAGTAGATGGAACATGGGTGAAGATGCAGTGCAGTATATTGTAATGTTTGTATATGCACAGTTTATATGCATGTTTATATCAAGGGCATGGAATAAAAAAAAATCAGGGGGGGGGGAGGCAATAGGAAAACAATAGATTTGTAGATAAATAGATATATAGATAGATAGATAGAAATATAAACCTTCCTCCCTAGCAATTCCCCAGTAGCCCCCCCTCACCTCCTCCACTTTTAGCTGATCAAATATATGGTCTTACAAGATTCTCGGGAGACGCAGGTGTCAAAAAGAAGATAAAAGGTGGAGGAGAGGGGATGCTAATGGGGAACAACTTAATCTGGGGGATTTGTTCCTATGCCCCTGGTTTATATGCAGTGTTATTTCTGTACTGGACACTTTTTGACATAATATATATATATATATATTTTTTTTATACAACTAATTATTTAATAGTTAAGCCGCATATTGCAGATCAGAGGAGATCTTAAAAGGTTGAACTTAAATACTATGTAACTATATATATATATATATATATATATATATATATATATATATATATATATATATATATATACACACACACAGTAGAGTCTCAGGTATCCGTCACCCACAGGGATTGGTAGATGCCAGATAAATGTAGTTTTTGGTTGCTTGAGAGATACTATTAAAATAGGCCTAGATTAGCCACACATAGGATGCTCTGCTAAGTAGATTTGTCAGTGAGGGCTGTTCTAGCAGCAGCAGCTTTCACTCCTCACTTACACACAGGTACGTTGGGCTGGAGAGTGCGGTGCTGAACCCGGGGAACTTTTAATAGTATCTCCTTCCACTATATATATATATATATATATATATATATATATATATATATATATATATATATATATATATATATATATAGTGGAAGGATTCAGTGAGTAAAAATAGAGCTTTCAAGCACTTGTTAATAAAATGATGTTTTGATGTACAAAAAAAACTCTTGTACGGTAGTTTATTTTCATATTAAAAACAGATTAGAAACAGTTGCAAAGGGAAATTAAGCATTTATCAGTCTGTTTTTTCTGCAAAATAGCTTTTTTCAGATGTAGCTTTTTTTAGTGTAAATCTGTATTTTAGTCACAACCCACAGGTTTGCAGCTCGTTCCTTTTCCAAAGCAGAGTTGCTGTAAGTTGAGGTGTGCAGGCCCTGTGCTGGTGCCATGTGTAGGCTGGCAGGGCCATGATAAGTGAGCTGTGTGTAAGTGCTTAGTCAGCCGGGTGACGGGAGCGGGGAGTGAAGGAGCCCCATGCTGGCAGCCTGCCCTGACACAGGATCTGCTCTCTCATCACTTCTGTAGAATCCATTCAGCTTTATGCAGAGTGGGGCCGGTGACATTCTGTGTGACCTCTACCAGCAGCTGACACACACGCCCCAGAAAAATAGGGTCACTAATGGGGGGCTATGTGCATATAACTGTGACCTGCACATCAAACCCCTGGCTGCATTGCAGTGTTGGGCAGCAAAAGGGTTACAAATAAAAAGGCAGAAAAACTGTAAGAAGGATGATGAATTTGTTTTTTTGTGGTATTTTTCTATGAATAATTAAAGGACCACTGCAGATGAAGAACAAATACACTTGTTTGTTAGGTATGAACCAAACTAACAACATTAGCAGCTGTGTAAGCTCTGGACATAAAACATTTTTTGGCAAACTCTGAAAATGTTGAAGATTACAAGCAAAATGTGTTTGTTTCAACATATGATAAGATTGATATTGACAACACACCTCTTCCCCCCTCTCTTGATCAGAAGCAGACACCTTGCATCATTCAATGCAACAATAGCTCTCTAGAAATGTAAACACCCCTCACACACACAGCTTCCACAAATGTATCATGGATGCCTCCAGTGTCCCGCAGAGGCGTCAACTTTATGTTTACCAATAAAAAATAGCTCTAAAATTGTTTTCCTGATTAATTAAGCTCAAAGTATTCAAACATATATTTTCTTATTTTCAGTGGACCACTCTCATTCATTAGAAAGCAAAAATATAAATATAGTCTTTATTTCACTGTAGGGTTACATTTATTTCATTTTGGTTGCCGTTTCAGGAGAGTGTTTTCTTGTAAACTAATGAGCATTCCAGTAAACCGAATACAGGTGCTGGCAGTTGTAACTGTGTTCACATTTGAACGTCAAAAACAAGTTTAAAAAACTTGTTTCCTGCTCAGAATTCTATGAAATACAGTTATTACACTGCACTCTGGGAACCTTGGCAGGGACATGCAAATGTACCCACAAAGGTTTCACTCTTGCAGTCCATAACCATTTTAAACATGGCTTCCTTTATGTGTATGCCTGCTGTATTACACAGCTTTTTTTTTTGCAAAGTTCAGGTTGGATTATACACAAGCCGGGAATCCTACCTACATACATCCGTCAATCAGCCTGGGGGGAGAGAGAGAAAATTACAGTGACATCTTAAAGTATTATATTTCAAATATACTCTTTGGGAAAATGACCAACAAAACAGAGAAATGTTTACAGGATTCAGAAATATAATAAAGTCTTATCTTATATCATTCCTTATATATAACATAGCCTGTGCCTGATCACCTCCTCCTAGAGCTTTATGTCTTACAGGTCACATACTTCTGTCTTATCACCTGTCCTTAGAGTGTCATCTCCAGTGGTATATAACTATTTAGACCAGGGGTCCCCAAACTCGGTCCTGGAGCTCCGCACCCAGGCCTGTATTTGAGGATTTCCTTTCTGTGCACAGGTAAGTCAATCAGGATGACTGAAGAAGCAATTACTGCTTGCAGTAAGGATATCCACAAATCCAGGCCTGGGTGCGGCCCTCCAGGACCGAGTTTGGGGACCCCTGGTTTAGACTAACAAGGCCCAGGCCTAACGCAGTCACTTGCGGAGGGCAGCAGGTTGTCTTCACTTTCCAGAGTCATGCCCAATAGTGTGTATGTGCCCAGGAATACCTATATGCATTGGAGACTGCTCACTTGTTCTTTGCCTATGCCACCTCATAGAGTATCACACCTTATAGATCAACTACACTCTACTTTATGAGCTCTTTATAGAACCTTATGCCATACAGGTCACCTCCCACTGACCACCTGACCCCTTGTGACCTCTAACCCCTTGCATATCACCTGACCCCTCCTTCGTGAACCATCTACCTCATCAGTAATCCATCATGCCCTATAGATCACTTACCATCTCCCTGATCACCTACGAGTTCCATATGGTACCCTTTGTATCCATACTCCATATTATGGATCTCTTGATGAGAATGTATATCCACATGAACAGGGCTTTCACCATATTTGGCTTCATTCTGTATAATTTGAGTGCTTCATAAACTGAGAATAAATGCGTATGTATTTTATAAGCAAATATTAATAATGGAGCCTTTTCTCTAGGAAGTATGCCATTGGCAATCAGTAGTCTAAGTAGACAGTATGTCTCTATTTCATTGATAGTAGAATTGTTCGGTAGAATTGGTCCCGTTCTGTATATTTGCTGCATATTTTATCCTTCCCCTCAGTTCTTTGGTTTCTTGTCTATTACAGTTTGACCATCTTGACTGTGACTGGTTGGGAATGCCTCCAGTTCCATCTGCAAGATGCCTCTTTGGTTTTGGAGAATCCGAAAACACCATCTACCTAATTGGGGGAAAAGAGCTAAAGGAAGGAGAACAGACACTGGACTCTGTTCTGTGCTACGACCGACCGTGAGTACAAACCTAAAAAATATAATAAAAAAAGGACTTCTTAAACATAAATAAACTTAGTGCGGGCTAACTTAATATGGAAAAGACAAACGCACTCCCAATAATTCCTGTTCTGATGATTTATTGGTCAGATAAAAATTTTCACCTGAAATGTACTATTTGGAATAATTTTGTACTTTACACATGAAAATGTGTAAAAATCTAAACATAACTTTAGATACATATTTAGGATTTTATGGATTAATATTTTCTTTAAATAGTTTTGGTTATAGTCATTTATCATTGGTTGCTTTGTGACTTTAATACTGATATTGCATTTAAAATAACTTGCTTTGATTAACATCTTTGATTGGACAGCTCCCCTTAACGTCCTTCATTTTATTATGTGCGCAACCAGCCAATCAGATTGTTTTAAAAGATCGAAAATAAAACAGGTTGGGTGACCGCACCCACAAACAATAAAGGAAGTTTAGGGGCTTTGCCTGAAACTGATTGAATGTTAATCTAGTTTTAATTACTCATTGCTTTCTTCTTCATTGTATGCAGGTCATTTAAATGGGGGGAGTCCGATCCTCTGCCCTATCAAGTATATGGACATGCCGTGGTATCACATAATGAACTGGTTTATGTTATTGGCGGGAAAGGAAATGACAAGTAAGTACAACAAAACTGCCACATAGTGTAACTAGACATAGTGGTGCCCGAAAGAAACGAGTCATTTGAACTTGTATAGGTGTCAAATTTCACGAGTAACCTATATGGATGGAATATCATCTTTAAAAGTATCCTATATTTCTTCAGGGTGACCATCTATGGCAAACCCATAGTCATAGTAAATGTATGTTGTGCGTAACCTTCTCACATGTCTTGTGCAGATTTGACCCATATGATAATTTGTCAACTATGGATCTAGAATTATATATAAGTGACCCTGATGGGAGCTAACATGACGCGCTCGTTTCCTCTGCAGAAAATGTTTAAACAGATTGTGTGTCTACAACCCAAAGAAGTTTGAATGGAAAGACCTGGTGCCAATGAAGACGGCTCGGTCTCTCTTTGGCGCCACCTATCACAATGGGAAGATCCTTATTGCCGCAGGAGTTACTGACACCGGCCTGACCAACACCATAGAAGCTTATGATATAAAAACCAACAAGTGAGTAGACCTTTAAATGACCTAGAGCCATACAGCAGACATTCCTTTAAAAGGTCACCATGATCATCAAATTATTTCTAGGAGTAATCCACCATATAAATAAAATACATATGTATATATAGGGTGTATGTTATGGCTATTGGTTGGATGATATCAACATTATCCAAAGCTTCTAGATGACATCTCCTACATCATTAACATTATGTGGTCATTAATACTATTTGGTCACAATTTGCATGGGAATTCCCAGTTTATTCTAATGGCAGACATGCCCAGTATCAGGCTCGCCAATGTTAAGACATGTGAGGATTCCAAGACACATTTTCAGCATATCCCAACTAAGCAAATCAAAATGATGGAGTGATCACGGAGTCATCTAACTGTACTCAAACATGGTATATTAAAAAATATGTCCTGGATCACTCCACAAGGATTAACATTGATAAAAAATATCTCAAACGTTTGATGTATTTAAAAAAAAAAATCTAGTTTGAAAACTGTATTTGTGTAATCTCATTTGTTGGTCTGATAACATTGTTACAGATTGCAATAAAAAAAAAACTTCCAGAAAATTTTAATAATGAAAATATAAAATTTGTCCTACAAATTTTAGAGGAAACTAGAATATAATTATTGGAAAGATTGTTTACGTCCCTTTGGATTATCGGATTACTCGGTATCGCTCATTTTTATCCCCAGATGGGAAAGTTTCACCGAGTTCCCACAAGAACGCAGTTCTCTCAGTCTTGTCAGTATGGATGGGATTCTCTACGCAATCGGAGGATTCGCAACAGTGGAGGGTGAAGGAGAAGAACTGGTGCCAACAGAACTCAATGACATCTGGAGGTGAGCGATAGTGTGTTTTTTTTGTGTATATGTACTTTTGTATGCAAATTAAATAATTAATAAATTAATATACTTTACCTATTTGTAAGTAATATATGCAGGAAGCATTGTGCTGAAGAGCTGACAATCTCTTTTGATGTTCCTGCAGCATACAATGTAGGTTTGCAGTGTTGTTGAGCTGAGGTGTGTCAGCAATGTGCGCAGTGTGTAGTGTAAATAGGCTGCGTGCGCAAGTGAAAGCCGTTAGTGTAGCTGTGTACTTCCGCATTGTGTAAGTTAGTGTTGTAAAATGGCAGCGATTGTGTATGTGGTACGCGGGTGTGGATGATGAAGCGTCCTTGCTAAAGGTGTATCTTGTACCTCGGACGTCTTTTTGGAAAAGCTGTATGTGCTTGGTGGTGTTTTGAGGCTTTAGGGTCTTGTAGCCTCGTTTTCTTCGGCGGCCATTTTTCTCTTGCTTAGGTGATTTTCGGGTGTCTAAACTCGGTAATTTGGACTTAAATTGAGGTGTAACTTCACTTCCAAGCGTCCTGGGTGCCACCCCCCCCCCCCCCCCCCCTGCTGTGGGTAAGCTTTTTGTGTATTATTTGTGTGTCATTTTTGTGTTTTTAATGTATTCAGGTGTGCGCGGTTTGGCCATTAAGGTCGTATTTTTGCAAGTTCGTAATGTTGTTTTTTTTCTAAGTCCCGCGGCTCGTAATTTTTTGTGTAAGTCCGTATTTAGCGATTGCGTGTTAGATGTATTTTTGCAAAGTCCCGCTTCTGTGGGTGTTTTTAACCGCATGTGATGCGGCGTAGAGCCTCCACCTCCGCAAATGCGAGGATGAGCCTTCGGCTTTTTGCAGCCGACGTTGGAGCCTCCCCCTTCCGCAAATGCGGCCCCTCGCTTCGCAAAGGTCCGCATTTGCGTCCCTTCTTGCGAGCTCGCAAAGCATGACGAAGAATCGTAGTTGGACAACTATTATATGTGATAGATAGATAGATACAAATATATATATAGACTGTTGCAAGTGTTACAAAATAGTTTAACTTCTCGAAAATGTTTTTGGAACCCCAAAAAAAATGTAAACTAGGACCATGGATTACACCAGAAGGCGATTCACGGGACTCTATGGATAAATCTGCTACTCCCTCTAGTGGCTGCAGTTGAAAAAAAAAGAAGGCTCTTTTTTTTTTTCTAAATGCAATTTTTTATGGATTAAGAAAAAGCATTTTAACCATTATAAAACTCATTTTCCATGCAAACTAAACCTTTTTTCATGTTCACAGCAAACGTTTGTCCTTTTCATTTAGCACCCAATGTACTCTAATTTCCAATATCTCATACAAATCCTTTAGAAACATAAATATTAGCCAGTGTTTGATAGTATAACTTTATGTTTTTGTTTCAAAAGTCATACACAAAAAAAGCAAATAGATGCTCAGTCATAGAACGAACAAACCTCCTTGCTCACTGTGCCTTAAAAGGATATGTAAGTGAGCTGGATTATGAATGCATCTGATAGAGGAGAATTAGTAGCGTATGAAAACATGTTATATAGAAAAGTTCAGTTTACTTTCAAAGTTATCTGCACAAAAGTCAAATCCAGCTGTTCACACCCACAGGACGCTTACATAAGCCGGGTACACACAGGAAATACAGAAGGGTACATATTTTGACCTTTCTGGTACAGATAACAAGAAGTAACTGTTGCAGTTCTTGTACTGAGGTGAAGAATGATACAATGTATTAGCCTGATTCTGATTTGCTAATTTAGGTGGGGTTTTCTAGGGGTGTACACGATCAAATGTAAATGCCAGGAAATTTTGCTAACTTCAAGGTAAGCTAATTAACGTTTATTTTGCGATATATTCATGCCAAAAAATATTTTCATACACTACTAATTCTCCTCACCCATCTCACTTACATATTCCTTTAAGGAGTTTAGCTACACCTTACTGGTGAGGACCAAGAAAGGGCTTTGCGGTTTCCCCTGTTAGAGTAGAATTGTCTGGTATTTCGGGGCTGGGTCACTCTAGTGAGTGGGACCAGACTGATATACTACAGGATATTTCTCCCTGTGAAGGACACAAAGGGAGCCTACAGAGGCTGTTTTTAGAGTGGGTTATTATGTCCATCAAGCTGACCTATTAAGGTTAGTTCTACTGAATATATTATCATGTTACAAATAAATGATAATAATAGATTGAGCATCTCTAATTTTTTTCTTTTTGTTTACCAAAAATTCTACCAAAAAATGTCTTCTTCATCCAACTCCTATCCAATCCCATTTCTCCAATGTCCTCCATTCTCCTTTAATTTCATCCTCCATTCAGGATATTAAAATTGGGAGAAGGTCTCAATAGGATCAGCTAACATACTTTATATTATCCCTGCAGATTTAATGAAGAAGAGAAAAAATGGGAAGGCATTCTGAGAGAGATCCGCTACGCATCCGGGGCAACCTTCCTCACGGCACGACTGAATATTCTACGACTAACAAAAATTTAATTGCAAAAAAATGCCTTTAAATTAATTTATTAGCCATCAGAAAGCTGGGAGGTTGTAGATCCGTTTAGAAATATCCTAACAAAGAAATTGACTTTTTGCATAACTTTTATGACATATACTGAGCGAATTAAACCAAAGGTGAAGTGTACACAAGTTCTAAAAATATAGTACCTAAATCATGGAAGATGCTAGGTTTTATTTTGACATTAGAATTATTTTATATATTTTCTGGCACAGAGGACTCACTGGAGTACAAGACCTCTTTTGTTTTCATGGGATATAAAAGTTCACAAAGTACGTAAGATTAAGGCTATATTCCAATAATAAGCAAGACTTATGAGCCAGAAATACTCTATATCAACTATTAAAGCTTATATACTTATCACTTCACAATGATCAACCACATTTTTCAAAGAAATCCATTAATTAAACAATTATGTTTTAGATTTGTATTTTGGAGCAGGAATCTTTTTAATGATATGTAAGTTAATTAAATGCTTAATTATATCTGAAAACAGTTTTCTAACTAATAATGATTGTTTGTGAAAATGAGTTTTAGAATTTTAATAGAACTTTTCCGCAAATAAATATTAAAATGAGCCTAAAACATGTTTTTGGTATTTCTTTTATATTAATATGGAAAAAACATTAAATGGAAAATATTTCACAATTATTTTAAGTAATGTCTACAAATTTAAATTAATTAAATATATATGTACAAAATAATAGCAATCAGTTTGTTCTATGTATGCTAGATTATTGATTCCGGTGTCGTTTTCAGGGGCCTCTAGCATATTGTTGCATGAACATGGTGCTTGGCCAGATTGATCATGTACCCAAGTGGGTATAATCAAAAGTGAAACCGCTGTTGATCCCGATATAGCATAATATGTTCAGCAATAAGAAGCAATTATAATTTCATTTTAATCGTATTTTCAATAGCAAAGTTCCAATGAATTTTTTTTTTTTTTTTATAATTTACCCACCAATTCCTTGTGTTTATCTATGTGCCAACTGCTTCCTAGGGGTCAGGTTGAATGAGTAAAAGGAATTTTAGATCTTCTGCATTGTTTAAAGCCTCAATATAAAATTTTAAATTAAATTATTAATTAAACAAATAAAACCAAAGCCATAAATATCATAACTCAAGGATTGCACCAAAATAAAATAAAAATGAGGATGATGAGATCTTAAATAATATATATGGGTCGTCCAACTCAAGCTTTAGAGGAACTGGATTTTCTGGGGAACCAATCAGTGCTTCAATAATTTTGATTATGAATATGGCCAGGCTTAGGCTTTCGACAACCATAGACAACCATAATGTGGCTTAATCCAAGATTATAAAACGTACGACAATTAAAACACCACAAAAATCAAAATATTCAAATGTTATTTTTTTATTTTTCTCCAAGAAAATTTTATAGCTATTTAAAAAGGAAAGAACAAATTATTTCTCCTTAGATTGGCAATTGGCAAGTGGCTAAGAGTCTGTATCTCCACACGGCTTTTTCTAAATTGTGCTCTGGACAAGTAATTTCTTAACAGTTTCTACAGCTACATTTTTCTCCTACCTCTTCTAAGTATGTCTTTTCACATGGAAACATTAAGAAATGTAAACTGTAACGCCCAGTAATACAATGAGACAGCAAAAAAAAGCTGTAAATGTACGTATATAATATAGTGAAAAAAAGAATGGAAATCTTGACAAATTCCTCTTTCCAACAATATCTAATGTCGCTTAAATTTTTCTATCTACAAAAAGAAAACTGAAAGCGAATACAAAACTCTTGGTGATGCTCATTTGCATACCTACTCCCAGAATGCTTTGTATTCAGTTAACACCATTGTCCTTGAACCAGTTTCTAAAGATAATGAGAAGGCTCTAAGAATCTACATACAGCAGATACGTTGGAAAACAACAAATGGTTCCAGTCACATTAGTTTTCTGCTACAGTGACGTGAAATGGATTGTGGGACACTTTAACAGGTGACCATTAAGACCACAAGTTGGTTGGAAGAGTTCAACCATAAACTCATTGTCAATGGAAGGTGCTCCAACTAGATGTGGGTTGAAGGTGGCTTAGAACGATCCAATTGTAAAAAATTGTCCCCAAACACTGTATTGCTTTATTTGAAGTATCCAGTTAAAGGGATGTTCATAGAATATTTCAATAAATGCACAAGACATCCTTTGCTGTCCTTAACACTGGCCAACTGAAGCCAAAGGTCATATACGGCTTGATAAGAGAAGAGAAAAAAAAACAAAACACTGGCTCAACAGTGCAATAAAATATCTTTAGTTAAATATTGTTCCTTGGGAGGGGTCTACTTTCTTCACAGTAGAATACATAATTACACAAATTATCTGTTGTATCTACACAATTCTTCACGGATAGACTGGCTCATAACTTTGGAATTGAAGTGATTTGTAAATCTTCTACAACATGTATATGGTGTGTAGAGATGCTGAATGTGTTCATCCAACCAGATTTTTCTCTACATTAGATCTTGATAGTCCTTCTTTACACTCTAAACTAGAAGTTGTGACCTTCACAATATGGCTACATAATGGACAATGGATTCTAAGCTCAAAGACAGGGCCCTCCATCCTTTGTCAACGTGCTAATACTGCTATTGTTATTTCCCTTGATCATAACCCATGTATAGCGCTACGGAATATGCCAACGCTACAAAGCCCAGCCATTCCCATAGCATGGGCCTAAATACAAGGCAAACATCAGCAAATTGCTAAGTGAGTTCCATTTATTATGATAAGGGTCGCCGTAGTGGTCCAACAAGGAGGGTTCATTTATTTAGTAATTGATTAGTAATACAATTAGTATTTGAACAAAATACATTTAGTGCATATTTTAAAAATAAGAATTTTACTTCGTATTTTGCATTTCAGCAGACGTGCCTCTCTCCACCCTCCTTGCATGTCCAGGTGGTAAAAAGATCTGCCCAAGCGGCTGTCCTAAATGTTTTCTGACACACAATGGCCACTGCGTGGAAGTAGGCAGATATCAGTGTTATCAGAACAACCAATAAAGTCTCCTATCGGGACAGTGGTGGCGAGAAGACGATCTGCTGAAGATCTAGGTATCACGCTGGAAATGTTTTAAAAGCTCCATTTAATATTTATTCTTCACATACGGATTGCGTTGTTATCCAGTTGTTTATGAGGATATGGAAGGTCTCTGGATTTTACTAGCTATATAATATTCCTGTGTATCCATTTACTTTTATGTATGTGTTACCTGCTCGAGTGTACCCTCTGCAACTCACGAAGACACTGATCTCCTACTAACTAATTATTGACCATCTCTCAGCAACATGACGCTGAGAAGTGGTCCCTGATAGGCTAGGACACTACACTGCACATCCAGCCCTAGTGTCTGTATACATTAGCAGCATTGGGCAGGCCCATATAGGGGCTATTTGTTTGAGTTTAGGCAGTAAAAACAGAGCTTATAAGCACTTCATAATAAAATAAACGACATAAAAGTAAATAGATACAGAGTACATCCAGGTACCTTCCATATCCCTTTAAATCTGCAGATGATACCCCCATTGTATGATCACTACAGTTGTTCTTCAATCCTTTTGCTGGTAAAGAAGCCCCATGCCCGTTAAAGGGTTTGAACAAACAAAAAAAATACTACCTATAGTTACAGCAAATTTCTTGGATGATAGAATAGTGTTACACAAACTTAATATTTAGAAAGTTACACTGTCAAAAAAAGAACTAACAGGGGAAAAAAAATGTGGTTATTTTGGCAGCTAAAAGCACATATTCACTGTAAAATAGGAAAGTCATATTTATAGCTATTGTATTTTAGACATTCCATTATTGTCCAAAACTGAAAAAAAATATCTGTACAAAATAAACTACTAATATATAATATGGAATAGGACTTATATTCGTCTAATAAGCAATTTTAAGAACATTTTCCAGCCTTCATATGCAAATCCCATCGCACATTAACCATGACCAATTTTATACCATACACTAAACAAACTATCACTAATATAGTTGTTGTAAAGCTCGCAAATTGCGAATTGCGCGCTGAAAGGAAAGAAAGAAGGAAAGAAAGGAAGCAAAGAAAGGAAAGGAAGAAAAAGAAAGAAAGAAAGAAAGAAAGGAAGGAAGGAAAGAAATAGAGAGTACACAGAGGGCACACAAACAGAAAACACAATATTATACCGTCATTTTTGACGGGAAAGTGACTATTGGTATAAAAAAAAAAGTGCATTAATTCTCATGAGGGTCAAAGAAGGAAAAAAAGTCAGCAACACTTTTACCAGGGGTGTATCTATTGGGCTTTGTCACCATTGGTGTGCATAATATCCCATATTCGAGATGTCCTTTGTAGATAAGATAACACAGCAGCAACTAAGTAAGCACATAAAAATATAGCAAAAATCTTAATCTTTGCAGACTCGGCTTGTGTCTAGGAGCTGCCATGACCATGATCCTTCCTATTCAATACAAGGAGAGAGTACGGAGCATGGAAATCAGTCACTGTACTTTGGAGTGTAATTTCCCATCTTCTGAGCAAGTGCATGGAAAGATGGAAGATGTCAAGGGCTAAAGGTTGACCCCATTGATTAAATGGGCAGAGCATGCCCCCTGACACACCCTCCCAGCATGCTTTGCTATAGAGGCACAATATCACAGCTCCAAGACTGTGTGTGCGAAAATTAAGATTTTTATTATAGTTTACATATTTGCTAATCTTAATATTTTTTTTATATTTATTTCATAAAGAAAAACTATTGTGGTCATTTAAACAGGGAGATGGACATTTTCTGGATTTTCCTAGATAATATACCTGTATATTTATTTACTTTACTTTATTAAGAAGTGCTTATATGCTCTGTTTTTACTGACTAAAATCAAAAAAATATCATTATCCTTCATTTGTAATGAGCCAACAAATTCCGTAGCACTATATAGGTGTTATATACAAGGCAAAGGCAATAATAAGACATTGTGCAAGAATGGACGGCCTTGTCTTTGAGCTAAGAATCAAATGTACACCAAAGAATCTAACAAGACTAAAACTTGGAAACATACAGTCCCTGTATGGGTCTGCCAACCGGAGCATATGCAGACACAGTAGTACTTGTGCTGTGTCTCATACTAACCAATCAGTGACCATCTCAGCAACATGCTGCAGGGAATTGCTCCATGACAGGCTAATACACTACACTGTCCATCCAGCCCTATAGAGTCTATGTCTGCATACTCTGCAGTGGGCAGACCCATACAGGGACTGTTTGTTTGATTTTAGCTTATAAGCACTTCCTAATAAAATAAATACATAAAAGTGAATAGATCCAGGAGGTATATTATATACCTAGTGAAATCCAGAAGACTTCCATATCCCTTTAAACAAATATTACAAAATAAGACAAAACTAAACACATGGTTTTTATTGATCAGTATAATATAAAGCCAATTTGTTAAATAGTTATATTTAATTCAAATAAATAGGAATAAAATAACTAAACACCAGTCTAGCCAATTTATCATTTCAGGAAGGTTTTCACATTAATTTAATTATATATCCCAGTATCCATCATCTTAACACCCATCACTAAAAAAGTGCACCCTTAACACTAGTATTCAAGACTTCGGACCTGTAGTTGGAAAAGGGGTTTTATAGGCACATAGATGTCACCAAAATGCTTCTAGGGCAATACTTGAAAATCACATGGAAAGGTTTAGTAAATCTTTAAAATTGATCAAGAATTGGTTTTGATATCGCCGATGTTAATTATTGCTTGTATAGCCATGGAAGCCCTTCCACAAGATAATAACTTATATAGTTGTCATACTGCGAGTTTGTGTGGAACGCTTGCAAATTGTGAGTATCGTTTGCGCACTGCACATTACGAGGCTCGCAATGGGCGCCAAAGGGGGCGAGGGGGGGATAGAGGAGGGAAGGAGACAGAAGGAGAGGGAGGGAGAGAGGAGAGGGAGGGAGAGAGAAGGAGAGGGAGGGAGAGAGAAGGAGAGAGAGAGAAGGAGAGGGAGGGAGAGAGAAGGAGAGAGAGAGAAGGAGAGGGAGGAAGAGAGGAGAGAAGGAGAGGGAGGGAGAGAGAGAGAGAGAGAAGGAGAGGGAGGGGGAGAGAGAGAAGGAGGGGGAGGAAGAGAGGAGAGAGAGAGAGAGAGAGAGAGAGAGAGAGGAGAGGGATAGGGAAGGAGAGAGAAGAAAGGAGGGGGAGTGAGAAGGAGATAAAGAGGAGAGGGAGGGAGAGAGAGTGAAGGAGTGAAGGAGAGAGAGAGAGAAGGGGAGAGAGTGAGAGAGAGTGAGAGAGAGAGAGAAGGAGAGAGAGAGAGAGAGAGAGAGAGAGTGAAAGAGAGAGAGTGAAAGAGAGAGAGAGAGAGTGAAGGAGAGGGAGAGAAAGAGTGAAGGAGAGGGAGAGAAAGAGTGAAGGAGAGGGAGAGTGTGAAGGAGAGGGAGAGTGTGAAGGAGAGAGAGTGTGAAGGAGAGAGAGTGTGAAGGAGAGAGAGTGTGAAGGAGAGAGAGAGTGAAGGAGAGAGAGAGAGAGAGTGAAGGAGAGAGAGAGAGTGAAGGAGAGAGAGTGAAGGAGAGAGAGAGAGTGAAGGAGAGGGAGAGAGTGAAGGAGAGGGAGAGAAAGAGTGAAGGAGAGGGAGAGAGTGAAGGAGAGAGAGTGTGAAGGAGAGAGTGAAGGAGAGAGAGAGTGAAGGAGAGAGAGAGAGTGAAGGAGAGAGAGAGAGTGAAGGAGAGAGAGAGAGAGAGTGAAGGAGAGAGAGAGTGAGAGTGAAAGTGAGAGAGAGAGAGGATAGGGAAGGAGAGAGGAAAGGAGGGGGAGTGAGAAGGAGATGAAGAGATGGAGAGAGAAGGAGATGGAGAGAGAAGCAGAGAGAAAGAAAGATAGAGAAGGAGAAGGAGCATATGCCCAGAAGTAGCAATGTATAAAGTAGTATTTACTCATTTGCAGGTCCCCACCCAGCGCAATAACTGTATTTCTTAAAATGCTGAGAAGTAAATATGTTTGTTTGTTTGTTTTTACTTCTTTTTAAACATCAAAAGGTGAACACAAAATGCACTATATTTTCTCATGTAGAGATATTGTTCAGAGGTAAGGGTAACTAACTCTAATATAACAGACTGTGAGTTCAAATCCATTTTTAATATTTTGTAATTAGTTCAAAATGATAAAACAAAGAGAACAGGCATAAACTGTAAGACAAAGCCAGATTCCCTCTTTCCACCATGTGCAAAGACTTGTGCAAGTGCAATAAAAATACTTTTCACACTCACCCCATTACAGTTTATATCTGTTCTCTGCTCTATGCTGTGATCTAAATAAAAACTATTCGACACCGCTAAGCATGAGTGAAAACGGGCTGCAGATCACTATTTGCTATATCAGGATGGATTCCACTATTAAAAATACAAAGACACTGGATAATAAAATATGTATACAAGCAAATACATCCTCAAAGTTGTTGAGCTTTGTGGACCATGGTGGAGTCTAATTATATGGACTGCAAAAACACTTAATATTAATTTAACATTTTGGCAAAAAGGAAATGTTTTGCATTGTCCCACTAATTGTCAGTAACACATAAAGGTGAATTGGCACTATAATGGTCAGTTCAAGAATTACTTTAAAAATAAAGTGACTAATATGTTGTAGAGCCAGCTTTTAATGCCCAGCCCCGCTTTAAACATTCTCTTTAATTCTTCCAAACAAGCTACCGAGAGGACACCGCCTTAATTATAGTGGTTGGGTAACCCTGCACAATTAGAAGTTCTGAAAAGGACACTGTAAATAATCGTTTTCTTTGCAGTCATCCAAAAATTGTATTTTTAAATAAAATGCATGTATTAGGAATAAACTTGCAAAACCATGATAACTTGTGTGTGTTTGTGTCGTTCAGTCATGTCCGACTCTCTGTGACCTCATGGACCGACAACACACCATGCCGATCTACTTGGTATTCATGGCAGGGATACTGAAGTGGGTTGGCAGTTCCTTCTCAAGTGGGTCACAGCATATAGCTCCTGATATTCCTTGGTGGTCTGCTATCCAAGTACTGACCAGGACCAACCACTCATGGCTTCAGGGTGGTGTGACCTCTTGGTTCCCTGGCTGGAATAGAACCCAGGTTGCAGCTGTGAAAGCACCAGATCTTAACTACTGGACCACCAGGTAACCCATCTGATAACTTGTACTATTATCTTATGGTCATGGCTCCCTTGCTTGCTCCTCCCCTAGCAATACTTATTTTGGCCTCTAATCACATGGTCTGCTAGTCAGCCAATTAAAGCAATCACAGAATAAATCCTATTCTCCATTATGGAAAATTGTGATTGGTTGAACAAATTATCCACCAATTTGTAATTATTGTTAGATGACAAGAAAGAAAAGTTTATTTTTCCAGTGCCCTTTAAAGTAACATAATGAGCCTTCATGTACTATGTAGTTTCACATATGGACTTGGACACGGAAAGGCTTTGGAAGAGTTTAGTCTTCGTTGCAAGATGACAAACTGTGAGAAGTATCCATGTATTTCCAACTGTATAATATCAAGCATTTGGGTCCCAGAAGTAATGGGGTACTATGTAGAGTAGGACATGGTGCCTTTTATTGAACCATTCTGTAATACGTTCTGTAGACCAGTGGTTCTCAACAACTGGTCCTAGGACCTGTCCCGGTCCCTGAAACCTTGTCTGCTGGTCCTCAGAAACAAAAATGGATGAGGAGAGCCCAGCACTTTAGACATACCAATGCCATTGGTCATAGGCCAGTGTCCAAGAGCACAGGAAGGTAACCGGGCCAGTGTCCAAGAGCACAGGAAGGTAACCGGGCCAGTGTCCAAGAGCACAGGAAGGTAACCGGGCCAGTGTCCAAGAGCACAGGAAGGTAATCAGGCCAGTGTCCAAGAGCACAGGAAGGTAACCGGGCCAGTGTCCAAGAGCACAGGAAGGTAACTGGGCCAGTGTCCAAGAGCACTGCAAGGTAACCGGGCCAGTGTCCAAGAGCACTGGAAGGTAACCAGCCAGTGTCCATGAGCACTGCAAGGTAACCAGCCAGTGTCCATGAGCACTGCAAGGTAACCAGCCAGTGTCCATGAGCACTGCAAGGTAACCAGCCAGTGTCCATGAGCACTGCAAGGTAACCAGCCAGTGTCCATGAGCACTGCAAGGTAACCAGCCAGTGTCCATGAGCACTGCAAGGTAACCAGCCAGTGTCCATGAGCACTGCAAGGTAACCAGCCAGTGTCCATGAGCACTGCAAGGTAACCAGCCAGTGTCCATGAGCACTGCAAGGTAACCAGCCAGTGTCCATGAGCACTGCAAGGTAACCAGCCAGTGTGCATGAGCATTGCAAGGTGACCAGCCAGTGTGCATGAGCATTGCAAGGTGACCAGCCAGTAACCATGAGCACTGGAAAGTAACCAGCCAACACGGTTGAGGACCACTACTCTAGACCACATACATTTGCAATCTCATCCATTTCTGTAAATGTGTGTACA
The DNA here is from genome assembly GCA_027410445.1 of Discoglossus pictus. Classification (NCBI taxonomy): domain Eukaryota; kingdom Metazoa; phylum Chordata; class Amphibia; order Anura; family Alytidae; genus Discoglossus; species Discoglossus pictus. The sequence goes on along the minus strand of CM050166.1, from coordinate 425,950,774 downwards.
AGTATAGTGCAATAAAGAATTAATGAGAGAGATCAATCCTTTTTTTCTACAGATGATACAACATCTCCTACTACCACCAGACTAGGTTGACCAAAATGCATACATCATGTTTGTTTGGCGAGACTATACAGCTAATATGCAATTCTACAGAAAGACATTTTCATAAGTTACACCGTAAAAAGAGGTGTATAGCTCTGTACAAATAACAGTCACTATACAATGATATAGTAAATGAATATGCATATAATCCAAGATCAAGGTGACTTAGTATTTAATTACCAATTATTTTATTAACTCCCATTTTTAGAGAGAGGAGGGCAGGCTACATTGAAAAAGCATAGTAATCCACATACATTTTTTTTTTCCAAAATCAAAACTATTTTCCCACCCAAACCTGTTGAGCTATCCATTTGATCTGTATAGCTGTTATTAACAACCGATCAGCTAATAAAAATGAAATGCAGAAAGCTCTAGTTAAAACACTGGTATAAAACAATTCCTATTAACATTATAGAACAATGTTGACTATCTCGACAAAAAAAAATGTAATACACTAGCCGTTTAGAAAAAGTATTATACAAATAATCTGTGACCATGGTGAAATGGCTAGGACAGAAGGTCAATGTGTGGCCAACTTCAGAAAAGTGTTTGAGCATTGAATGGTTTATTAGATCAAGATAAAGGGAGGGGAGTGGCAGAATGTCTTGTCTGTTGCAAAACCTGGCTTCCTTGGAGCCAAAGGGTGACTCGGTCATGCAGTCAGCCGGCGTCTTAACCGTGGTTACTCAACAACTGATGAAAGCCTACTTTACATAAGCGTCCATCAACTAACAGGGCTCCATCAAACTTTGTTTCACTATGCCCACTGTTTTTTCTATAAAACATATATTTAGTGTGGCTTAGAGGGCAGGTTAAACCTAAATTTAAGTTTTTTTTATATTAAAGATCACGCTTATAGAACATTACATTTTTATGTAAAAATTTATGAAACAGTTTGCCAGTTACGCCGCCATGTTTGTGGATAGAGGAAAATGGCATTTCAAGTTTTATTTTTGTCACAGACACTTAAAATGCCAAGTGTATCGGTCAAATCTTTAAGAGCCAATCAAACGTAATGGTGGCGGCTACATTTATGTTTCGGTGTCCTTCAGCATCTCATATATAGAGGATTTGTAGCAATAAAAGCCAAGTGCTAAAACCTTTACACATATATTTGTACTTTTATAAGTGAATTCATTTATATAAGAGCAACCTGTGTTTAGATAAAACTTTCCCTTTAAGAATTTCTAACAGAAATGTTGGGATTGGTAAAAAAAGACGGTCTAAATCTTAATTAAAATTCTAATGTGTACTAAAAACAAAATAGTACAGTAGTAGGAATACACACAGCCAGGTAGCCCTTTGTCCTCGTTCTTATTTATGCCAATGTTCGGTAATCGGATATGTGCGGGTGTCTGGAAAGAGCTTAGAGATGTTGAGTGCAACAGAATTACCAAGATGATTGAGTGCTCCCCGTCCACACGTGTATACTGAACTAGAAGGGAGGGAGACAAGTATAACAACCATGATTCTACAGCGTCGTCTTGTGGGGCACTTCAAAATATTGGGACAGTCTTAGGTTGGTCTAGTTGTTGTTGGAATTTAAATTTATCCGGCCAGCAGGGAAGAGAGGAGGGGGCGGGGGCAGGTGGTGTATTGGAGGTGGCATGCTGTGCGCTAGAGACTGGAGCATAGGCAGACCCAGAGGGTGCTGTGATAGGGTAGGTGAAAGGCCAGGACTTGACTGGCCAGGTGAGTTGCCACTCTGTGAGGAAGCTGATAGGCTGGCGGCAGTGCCAGGGCTGCCGGGAGTCGGGGGGTTGCCACCCTGGAAGCATTTTTCCCTGTGAGCCTTTAGCATGTTGGAAAACCGGAAGCGTTGGCCGCACACACTGCAGGGGTAGGGCTTCTCGCCAGTGTGAGTCCGACGATGTCGTTTCATGTTAGGCCGGCTGGTGAAACTCTTGCCACAGATCTCGCAGATGAAAGGCTTTTCTCCTACAAGAGTAGAGAGGATAGGGATGGGGCAGAACTTGTCACTGGCAAGACTCATACATAACAGCTTAGAATTATTATATCCAACAGGTTTTATAGTTGCAAACAATTTGAAAGGCTGGAAAACCATCATAGAACCAATATATTTAATTGACAACATTTTTATACGTTTTTTACAAACCCATCTCTTGAAGATGTATATTATTTACCAGAAAATAAGCAACCAAAAAAGGAACCTACCAACCCACTCAAACATAAGAATATGCAAATCATTGAGAACCATGTTTGATTTATATATTTATTCTTCTAAACAATGTAAAGTGTAGATTTTACTAAAGGGATGTCTATAGCAGTGGTTCACAACTTCTTCTCAAGACCCACAACACACGCCGAGATTTAGGTTTAACACTCAAACAAAGGTGAGGGAACTAGTATTCAACAGGTGCTTGAGCCTCAAATTGCTTCACCTGTGTATTCACACTGTGTTTCACCTAAATCATGGTCTGTGTGGTGGGTCTTGTAGAGAGGTTTGGAAACAACTGGTCTATAGAGTTAGATTATCGCCAAAATACATTAAATTTTTTAGGTTCCTTACATTTTTTTCATGCAATTTTTGTCTTATTTTTAATTTACTTCTAGAAGAATTACCTTTTTCCCCAAATATGCTACGATGTATTTAAAAGTTGGTTGAGGTTGTACAGATTAAAAATATAAATATCTGTATTGCGCCAGTCAACCAAGCCATTTTCCAAGACCAAAACATTATTTAGTACATCAAAATAACATCATCCAATGGCAGACGCTCTAATAGTGGATGGTGGCTACAGTCCCAACAATTATATCCATATTGTTATAGACATTTTTTACGTATCTACTAAACCAGAATTGTAAAGCATGTGGCACAGCTGTGCAACATGGCGGCTCTCATGAGGAAAACAGGAAACAAGGTGAAGGTTGCAGAAGATGAGGATCTTATTTGGTGACCTTTTATAAACAATTGAAGTGTAAATTTTATAACACCATTACATTGAGAAGTAGAAGATTAATTATTGAATTAAATATTCACATAAAAATGCCAAAATGGTCCTTTTAATATTAGATAACTAACCTGGACAAACAGATATTATTATTATCATTTATTTATAACACGCCAACATATTCCGTAGATATGATTTCATTAGGTCTTAGCATGGATTTAGTGTTAAGTGTCAGGTGGCAGATTGTGAGTCTCATTTGCATGCCACTACCCAGAATCCTTAGTGACAGTGGTAGCATGTTCATGTGGATATTCTGTGGGAAAAAAACAGATCTCCTGGCCTGCTTGAGACATTTATGTGTATTCAGAATGCTATTTATTTAATTTTAATTCTTCACATTACACTGTTCAGGATATAAAAATCCTGCCCTTCTGGCTTTCCTGACTAGCAACTAACTTGTAAGAACCCTTTAAAGGAACTTTGTCACCCTAACAGGAAGTTAGTTTATTTTTAGATCGCATTAAAAACTAGTTACACATATTACTAGCAGTTTTTCTCTACAGCAATTGATTCACTTTAGAAAAACCTGTCTGATCCACCCCTGTCTAATTGTTACTATTATTCCCAGTGAACTGAACATGCTTAGAGTGATTGTAACAAGTAGATGGAGGCTGAGACCAATGTCCAGTATTTTAAAAGCTAAGTGCTGGTTAAAATATACCATACTTGGGAGCTCTCACATTCTTTTAAAATTGGCACTCAAATACAATTTTTTTATAATTTATGTAAAAGTATATTTTTGATAATTTCAAAAGTTTATTTTTTTTGCTTAAAAAAATGGATTAAAATGTTTCAATTATAGAAGCACTGTAATGCTTTTCTAAGTACATTTGTATGAAACCGTTTGCAATTAATAAAATCTGGTGAAAAATGTATATTTATGTAAGAAAGTTAGAAACTCAGTGTGAGGTACTTCTCTCCGCCCCCTTTTATGTCATGAAGGGGGTGGGGCTGTCTGAGGCCACATGAGAAGCGGTTTCAGAATGGTCTGATTTTGTACCTGTTTAAGCTTGGTAAGAGGTGTTCAAAAAGTGCCAAAAAAAATCCAAAGTGTTAGTTTCTCTTTGCCCTGGAATCAATTGTTTTATTGTACACATATAAAGTGCGGTTTCTTGGATTTTTTTTATTTTTATTTTAATGATTATTCATTCTTCAGTTTAAAATATTACTCTGTTTAAATCAACCTTTCACCAGCAGAGTTAAAATCATACTAGAAAATTTGGAACAGTATAATGGATTTGTTGAAAGATCTGATAGGTCACTAAAAATCAAAGAGTTTTTTGAATCCACTATAAATAAAAAATAATAATAATAAAGGAATATGAAATGCGGAGTGTGATAAATTTTGAAGGGAAAATACTTATTATGATGCTCTAATGAACAGAAATGAGTGTAGAAAACAATATTAAATGTTTTTCCTTACTTTCCTTACCGGTATGGGTCTTCATGTGCTCATCAAAATACTGTTTCATGTTAAAGTCTTTGCCGCACCACTGACACATGAATTGTTTGTGTCCAATGTGGAGGCTCATGTGGGACCGGAGCTGATACTTGTACTGGAACCGCTCGTGGCAGTGCTGGAAGGGAGGAAAAGACAGCTGAGCGAAACGCGTAGAAACACAAACAAAATAAAGTAAAGCAACTGTCCAATGATAAAGGAACAATGTAATGCATCGTATGAGGCTCCAAATGGTCTTTTGAATACTATAATAACATTCATAGCCCTTCAGAACAAATGTTTAGCACTGTATTTAGCTTTTCTCCACCCCCTATTAGGTGTCCAAGGGGTGGGAACAGATATACCTGGGAGAGTTTGTGTACAATTACTTTTTCAGAGAAGAAAACGGATCTAGTTGAAATTTTTGGACAGCCTCCTTGGCAGATCTGCACCCAGCCCTGGACACTTAGTATAGAGTGAACAAAAGCTGATCTGCATGAATCTGCAACACTAAAGGTCAAATGTAAGCTTTCAAAAGTGAAATATAATTTTCTCTCTCACTAAATACTAATAGTAATGAGTCCGTTATTGATAATACACCAATTAATCTTACGGTATGACCCCTAGGGTGATCCTTTACTGGGAATTTCCCAATTATGATAAACATTAATACTTTAATGTTATTAAAATGTTGTTGTTTAGTCGTTCAGTCATGTCTGACTCTCCGTGACTCTATGGACCGCAGCACGTCAGGCCCATCTCTCAGTCACTGCCCTTCTGAGCTCCATCAAGTTCATGCTCATTGCTTTTACCAGTTAATCAGCCTTCTGATCCACCCACTAAGAAGAATGCCAATTACCCCTTAGACTCTGCTATTATTTCTGTGTAAAGACATGTGCAAATAAACAGAATGAGCATGTGCATACCCCAGGGAGTAAACGCTCTAATCAACCTTGTTACATCTCAGGGTCTGAGCATGCTCACTCGGTTTATTTGCACGCGGCTTTACACAGAAAACAGAAGTATCAGAAGCCCATGGGAGAGATTAGCAATTATAGGTAATTATCTCCCATCTTTGCTTTGTGGGTGGGGTCAGAAAAGCTGACTGACAGGTAACAATTGCTAGCTTCAATGCAGGTTTTACGGTTATTTTTGAGTAACATTCAGTTGATAAAGTACTTACAGTGTTAAATCAGACCATATTAAGAACCTCCATGCACCGTAAATCACTTCAGATAAAACATATTATTAGGTAAGAGATCCTGAATACTATTTTCTGTCTAGTTATAACCTATAATTAAAATGATGCCATATTTGGATTCTCTTTAAATTCTCTTAATTTGCGGTGTCAAATTTAGTAAATGCTACACAAATTGGAAGTTATGTTTGTATATACAATATTTTTATAATCATGTTATTTGCACAGTTTCTTATTTGACAGTCTACACACGCACGGCCGTGGAGACATGATGGTGGTTTATGTTCTCACCACTAGGGGGTGATAATGTTGACTTGAATCAAGGGCATGTATTGGCCCCATTATATAAAACCAATGTATATCACATTACTTGTATTAAACTTCCTTTAAAGGAGCTCTGTAGTTTAGTAAAAAACTCACATGCTAGCAAAGTATGTAATAAAAGATAAAAAATACAATATAAAATCTTATATGGTGTCGTATAGATGACTGATTGTATCATGTGGGATTCCATCTTGGACTACTATTCTGTCTGTAGCTTGAGGGGCGGGTTATCCTATGGAGCCTTCCATTACCATTGTTAATGACGTATATGGAGATTTTTTTTTTTTTTTTTACGTAAGTGTATTCAGATCTTATCTGTGACTATTATTCCTTCCAGGATTCTAATAATTTTACAAACAAAAATGTCTATCATCATTAAAAATAATTAAAAAAATAAAAAAAACATTAAAAATCAAATGCCGTAATTATTTATTTTAAAGAATGTAAAATATTTTGAGCATAATCAAGCAAAGTTCTTAAAAAAAAAATCAAAATCTAAATATGACACTAGAACATGTAGGAGGAGCACATGACTCGCATGGCACCAATAGGAGACATAAACAAATAAACAAGAAAACAATAGAATAGAATCCCAAAGTGCTACATATCCAAACCTGACGGTGAACACCATAATTGATATATTTTTTTCACATTCTCCTTGGAGTAGGATCCGTAGGTAATGACCTCCTACTCATAGAAGTACATACATAGAGGTTCTAATACTTTTCAGCACATAAAGTTAAATGTTATGGAAACAGCTTAACAACATATTAAGAAGTACTGTATTCAAAAAAAACATTTTTTTCTTTTTTAAGAAAAAATGTAATTTAATGTATTGTGCCCTGCGTGCAACGTGCCAGCCGTATGACTCCACCTGCAGGACGATGGTGTATTGGAAATCCATGTCTCACCTCGCACTTGAAAGGTTTCTCCCCGGAGTGCTGGAGAGAATGGACTTTCAGGGACATGCTGCGTTTAAAAGACTTTCCGCAGGTTTCACATGTGAACGGCATGTCCTTCGTGTGAGCTGTCAAATACAAGAAGAGAGAGTCAGGTATTTGGGCTACGGCTCGATGCACAGAGACTATAAGACAGGAGACGGAAACTACCAAGAGAGGGATTGGCAAATATATGTAGAGCCGGCTAGTTTATAGAGGTTCCAGGGGAGGAAGGTTATACAGAAATATACTGATACAAACTGAAAAATGAAAAGCCGACAGTAGAGTCTTAGGAGTCAAGGTTTCCCAGCTTGTAGGATTTGTTAAACCCTGAGCTAAGACATGGTTTTACTTTTAGTACTTCAGTCTTCTCCCCAGAAATGTATACCAGCCAGGTGGAAAGAAGGAGTGGGCGGCTTGAACAAGGGTACAATACTTATAATATCGTTTACCCGTCATAAATTACGGTATAATATTACATGCGTCTCTCCCCTCTTCCCCATTTCTCTTTCCCACCCTCTCCCTCCCCCCCTATCCCTCCCCTTTGTCTCGTCCCCCCTCTCCCTCCCTGTGACTTGCCCCCCCTCTCCCTCCTCTCTGTCTCTTCCCCCCTCTCCCCCATCTGTCTCTTCCCCCCCTCTCCCCCCTCTGTCTCTTCCCCTCCTCTCCCCCTTTCCTCCTCTCTCCCTTTCCTCCTCCTCTCTCCCTCTTCTCCTCCTCCTCCTCTCTCCCTCTCCTCCTCTCTCCCTCTCCTCCTCTCTCCCTCTCCTCCTCTCTCCCTCTCCTCCTCTCTCCCTCTCCTCCTCTCTCCCTCCCGCCCTACCCTTCCCTCTCCCTCCCCTTCCCTCTCCCTCCCGCCCTACCCTTCCCTCCCCTCTCCCTCCCGCCCTACCCTTCCCTCTCCCTCCCCTTCCCTCTCCCTCCCGCCCTACCCTTCCCTCTCCCTCCCCTCTCCCTCCCGCCCTACCCTTCCCTCTCCCTCCCCTCTCCCTCCTGCCCTACCCTTCCCTCTCCCTCCTGCCCTACCCTTCCCTCTCCCTCCCTACCCTTCCCTCTCCCTCCCTCTCCTTCTCCCTCCCCTTCCCTCTCCTTCTCCCTCCCCTTCCCTCTCCTTCTCCCTCCCTAGCCTTCCCTCTCCTTCTCCCTCCCTACCCTTCCCTCTCCTTCTCCCTACCCTTCCCTCTCCTTCTCCCTCCCTACCCTTCCCTCTCCTTCTCCCTCCCTACCCTTCCCTCTCCTTCTCCCTCCCTACCCTTCCCTCTCCTTCTCCCTCCCTACCCTTCCCTCTCCTTATCCCTCCCCCTCCTTCTCCCTCCCTACCCTTCCCTCTCCTTCTCCCTCCCCCTCCCTACCCTTCCCTCTCCCTCCCTACCCTTCCCTCTTCTTCTCCCTCCCTACCCTTCCCTCTCCTTCTCCCTCCCTACCCTTCCCTCTCCTTTTCCCTCCCTACCCTTCCCTCTCCTTCTCCCTCCCTACCCTTCTCTCTCCTTCTCCCTCCCTACCCTTCTCCCTCCTTCTCCCTCCCTACCCTTCTCCCTCCCTACCCTTCTATCTCCCCCCCTACCCTTCTCTCTCCCTCCCTACCCTTCTCTCTCCCTCCCTACCCTTCTCTCTCCCTCCCTACCCTTCTCTCTCCCTCCCTACCTCTCATATTTCTCTACCTCTTACTCTCTCCCTCTTTCCCCCCTCCCCCTTCCTTCCCACACCCACCTCGCCCTTCGGACTCGCAGTCAGACACCAATATTAGTGATAGTGATTACCTCGCTTTAACAAGTCCGAAAACACACAATTAAAAGATATGTTCCCCAAACCTCCCATCCTTGCATTAAAACAACCACCAAATCTGAAACAAAAACTTGTCAGCAAAAGATTGGCCAAAAACCTAACAGAAAAGAACGGAACCAAACCTTGTAACAGATCTCTCTGTCAATTATTACATTACATTTGAAATGATGACACATATAACATCAGAGGGTCATATTTGTGCACATCTTCAATGTGGTTTATATTATACAATGTACTGTATTAAAAAAAAAATATATATATATATATATATATAGATATGTTACAAAAAATGCACCTATGGATGAATCTACACATACATTCTGTAACAAAGCACAATGAAGACAATTATTGTACCCCAGTTGGACACCATTTTAGCCGCAATGATCATTCCATCCAAAACCAAATTCAAGAGGAAGTTTCAAAAACACCCAGGAAAGAAAAACATTTGAAATGAAGATAATCCCATTCAACAACACTAAAAATACAGGACTTAAAATGGACTTGGGTATTCTAGCACATTATCACAATTTATTGTGATTCTGCCTCAATCTCTCTCATATACTTTTTTATATTCACCATATATACACACACGTAACACATAAATACACACGGCTGCTCCTAAGTTTCACATAGATTTGCCAGCCCCTGCTTGAAGGTCATGAAGTCTTTCCATACAACAGATGGTGAAGATCAGTGAAGAGATCCATCAGAATATAAACCACAGGTGGGATTAATACTTTGTTACTCACCGACAAGGTGCTTTCGGACATGGGCCATTGTGTAGAATTTTTTTTCACAAATGTCACAGGAGAACTTTTTCTCTGCATAGCCGTGCACAATCTTATTGTGCTCGTGTAGAGACCAGAGCTTCTTAAAAGTCTTCCCACATGTTAAGCACTGAAAGAAGAAATCAGTTATTTTATATAGCGCAACCAAGAAAGTCCAACCAAGACACAGCCAATTTATCTGAGAAATGTAAATATCTGCTTAATTAAAATCAAAATATGCATTAAAAAAATGCTTTTTCGGGTACTTTTGCAAGAATTGTTATTATATTTTTTATTTCAAGAACTCTTAAGGGTATTTTTGTGCTTTATATAAATGTTTTAACTAGCTGACTTAATTAATGTTATCCCCAATGTATTATAATATAAAAACTTACACTTAACTTACTTCTAAGAAATCCCAGAGGAAGAGAGGGTAAGTTTCTGGAGCATCCCCCTTTCTTCCTGTGTTCTCTCATGTAGGGTGATATAGTTCACAGCTGTGACCCAAGACAGGGAGAAGCTGTGACCTAAGGCAGGGTCTCATGATTCATGTCACTGCCTGCTGGCTAACAGCATGAGACATTGGCCGTGTGAAGCCACGCCCCAGTGAGTGGCATACGTTTACAGCTGTGAAACATGGCACCGTACATGAAAGTGGAGGATGTTCTACACCAAAAAAACTGGTGGGTTTTAAGGCTTCTTAGAAGTTAATACAGCATTATCCTTTATTCCTGTTTTCTTTCAGGTATGGCAACATACTTCCCAGCTGTGACTTATGGTCACAAAGGCATGGAGAACTTTGAAACTAGCAGGGTCTAATGATGCATGTCCCTGTCTGTTTGCAAACAGCATGAGACATTGACAGCGTGAAGCCCCTCCCCATTGGGTTAAAGCTATGAAACATGGCACCATACATGAAAGAGAACATGAAGAAAAGTGGATCTTCCACACTGAGAGAATCTGTTTGCATCAGGGCTTCTTATAAGTAAGTTTAGTTTCTGGAGCATTCTCTCTACTTCCCGTTTTCTCTCATGTAGGGTGACATATTTCACAGCTGTAAGCTAAGGCCACGCAGGCAGGGAGAAGCTTGGTCTCATGATGCAAGTCACTGTCTGCTTGGATTACAGCTATGAAACATGGCAGCATACATGAAAGGGAACATGAAGAAAGAGGGATGTTCCACACCAACGAAATGTGTTTGTATCAGTGCTTCTTAGAAGTAAGTGAAGTGTAATATATTTAAAGAAAAAAAAATGCCTAAAGACTCCCATTAATACTATTATGAAAGTTAACTGTGTACACAAAGATACTGGTTTCTTGCATATGACCAGGAAAACCACTACGGTGGTGTTTTTCAACCAGGTTTACCAGGAACCGCAGCCAACATGGAAGCTCCAGGCTCAAAATGAGTTTGTTAAAATTAAGATTTTCCCATGTACTCTTATAATGGTTCAATGGTTACGCAAAATGTCACAATATATTTTTCTCTCTTTTATTTGGTGTCTTAAATTGAAACTTAAAGGTATAAGAAAGTGAGGTGGGTTATGAATGCATCCTGTAGAATGCATCATAAGCCACCTAGCAAAAAATATTTGCAGAAAAAAATAAAAATGTGCTGGGGGTGATGTAGACACCCCCAACTACTGAGATTTGCATATTGGATATTTCATTTTTAATGAGATATCCAATATGCAGCACATGCACATGCAGATTGGCTAAAGGAAAGGAAAGAGTCTGAAATCATGTGACTTCCCACAGTAGGGTAGACTACAGGTGCTAACTGAGCATGTCTGCACAATCCCCAGGCCAAAAAGAAACATTGTATAAGTTATGCTAATTATCCCTGGGAATTTTAGGGGTGTCAACAATGAGAGAAAACAGTTTGCAAAAGCAAGAAATTCAGCAAACTTCAGGCTAACGGTTTACTTTAAAAAAAAAAAATAGTTTGCACGAAAAAATTCCAGATACTATAAATTCTCCTCTATACTATAAATTCTCTATGCCTTTAATGTTGGTCAAGGATGAAAGAAACAAAATACATTGGCAGCTTTGTAAAGAAAGTCTTAATTTTAGCAGAATCTGCCAATAAATGGAAAAAACTACCTTCCTGTTTATGGTATGCAAAAATACTTAGAATGTAAATATATATATATATATATATATATATATATTTATTTTTTTTTGTTTTGTTTTTTACATTCAGTTTTTTACAAGTATTTTTGTTTATGCCAAAAGAATGCGGATAAAAATACATAGGTGTTGACATACAGAGAAATTCAAGGCTCCCTGCCTCTCTTGTCTTGACATGGTACAGGAAACAGAGGCGATAAAATACCACTTAAATGTCATTTTTATACATCAAAATTCAATAATATTGTTATACAAAATAACCATTTGTAGTGGTTGAAGGGCCACTGAGCTCCGTAAAAATGTTTTACATTGAATCAAAAGTAATCTCTTCTTTTTTTTAGTAAATCTTATAGTAAAACGTAAGAGATATTGTGCGCTTATATGCTTTATATTGCTCAGTGTAGGATCACCAATTTTCATGCTCATTGCTATCCACCTCAATCTTCATTAGCTGCAAAGATAATGTCACTGTTGAAGGTGGAGCCATCCACACAGCTGGGCAGGTTCCACTTGCAACATGACAGGGGGAGCCTTTCCTCAACTGTACAGCACACATGGCTCTTCCATTAATAAAAACTAATTATTTACATTATGTATGTATGTATGTATGTGTATATATATATATATATATATATATATATATATATATATATATCAAAAGTAAAACGTCACTTGTATATATGTGTGTATGTAATTATGTGTAGATTTGCGTGTTTGTGTACAAGTATATGTGTTTGTGTGTATATTTGGTTGTACATGTATTTGTGTGCGTGCCCCCATTCTGTACAGAGCCTCATTACTAGGAGACATATGGAGGCAGATGGGGATATGCAGCAGTTGCACAGGACATTAGCGATTCTGCGGCACGTAATGCTCCTGCTCAATGAGGCAGTGATAAGGGCAGCAGATTGTGACCCAAAGCACAAAGTCATCTGTACAAACTGCCGCGTCCTTGGAAACCTCACAAATGAATAAAAAGCAAGAATACAAAGAGTCCGCACAATAGTGATGTGTCCACACAAGGTTCTGAGCGCAAAGCGTCCGCACAATAGTGATGTGTCCACACAAGGCTCTGAGCGCAAAGCGTCCGCACAATAGTGATGTGTCCACACAAGGCTCGGAGCGCAAAGCGTCCACACTATAGGGATGTGTCCACACAAGGTTCTGAGCGCAAATCGTCCGCACTATAGGGATGTGTCCACACAAGGTTCTGAGCGCAGAGTCAGAAGAGTACAATTTAGCAGGAAATCGGTCATAAAGTTATTATTTTATATGGAAAAAAATAGTCTCGATGCCTCTGCTGAATGGTGGCGACATCCATGAAGATTACACATGAGAGGGACTTTCCTGCAGGACAGGGCATGCAATTATAGTTGAAGTGGTTGGTTGCTGAACATGTGCAGGGTACATATCCGATACCAATCTGCAGTGAGCAGACCGAAACAGAGCTTATAAGCAGTAGGTAATAAAATAAAGTACATAAAAGTAAAAAAACTCAAGTATAATATATATATATATATATATATATATATATATATATATATATATATATATACACAGAGGATATAAAAAGTCTACACACCCCTGTCAAAATGTCAGGTCTCTGTGCTGTAAACAAATGAGACAAAGATAAATCATTTCAGAACTTTTTCCACCTTCAAATTGTGTTAAATAGGAGTCAGCATACACCTGCCATCATTTAAAGTGCCTCTGATTAACCCCAAATAAAGTTCAGTTGCTCTAGTTGGTCTTTCCTGAGATTTTCTTTGTCGCATCCGACAGCAAAAGCCATGGTCCACAGAGAGCTTCCAAAGCATCAGAGGGATCTCATTGTTAAAAGGTATCAGTCAGGAGAAGGGTACAAAAGAATTTCCAAGGCATTAGATATACCATGGAACA